>OY744525.1:121445597-121910597 GCA_963556195.1 Sepiola atlantica | reverse complement strand
GTATTCATGTTATGTGTGTAGTTCAAAATTTTCTGACAAATCAACTTTAAAACAACATATGTTTACACACACTGGTGAAAAACCCTATTCATGTGAAGTGTGTGTTTCAGAATTTTCTACAAAACAACATTTAAAAATTCATATGTTCACACACACTGGTGAAAAACCCTATTCATGTGAAGTGTGTGTTTCAGAATTTACTACAAAACAACATTTAAAGATTCATATGTTCACACACACTGGTGAAAAACCCTATCGATGTGAAGTGTGTGTTTCAGAATTTTCTACTAAACAACATTTAAAAATTCATATGTTCACACACACTGGTGAAAAACCCTATTCATGTGAAGTGTGTGGTTCAGAATTTTCTATGAAACATCAGTTACAAAGACATATGTTTACACACACTGGTGAAAAACCCTATACATGTGACATATGTGATGCAAAATTTTCTCAGAATTCAAGTTTAAAAAGACATATGTTTACACACACTGGTGAAAAACGTTACTCATGTCATGTTTGTTGTTCAAAATTTTCCGACAAGTCTTCTATAAAAAAACATATGTTTACACACACTGGTAAAAAACCCTATTTATGTGAAGTCTGTAGTTCAGCATTTTCTAGAAAAACAAATTTAAGAAGACATATGTTCACACACACTGGTGAAAAACCTTTTTCATGTGACATGTGTTGTATACAATTTTCTGACAAATCACATTTGAAAAGGCATATGTTTAAACACACTGAAACATGAACCCTCACCCATAACGTCAAATGGAAAAATGATAAAGACATACAGGTAGTTAGATACATAAAAGGCAAGGCCATCAAACCAGACATTGTCATCTGGAACAAACCAGAAAGGACTGCTCTCGTTATTGATGTAACTGTTCCAAACGACAATGGGCTGTCTAGAGCTGAAGGCGAAAATATAACAAAATATCTGGACCTCAAGAATTATTTTTAAATAACATGGTCCCTGGTTGTGGTGGGGGAAACTGGTTTCATGAAAAAAAAATCAACTTATGAAGTACTTAGATACAATTCCTGATCTAGTGAAAAAAAATCTAATAATGTACTTAGACACAATCCCTGGAAGACCAAACTAGGAAAATACAGATAGAAACCCTAGAAAGGAAACCATTTATCCTAAAGAGACCCCTCGGATATAAGTTTAACTCATGGGGAAATCAAATGTTAGTCTCAAGAGGGGGTTATTGATCTCTTCAAATTAACTGAACTAAAATGATAAAAAAAGAGAGGAGTCGCTTACAAAAACTGGCCATGTGCACGTTATCCTCAGTTTCTTAAAATGCTGCATGACACTACTACCTTGATCGCTACCAATTTGAATAATTCTACTTTATAATTGCACATGCGTACACACAGCCTTCCACAGAGATAGGCCAAAATATTCGGAAGACCCAGACTTGAAAGAACACGTGCATTGATGAGTGGGAGAGCAGAAAGTGCCACATGCTTCTTCGATGAACTCTCCAAGGGCTACATTGATAATGACCGGTCCTTGAACTGGCTCAGGATGAGAGCTTTCTACTACGACCAGGAGAGGCTTATAATGACCGCCCAAGATCAGGGCCTGCTGACAAATGTGTTTAACAACATGACTGGTCTCAGTAAGAACAACAAGTGCAGGTTTTGCCACATTGAAGTGGAGAGTGTGAGCCACCTGATGTCAAGTTGAAAAATTATGTTGGCAGATGGCTCCTAAACAGCACAACATAATGGATGATCTGTAAGAAACTGAACATCAAGTGCATCCTCAAGTCCTGGGAGCATCTACTTAAGAGAACTGGGGAATGAGACACACACCATCCATTATGACCATTAAATTCCCACAGCTTCCTTCCTGGAAACCGCAGCTGTTAATCCTGACATTGCCTTATGGAACAAGAGAGAGGGTTAACTTTGGTTGAATTGAGTGTTCCTAATAGTTGGGGCCTAAACAGAATTTAAAAAAAGAAAAAATAGCAAAATATGTATGCTATGAAAGAAACTGGACCCTCAAAAAGATCTCCATCATTCGAGTTATCATAGGAGCCACGGGACTCATGAAGAAGTACTACAAAAAGTATTTGGTGAACCAAGTGCAAAAGAAATTCAAACAACTGCACGCAAGAATCCTGAAAAGATATCTAGGTGTGAGTCTATAAATAGTGGATGATCATATGACATTTGGAAGAATGCCCCATCCCCAGCAAATGAAAATAAAAGAGAGACACCATATTCTTGTGAAGTGTGTTGGTCAGAGTTCTCAATGAATTATACTTTAAAGCGACACATGCGGACACACTGGGTAGTTAGAATTGCCTACTAGACACCCTCGAGTGTATTCAGTCTCTCAATACAAGGGTTTGTCAGGACAACTTGACATGAGTATACTTCATGCTACAAATAAACCCTGACCTAAATGTTGAAGCACACACCTAACATAGTATTCAAAGCCAAATAAGTTCCTCTTGACACAGCTATACACTGGCTCATATGAAAAATGGTGCACCTCCTGGTAATGTCACCTGAAGTAAAATAACTTTGCTGGGTACTCCACCAGACTAGATGAATTCTTGTCCTTGAATCCGGTAAGACCAAGAGACCACTGGAATGATATAAAACCGGTTAATAGGGGACAAGAAAATTAATGTTCTTTACTTCTTTATAAACTCAACGTTTGACAGGTAATATGTACTTCAATAGCATAGACGAATATCTATCTATTTCATATAAGGATCAAGTGTTAGCTCCAGGAAGGGGCCACCTTGATTACTCAGAACTTCGACTGAAGTAAAATGAAACAAAAAAGAGTGTTTCAATTACCTACTGAACAGAGTTAGAATTACCTACTGGGGAGAGTTTTAATTATTTACAAGAGAGAGTTTTAATTACCCACTAGACAACATTCTCTAGTTTTTTTCCGTATATCTGTACAAGGATTTGGCAGGACAACATGGCATGAGGATACTTTACCCTACAAGTAAACACTGACGAAATATTTAAAATTATATAGGATTCGAAGCACAAATAAAATCCCATTGCCACGGCTATATATTGGCTCATACAAGGAATGGTGTCCATCCAAGTAATGCTACCTCAAGTAACATCACTTAGCGGAATAGTCCACCAGACCAGATGAATTCTTATCATGGAATCTAGTAAGAGCAAGAGAGTAAAAGAAAGATATACTATAACATAATTAACTACTCAATTGGGGAGAGGAAAATTAATGTTCTTGACTTATTTACTAACTCAACGTGAGAGATAAAAGAGAACTTTAATAGAATATTCGAATGTCTATGTATCTTATATAGATATCAAACGTTAACCTCAGGTAGGGGCCCTTGATTTATGAGAACTTCGATTGAAGTTAAATGAAACAAAATGAAGTAATTCTAAACTCAAATATGTTGCCACATTGAAGTAGAGAGTGTGGATCACTTGATATCAAGCTGCAAAACTATATTGGCAGATGGCAGCTACACAATGCACCACGATGGTGTGTTCCAATATACACACCGAACCAGCTGTAAAAACCAGAACATCCAGTGTAGCACTAAGTCCTGGGAACATCTACTGGAGAGGACTGTAGGAAACGATTAGCATACCATGGAAATGCAGTGGTAAAACCGAACATAGTCATGTTAAATAAGGCAGAAACTGAAACCTTAAAACAAACATTATCCAAGGTATAATAGAAGGTCATGGCTTCCTGAAGTATCTGGAAAGTATTCTTGGAAAACCAAGTGCAAAAGAAATCTAATTGCACTTCAGTGAACGACGAAATTCATTAAAAGACCACTCGCTTGAAGCTTCTAAATAGCAGACGATTATCTAGCATTTGGGAGAATAGCCCATCAAAATGGTAATGTTAACAAAAAGAAAAAGAAAAACAATTGAAAAACCTTATTCATGTGAAGTGTGTTGTTCAACATATTCCGCCATAAAAGTGTAAAAGGTCATGTGAAAATACTGGTAAGCACAAGGTTTCTTAAAAGAAAAACATTATACCTGTTGTGGTAGCTGCAACTGGCCTGATTAAAGGATATCTTTTATAATGCATAGACACAATCACTGGAAGACCAAGTTGTAGCAAAAGACAGATAGCAGTTCTAAAATGGACAACATGTATCTTTAAAAGAGCCCTCGTGTATACATTTAAATCATAACGATATCAAGGGTTAGTTTGTGGAGGGAGCCTGAAGAGGAAGGAGCTCCTTGATATCTTCAAACTAACAGAAGTACTTTTTTTAAATTGAAAGGCGTAATTCATGTAATTTTTGTGGTTTAACATTTTCCCACAAAACACATTTTAAAAGTCACATATAATAAAGAAACAACAAATATGCATGCGATAGAAATAGCCAAAAAGAGACGCTTTAAATACACCAGGATTATTTTCAAAAGCGAGAAATAATGTCACTGTGATGTGTGTATAGCAGTATTTTCACAAAGATAAACTTAAAACATGCAAATATAGAGGAGAGAAGCCATAAAAATATAAGATGTGGGATTAAGACATTTTAAAGAAATACAATTTAAGGAACACACGTGTGAGAAGGAAAGAAGTCTTTACTGTTTTGCTTGCTCAAATTTTGAGAAGTTGGGAAGCAGTAAAAACATAGTTTTGGACGCTTAGAAAATAGTTGTTCACACTTATTTTTCACTGCTTTTGATCAAAACTGAGTGGAGTTTATGTACAAACATACAGAAACTAAAACTATATATATAGATGAATTCAACAGTTCTTATAGTAAAATGGAACCTTTTAAATTCAGGTGAATTATGGGATACTATATAATATGGAAGGCACAAATCATGAAAAGTGCAAGTAAGCAACTAATATAACACGTCACTTGCGAAGATCAACGGATCAACCACAAACTTGAGAATATTTACCCACTCGTCAGCTTCATTTGTTGATTTTTTTTAATAAAAGAAATTTAGTTTGTGTCTTTTGTTCCAATGTATTTAATACTAACTGGGTTAACGCTTTGCATGTTTTTTTCTCTTTTTTACCCGGAAGTTTCAGTTTTTTTTTTCACAGAAACTGTCTTGCCATTTTTAAAAATGTCTTTGCTATAACCGGCTTTTTATCTGTATTTCTTTCAAAAGTGCATCGAAGAGGCTAAATTTGTACTTTTCCTTACTCTAAATATAACAAACACTAACTAACCATGACCCAACAGGTTGTGTAAAAAGGCTGATAAATCTGTAACACAGTTAAGTGTAAATAAATGTGATGAAAACAGTCTAATATGTTTAGGTGGGGCAGAGCAAAATCAGTCAGAAATCTCTCAATGATTGTTTTTTTTTGGGGGGGGGGGAGAAATGTTCAAAGGGATAATGAAATTGGAGAAGGCATATTCACGAAATATTAGAATAATAGGTACGTGCAAAATCAATGACCTATTCTCAAAATATAAAAACATTTTAACCCTCCCTTCACCTTAAAATTCAGCCAAATCAAGGAAATCAACCAATTTTAATGAAATGTTCAGTATTTATTAGTCAACGATCACGTAATATAATATGTGGTGTAAATGAGGAAAAAGAAGAGAAAACAAGAACGATCGACCGCGTTTTTGCGTGGCTTACCTCGCGTGAAGAAGAAGGAAACAAGAATGGCCGACTTGTTTCTTTAAATGCCTACAGGGTGACTACGAGGTATGCAAATGAGATGCTCCTGATTGGAAATGAAAGAGATAAAAGAGGAGTGATTGGGGGAGGAGGCAGTGGGAAGTTAGATTGCGAACAGAGAAGTTTGATCATAGGAGAAAAGTCGGATCCGTAGAAAGTGAAGAAAAACGTTGCAGAAATTCGTTTCGGAGTGGATAGAAAGTGGAAGTACGGCCAGCAGCGTCGCGTATATCTCAAGCTATTTCGGCGCATCGAGCAAATTACCATGGCTGAGTGGAGACTGAGCACTCACATGCTGAGACCCTTTACTGGGGAGGGTGACCTGATTAAGTGGCTGGAGAAATTAAAGATGGTGGCGAAGCTGCAAAAGATAGAAGATGTGGTCACCCTGCTGCCGCTATACTTAGAGGGGGAAGCCCTCACGATTTACCAGCAGATGCGAGATGAAGACAAGGAAGACCTTGCCTCAGTGGAGCAAAGGCTGAAATTGGCCTTCGCTGAGGGCCCATTCGAAGCACTCGGTAAGCTTTCCAGTTTGAGGTGGACCGGCGAGTCGGTTGACGTCTTTGCGGCAGAGATCAGGAGACTGGCAGGGTTGGCTGGTTACGTGGGGAGGAGCCTGGAGATGACGGTAAAGCTGTACCTAGTTAACGGCTTCCCAGAGGAAATCTCTACGAACATGCAGAGAATCACTGGGATCCATACTATGGAAGTGGACGATCTCTTGGTTCACGCCAGAGTCCTAGTGAAAAATGTTAAAAGCCCAATCGTGGCTGCAGCTGTGGGTGGAAATATGTGCATGAGGCCTCACTTGAATGAGAGGCAGCCGGCGAGGCGACAGGAGGGGAGACCTGCAATCAAGTGTTTCCGGTGCCAGGGCCCTCATCTGATCAAGGACTGCAAAGAGCCGAGACCGGGGATCACGTGCTACCGATGTGGACAAGTGGGGCACCTTAGCCGCTATTGTGTTGCTGCACGGCACCAGGGAAACGAGTGAAGGGGAGCTATTGCGCCAGTGGTTACCCCTTCTGTGCGGAGATGGCGCATGATGGAACGTTGCCTCGGTTACCAGTAGTAGTCAATGGGAAGAAAGCCATAGCCCTTGTCGACACAGGCTGTACTACAACGTTATTAGCGAGGAATGTCGCTAGGTCATGGAGCGGAACCAGAACTATTAGGACCGTGGATGGCAGGGATGTGAAGTGCCTAGGTGAGACGACAGCGGAAGTAATGGTGCAAGGGGTGTCCATTGGACTGCGAGCCTTAGTGTTGAATCATCTGGTCGGTGGTGTTGACGTGATTATAGGTATGAGTGCAATTAACCGACTGGGGGGCGCCACGTTACGAGGGAGCCAAGTGACGTTCGGACGTCTCGGCGCAGTGGGGATGGCAGGAGTGGAAGGTGATAGAACCATCAGAATACCAAAACCGGAGGTTTGCTGCATTGAGGACAAAGATTTCCTGGCAAAGTTTGATGGCGTGAGGTGGACGGTGGAATGGAAATGGATCTCCGGACCCCCGGAACTACAGAATAAAGTGGGCTGCTACGAAAACACCCTGCGAGGAGAAATAAGAAAAGGATTTGAGGAAGAAGTGGAGAGGTGGATAAAAGAAGGAATTCTGAAACCGTGGACAGGGGAAGAAAAAGGAGTGTTGCCACTACTGGCGGTTGTTCAGCCTACGAAAAACAAGATTAGGCCCGTACTGGACTTCAGAGAATTGAACAGACACGTAGCCTGCCACACTGGAACGGGGATCGACGTATGTGAGGAGGTCATGAGGAAATGGAGAAGAATGGGACGGGCCACAAAAATTGTCGATCTGAAATCGGCATATCTGCAGATCCATGTAGATGAAAAACTCTGGCAGTACCAGCTGGTCCGGTACAAGGGGCGAGTGTATTGTCTGACGAGGTTAGGCTTTGGGCTGAGTTCAGCCCCCAAAATTATGACTGCCGTGCTGAAGACAGTGCTGAGCAAAGACCGTTCAGTGGAGGAGGCCACTAGTTCGTACATTGACGACATTCTGGTGGAGGAGGCAGAGGTGACAGCGGAGAAAGTAAGAAGCCATGTCGAGAAGTATGGGTTAACTGCAAAACCGGCGGAGGCCCTGGATGGAGGACGGGTGCTGGGGTTGAAACTAAGGCGAGATGGAAAAGAAAGCCTTGTCTTCGAACGAGGGAGTGTAATACCCGAAGTCGGATCTGAGCTGACGAAGCGAGAACTCTTCTCAGTCTGCGGGAGGCTGGTCGGGCACTATCCTATCGCTGGCTGGCTCAGGATAGCATGTAGTTTTATTAAACGACTAGCAGGCACTGCTGGCTGGGAGGGCCGTGTAACGAAGGAGGTTATGAACATGCTGCAAGATATCATTGCGAGGGTGAGGAATGAGGACCCAGTGAAAGGGGACTGGTATGTCAGCAGCGGAGATGCGGGTGTGATTTGGTGCGATGCCAGTAACCTGGCGTTGGGCGTCGTACTAGAGATGGGAGGCGTAACTGTGGAGGATGCGGCATGGCTAAGAAAAACCAACGACTTCTCCCATATCAACGTAGCAGAACTAGATGCCGTTATGAAAGGACTCAATCTGGCCCTGAAGTGGGGATTGAAAATAATTGAAATTAAAACCGATTCGGCAACGGCAGCATCGTGGATTCGGTCGGCAGTAACTGGCGATAAGAGAGTTAAGACCAAAGGTGCTGCGGAAATGCTGATCAAGCGCAGACTCGGAGCGCTCGCCGATCTAATAGCGGAGTTCCAGTTAAGAGTATCTGTCGTGTTGGTCCCATCAGAAAAAAAACAAGGCGGATTCGATGACACGCGTGAAGAAGGCCTGGCTGCAGGAGGGAAAGGAGGTCTCCTCGGTATGCTATGCAGGGGAAGAAGTCAAGGAGTCACACGAAATGCACCACTTTGGTCGGGAACGAACGTTATTCCTAGCCAGAGAGGTTTACCCGGAGACCACCGAGGAGGAGGTTAGGGAAGTGGTGGAGAACTGTCGAGAGTGCCAATCAATTGACCCTAGACCGTCCAGACACGAAACAGGACAGTTGCACGTTGCGGAGGACTGGAAGCGATTGGCTATTGATGTGACGCACTATCGCCACAAATTGTATCTCTCGATGGTCGACTGTGGACCGGGAAGGTTTGCCATCTGGAGAGAAATCAGGGCAGAAGCGGCATGGGCGATCGGAGGGGTCATCGAGGAGATATTTTTGGAGAGAGGGCCGGTTGAGGAACTCTTGATGGACAATGGGCCCGCTTTCCGATCTGAAGCCTTTAAAGGGGTATGCGATAAGTGGGGAGTAAGGCAATTTTTTAGAGCAGCGTATCGGCCGAGTGGCAACGGAATAGTGGAGAGGAATCATCGCACCATTAAAGCCGCTGCGGAAAAAAGCAACGTATCACCCATAGAGGCGGTGTTTTGGTACAACATCTCGCCAAAAACCAAACAAGACGAGACAACTGTCCCTCATAGGGCCGTTTTCACATATAAGTGGCGGCACCCGTGCAACAAAACAGCAGGAATCGAGAGTGAGGAAGCCACTATCAAAGTAGGTGAAGAGGTGTGGGTGAAACCCCCTAATGCACAGTGTACCACTCGTTGGAAAAAAGGGGTCGTAACGGGATTGCGGTCGAAGAACAATGTGATGGTGAACGGCGTTCCCCGGCATATCCTAGACCTGCGTCGCATGAGACTGCCGGTACGCAGTGAGGGCAGTAAAGAAGAGGAAATCGAGGGCCACCGAGAAGCAAATGATGCGACTCTACCTGACTTAGACCCACGTTGTAGTGAACCTGAAAATGTTAACCCCCAAGAAGTTGTTCCCCAGAGGCCTCGACGTGAGAGGAGGCGGCCTGCTTGGATGGAGGATTACGAAGTATCCTATTGATCTCGAAGATCAAGGGGGGCGTGTGGTGTAAATGAGGAAAAAGAAGAGAAAACAAGAACGACCGACCGCGTTTTTGCGTGGCTTACCTCGCGTGAAGAAGAAGGAAACAAGAATGGCCGACTTGTTTCTTTAAATGCCTACAGGGTGACTACGAGGTATGCAAATGAGATGCTCCTGATTGGAAATGAAAGAGATAAAAGAGGAGTGATTGGGGGAGGAGGCAGTGGGAAGTTAGATTGCGAACAGAGAAGTTTGATCATAGGAGAAAAGTCGGATCCGTAGAAAGTGAAGAAAAACGTTGCAGAAATTCGTTTCGGAGTGGATAGAAAGTGGAAGTACGGCCAGCAGCGTCGCGTATATCTCATAATAAAACCATTATTTTCGTTTAAATCTTAGCGAAAATGTATTAATTGTTTAAAACAAAATACACCTTTACTAAAATTATATTTTTATGTATTAATAAAAAGAATGTGTGAATTTAAAAAAAAATGAAAATAAAGCACTGTAGATGTTTAAAACACATTTTTTTAAAAATTATTACGTATACATTACGTAAAAAGCCCTTAAATGCTGTGTTAATAAAATAACTATAACTCGAAGAAAATTATTTTTTTTTAATTGGCAATGCTATCATTGGTTAATCAATATTTCACCAAAAAAAATAATATAATTGCAAAAAGTATTTCATGTGATTTTAATGATTAGAGTTACTGGTAAAATATAAAATGCGACATCATAATATTTATCTTTCATACATAAACGTGTCATCATCAACGCAAGAATAGTTTTTATAATCTTGAAAATAAACCAAAAATTGAACATTTTGAGACCCAGGAACATAATGAATTTTTTTTTTTTAATTGAATAATTTCTACTAACGATTGACTTGGGGACATATGGTAGGCCAGTTCTGTAATAAACAGGCGGGATTAGCCACGGCCACCGAGAGTTACTACAGGCCTGCTTGCTAGAAACTGACGTCACTGCATTGCGTTTCAAACAAATTATCGTAATAACAATAAGAAGGCATTTCGACTTATCCATTCACTAAATAATCCATCAAAATTCAGGAAATCAACCATTTTTAATGACATTTTCAGTATTTATTAATTAATTATCACGGAATATAATAAATCCATTACTTTATTATAAAGCTTGGTGCAAATGTATTATTTCATGTAAACAAAAAAACACTTTTACTAAAGTTATCCAAAAAAAAAAAAAGGAACACAATTCGATTTATCCTGAAACTGATCTTTATTCAATATAATTTTAAAGAAAATAATAATTCACTATCAAATACTGCAAAAAAACTGAATTATGAATTTCGATGATGCAGATAATAGGGGGGGGGGGGGGATTTAGGCAGAATTCGAGGGATAGCACCATTTCGGAGATATGATTTCCGAAGTTTAACAGTAATGGTTCTACCGGCTTTGGAGTCAAATGCGGATGCCTCTCTATTTATGTCCTCGGTTCGAAAATGAAGTTCACAAACCTGAAGAAATAATTTAAAATACAAAGGATACCATTATTTAAACTTCTAACCTTATCTACCGGAAGTAATTCAGACTTTGAAATTTGTTTAAAAATTATACTAAAAAAGTTCAATGTTAACTATCTGTTTGATAATGGAATACCCAACTCCTATCTTGCTATTAAGAGATAGGTACGTGCAAAATTAAAGGCCGATCCCCAAAATGTAAAATCAACCAATTTTAATGAAATTTTCAATATTTTTTAATAAACAAGCACAGGAGATATAGTGAAACCATTTTTAAAAAATCTTAGTGAAAATGTATTATTTTTTAAACACAATACATCTTTACTAAACGTATATTTATATATATATATATATATATAACAAAAAAAATCCATGATTTTTTTTTGTAAAATAAAGATCTGTATATGTTTAAAATAAAAAAATTAAAAACTATTTCGTATATATTACGAAAAATGCCCATACACTCTGTTAATGAAATCATTATAACCTGAAGAAAAATTAATTTTATTAATTAACGATATTATCATTGAATAAAGCATTGTTTAATCAATATTTTTTGTGAAAATATTGATTAAATATGCCGTTATTATTTCCTTTATTTAATCTACAAAAGTACAGAGAAAAATAAAATATACTACACTTAATAAACCATCGAAAAAAAATGGAAACAATAATTATTGGCTATACACTACTTTTTTATCAAATAATGAATGAGTAATTAGGACTTTTGATTTTTTATATAATTTTAAAAAATTAAACTTACTACACTATATTTAGTTGGTGTAAACATATCTCGCTTTATTGATTGTATCCATATTTGCCGTAATTCTTCTTCCTTTGGAAATCCAAACACATGCAGTAGGGATTTTAACATTGTGAATTATGAAATCAAATTTAAAAAGGCGCGAAATTAAGTTAACCGAACGCGATGACGTCAGAGGAGGGAGCAAGAAGTTTGTTGTTTGAACTTGTTAAACTCTCGGTGGCCATGGATTAGCTCACTAACCACCACTCACTAACCCCCACACCGTCCTCAAAATCTTATTTTCAGAGATTCAACAGTTTCGTTAATTTCACTATTTCGTCAATTGTTTGGAAAGATAAAACGTAAATTTGTATTAATTTTGTCATTTTTTTTTCATTATTTAAAAAGTTTAAAACAATTATTTATAAATAAATAAATAGAATTAAAATATGACATTTTCTTTCAAAATTAAATTCTATTTATTTATTAATAAATTTTTAATGTATTAACATTTTTTCAATGAATATTGTCAGTGTAGTCATTGACTTTAATTTACTTTTTCACACTTAAAATAAAAAAATACTATTAGCTTTTATTTTATTAATGTAAGTTATCGTTACAACACATGTAAGAAATTCTTACATGTGTCGTAACAATAAATTAGTTATATTTATTCTTTAAGAAGTTTAATTTAATTTAAAATTACATTACATCTTAAAGAATAAATCTAGTAATGTAATTGTTCAAGATTTTAATCAATCATCATGTAAAATTAATTAATAAAATTGATGCAGTTCGTAACGTAAAATTAAAAATAATTACTATAACTGCAGTTTGAGCCTTCCATACTTTGAGATTTTGTCGCCGTATTCTCTGTTTACATTTACAACACGGGCTCCGTACATGTTTTAGCTAACTTTCACTTTTTTTTTGATAATTAAGCAATTTTTAGTAAAAAAAAGTAAGAGCTACATTCTTTTGTAATTCACTCTCTTAAGACTTTAATTAGTAATAATATTTACAAAAATTCCAGAAAACTGATATTTATTTTTCCAGCGATTTTTAAACATGTTTCATTGAATCTTCAGTTTTAACGGATTTTTCGATGTTTTGATAACATATTCTATTCTAATTTTTGTTTTCACGCGTAAATATACATTTGTTTCCTTTTAGATATTTGTAGTAGAAGGATGGTGTTGGTTCTTTCCTTACAATTGTCGCACAAAATGAATTGAACGAACAACAACAGAGTAACAGCCAACAAAAAAGGGTTTATTTAACAGAGGGTTGGGATTGTGTCCCAGTGAAGAAAAGAGGCTGACAGGTCGTCAGCAAATATATTCCACGTGGAGATGGCTGCTGCTGGAACGATACAGAGGACAGGCAGGAGAGAGATGTTCCTTCGTTGCTAGCCGATGTCTTTCTCTGAATTCTTCGACTGACCAGGTGGTAGAACATAATTCATGAGGGGACAGTTGATATCAATACGTCCTGCAAGCCGATTGGTCAGCATATGACCAATTTGCTAACAGGGGACGAGAAGAAATAGATCCTATTTCAGTCTGCTACATCACCCCCTGCTTAGGCGGAAAGCCGACAGAGAAAAAGCTAGTGTGGCAGCTGGATAGAACCAGAAGAATCATAAAAATTTACAGAATTTGAAAAGTTTGTTGTTTTTTAGAAAAGAATGTTCTTTTACTTTTCGGTGAAAAGTTGTTTTGTTTTATTTTTTAAAAAATTGTTCTTTACTTTTCGGAAAAAATGTTTTTTACGAAAGAAGATAATTTTTTTTAATGTTTTTAAGATTTTCCATGAAAAAGTTTTTTTTTTGTGTGTGTGTCTGAAAATAGTATGATAGAGTACAAAGCATAAAAAAGCTAATTCTATATATAGAGAGAGTCTTACACAGCTTTTTTGGGGCAATGTACTCGCCGACCACTGCGTGTGGTTGTGATGTAATTGTCTTTAGAATTTATATTTCCCTTTAGTGTTGGCAGAATTGGTTTATGCAATGTGTAAGTAGGGGGAATATGCGGCTCTAGTGTTTTAGTGTCTAAAAAGGCTCTTTTAACCCTATCTATTGATACTGTTTCTTTTTTGCCACTAATATCAATAGTGAATAGCTTATTAGTATGTGAAAGTACGCGATAAGGACCATTGTAAGGTTGAGTTAGAGGGGCTTTTACAGAGTCTTTTCTAAGAAAAACATGAGTCCACGGAGCAATGTCTGTAGGTACCGAATATTTTATGGTATGTTGCCTAGGGTTCATCGGTGGGAGCTCATTAAAATAAGCTCACAGTCTATCTGTTTACAGAGCTGGGTCCGTTGCCGTTTAATCTGTCGGGGTCAACATCTGACCCGGCGAAGATCGATGCATTTCATAGACAAGTTCGGCTGGAGAGTATTCTAGGTCCTCTTTTATCGCAGCGGGACAGCCAAGAAGGACAATTGGTACACACTCGCTCCATCGCTGTTGGTTTGGATAAGCACGCAACGTTCTATCATCCGGTTAGAAGCTGGTTGATAGCTAGTAGTACGGTTACGTTTAATCCCTAAAATTCTGGAAAGTTCCTGGAAAAGGTGGGATTCTAACTATCCACCACGGTCGGTGGTAATAGTCGTAGGGACTCCATAACGCGATTTCCAGCCCGAGATAAGGGCTTGCACTATGGATTCAGCCGCAATATTGATTAGGGAAATGGCTTCAGGCTACCGTGTGAAGCGGTCTATGCAGGTCAGGAGATAAGTAAATCCCTGACTGGCAGGCTATGTTCCAATCAGATCAATATGAACATGGCTAAACCGAGCGTCTGGAGTGCTGAATGTTCCGAGAGGTGCACGGATATGCTTGTGCACCTTTGACTTTTGGCAAGATACGCAGAATCGTGTCCAAGCAGTGATATCGCGTCTCATATTCGGCCAGAAAAATCTAGCCAAAATCAGCTTCACTGTGGCTCTGAGTCCGGGGTGTGCCAAGTTGTTAAGTGTGTCAAAGACAACCCTACAATGGAACTAAAAGGCGAGGTGATCTGTTGAGGTGTCACAGATGAGCTACGTGTCCGAAGTGGGCACGAGCAGGTATGTGAATTTGCAAGTTACAAATTCAGGTGACGACAGATCCAGAGTGTCCAGACGTGGCTGGTCTAAGAGCATCTGATTATGTCGATATCCGACGGTGAGGACAGAGAATTTATGGGACAGGCGGAACAAGGCGTCTGTCGCAGCATTCTGTTCACCAGAGATGTTTCGGATATCGTTAGTAAATTGCGAAACAAAATCCAAGTGGCGAGTTTTGCGTGGGGAATATTTTTCCGGCTTAGCACGCAGTGCGTATGTAAGTGGACAGTGATCAGTGTAGATCGGAAATTGACGGCCCTCGCGTGAATGCTAGAAGTGTTTCACTGCGAGGTACATTTCCAGAAGTTCACGGCCAAACGTGCTGTAACGTTCTGCCTGTTTCAATTGTCTCGAAACGTATTCAAGAGGTTGTAGTTGGCCTTGGTGCCGCGTTTGCAACACTGCACCTACAGCTGTGCCCGATGCATCACCGACCAGTGAACACTGGGCATCGGGAACAGGATGTGCAAGTAGAAATATCGCTAGCTTTTCCTGCACTTGGTTGAATGTTTTCAGCTGAATATCATTCAGTGATATCTGCTCGTTTTTCTTCTTCCTGTTACGTAACAGGTCGGAAAGAGGAGACAGAAGATCCGCACAGTGTGGGATGAAGCGTCTGTAATAATTAAGCAGACCGGGAAAGTGCCTTAGTTGGCGAAGTGAAGTAGATGGTTAAAGGTTTTGTAGAGCCTTAACCTTTTCAGGCAAGGGAGATATGCCTTCCGGGCTGATAATGTGGCCCAATGAAACTCATGACGAAGCACCGAAAACGCATTTACCAGCGTTAATTCTCACCTGGTATTGCTGAAACCGTTCGAACAGTAGGCGGAGATGAGTGATATGTACCTCAGGCGAGGCGCTTGCCACAAGAATGTCGTCTATGTAATTATAGACGAAGTCGAGATCTCGCACTACTTCGTCCATGAAGCATTGGAAGGTACTAGCCGCGTTTCGCAAACTGAAAGGCATAGTCAGGAATTCAAACGCTCCAAATGGGGTTGTTACCACCGTTTTAGGTATGTCGGCTGGATTCAGTGGAATCTGATGGTAAGCCTTTACTAAGTCCAGTTTGGAGAAGGTCTTACAACCGTGCAGAGTCGAAGTAAAGTCCTGTATATGTGGGATTAGATAACGATCAGGTACCGTCATGGCATTGAGTTGTCGATAGTCACCGGAACGCTTCGGGATCATATGCAAAGGGGAAGCTCAAGGACTGGACGAGGGGCGTATAATTCCCAGCTGCAGCATATGGTTAAATTCCGCCCTTGCCGCTTTTGGTTTTTCAGCGGGTAAACGACGAGGGCGTGAGAACACAGGAGCTCCTGTTGTCTCAATATAATGTTTTGTTGAGTGAGTGTCTTTGCTCACAACAAAATGTAGGTTAGTCAACTCCGGAGTGTAGAAGTGTCTGGTATGGGTCATCGGTTGCGGCAATGAAAATACCGGGCTGATAGATGGGGGTGTTCGTTTTCAAACCACAGACGGAACGTTCCGTATTAGCATCTATCAACCGATGTCTGCGCATGTCCACTAAAAGGTTAAAGTGGTGCAGAAAGTCACCGCCCAGAATGGGGTAAGGTAAATCCGCTACCGTAAAAACCCACGTAAAGTCTCTGCGTAATTCCAAGTCCAAAGAAAGAGAAATTTGACCGTACGTGGGAATTGGAAAATTATTTACGTCTTACAGTTAAATGGGCGACACTGGTGGTTTCTCTGTGAGTAGTTTCAGTGGCCAAATACTGAAAGCGGCTCCCGTGTCAACCTGGGAAATGGAGTCCAAAAGAAAAAGTGCACGATAGTGAAGCATCTGTGAAGAGTGTCTCATGCTCAGGTCTCCAGCTTTTAGTTTCCCTGGTTCAAAAATGAACAGGGGCTCTTGCATTTATGCGCTGTGGTAAAAGCACAGTTCTGGCTTGTTTGAGTGGCGGCGGCGGCGCGGGGATGGTGAACGACTTTGATACTG
Source organism: Sepiola atlantica (assembly GCA_963556195.1). NCBI lineage: Eukaryota > Metazoa > Mollusca > Cephalopoda > Sepiida > Sepiolidae > Sepiola > Sepiola atlantica. The sequence continues at coordinate 121,893,726 of OY744525.1, read as the reverse complement.
TCGTCTAGGCGATTGTGACCTTTCTGGTGAGCTGCTATATCGCTTCAAGTACAGCCACAGACGTGGATAGTTGACCCGGGTCTCTAGCGGTGGCAGAGAACGCAGTGACTTCAGCCTGCAGCTGAGGGGCAGAAGCGGTGGTAGTTCTTTGAGTGAAATCCATCACTTTATCCGCCGACGAAGCTATAACGTCCACGGAGCCAGTCTCCTACTTAAAAAAAAAATGTTTTAGTAAATATTCAACAGACCAAAAAATCAATTCGAAAAGTGGGGGAAAAACGTTATTACAAAAAAGCACTTGAAGAGGAAAAAAAAGAACAAAACGAAAGGGGAAATATCTGTTTAGAGCCAATAAAGAATAAATAAATAATTGTAGCAAAGAGAAAATGTGTGAGTGTATTTTTTTGTGTATTGGGGAAAAATAATGTGTGTACTTACGTCTTTTTGAGCCTTTTAAAAAAAATTTCGTAAAAAAGTTGTTTCTTTTGTTGTTTTTTTTTTGTTAGAAGGCGAAAAGAGTTCTCTGCTTTCAAAATAAAATGTTTCTTTTTGGCTTGTTTTTTTTTCATAGCGGCACGTGTTTTAACTGCGAAAAGAAAAAAACGTAACAAAACATGGTGTCAGAATATGGGATTTATAAACGGACGTCAGTTACACATACAGGGAGAGTTAAACAGAGTATCGAGCCTAAAAGCCGAAGAACCAAAAGAAATAAAACCCTACAAAAAACTAATAAAATAATTATCAAGATCAACGTAACACCACCAGAATACTTCACGTTTGACCAGCCCGAATTATGGAAAAATTTGATCTGACGGTTCAACCGTTACAAGATATTTTCCGGACTAGATGAGAAGCCAGTCCCTTGTCAGGTAGATAGCCTGATATATGCATGGGTGATAAAGCAGAAAACATTATCGACAAACGAAGCTCAAAACTTTAGCATAGTTGTGTCAAAGTTCAACGACCAATTCAAAGGCAACACAAACGTAATATACGAACGGGCCAGGTTACACCAGAGACTCTAAGAAGAAGGTGAGTCAGCTGATTCTTTTATCACGGATCTCCATATACTGGTTTAAAACTGCAATTTTGTGGGCCTCCACGAGGAACTAATTCGTGACAGAATTGAAGTAAAGTGTAATGATCACAACTTGTCAGAGAGTCTCCAAATCATATCAGATCTCACTGTAGACGTGGCCATCACACGCGCATAGCATTGTGAGATGATCAAATCACAACTACGTCTCCTGCGATCACCAGAATGCATCAGTAGTGAACGTATAGCTGATAGCAATGTTGCTGTTAATCACGATAGAACTCAGACTCAAGGACAGAGTAAATACAATGCCAACCCCGGACGAGAACCTCACTACGAGGATCAACAGAAGAAAGGACACACACAGTAGCACAGACTGGAAGCTGGATGCCACCGCTGCGGTAACAGGACCAGTCATCTGAGGCGTACATGCCCCACCATTTCAATCACTTGCAACAATTTCGGCATGACTTGCCACTATGCCAAAGGTTGCTTTGCCGGAAGACTATATGAAGTTAAGCATGACTCGGATGACAGTGAAAGTGACCAGAGTTCATACCTCGGTGTTCTGACGATATCAGAAATCAGCCTGAGTAAACCTTGGAGAACCGACATAAGCATCAATGGAGTACCACTGCAATTCAAATTGGACTCTGGTGCAGATGTGACTGCAGTCCCTGAGCGCATCTACAAACTAAAGAGAGACCTACTGGCCCTCTCAGATGCTCACAAATCTTACATGGTTCGCGACGCATTCCCCCCAAAGTGACTGTAATGATCACTGCAACCGTCTCACATAAAGAGCTGACAACTAAACAGCGTATATTAATTATCCCCAATCTTGAAAAGCCGGGATTAGGTAGACCAGCCATCGAAACCTTCAAACTAGTAACTATCTACCCAAGCAAAACACATCCGTTTGATCCAAAAAAGCAATACCAGACCTATTCACAGGCTTAGGTATATTTGGGAAAGAATACAGATGATAGGCCATACGCATACCGCTACCCCTGATGAGAAAAACGCAGTTAGAACTCCAGTGAATTGAAAAGCTGGGGGTCATAAGCAAAATTGACCAACCACCCGAATGGTGTTGCCCCATGGTTGTAATACCAAAAACAAACTCGAAGGTCAGAATACGTGTAGACCTCACAAAGCTCAACAAGTGCGTAAAACGTGAACCTTACATGATAGTCTTCTGGCCCAATTAGGGGAAGTGAGAGGCTGATGACATTACTCTCAACTCGGTGAAATGTGAAATATCCAAAGCATTAATGAAATTTGTCAGGCACATGAGGAACTATATACAGCCGATCGCTGTAAGGAGAAGTACTCAGTAACAGCCCCACCAAACAGGACACAGACCTTGGGGAAGAAGCGACAGTATTCGTCCACAGCATAATGGAATCCTTACCCATCTCAGAAGAACGCCTAAGGTAGTTGGAGGAAACCACCAAAACTGACGAGATCAGCAACTACATCTCACAATATGTAAGAACTGGCTGCCCATCAAACGACCACGTTCCAGCATCAGCCAAACCATATTGTGCCTATCGTGGCATCATCACATGCGAGAACGGGCTACTGATGTACGGCACGCGTATCATTATTCCTTCACTGCTGATACCGACCATGATTGACAAAATACATCCCGGTCAACAGGGAATAACCAGAGCTTGCCAATTCATATGGTGGCCAGGATTATCTGACCAAATTAAAAGGGCTGTAGAAAACCCTAAGAACTTACCAAGGAAGGCAATACACTTCAAAATACTTTGCCAAATTTGCAGACGACTGGGGATTTCAACACGTCACAAACAGCCGTCGCTACTCCCAAAGCAATGGAGAAGCATAGGTCTGTATAAAGACAATGAAAGCATCGTTGAAGATGGCAAAAGACTAGGTATGTGCAAAAATGGCCGCCTCTTGCACGGACTATGCTTATTAAAAAGAGCTTATCATTAAGTATTTTATTAGGTTCCGTGTAAACTTTGATCGTGTTTGAAAGATAAAAGCCTAAACTTGATCTCTAAACGAAAAAAAAACTGCATATTTACGTGTGAAAAATAAATTATAATGAAATATGTAATCACGGCGGCTGAAAAACTTAAAAATTCAGTGAATTTTGAACTTTGAAAAATATTACTTGTAAAAATCCATTGAAAGATAAATATAAGTTTTGGGAACTATTTCAAAGATAATTATTAAATTAAAGTCATAAGATACTGAATTAAAAAAAAGAAATTCCCACATGTTACTAAAAATTAGCAAAATTATCCCGCAAGTCATTAATTAGTCAAAATCCGGCGACACATAATCGGCAAACGATTTTGTTTACCAATTGACTATTGCGATGCAAAATATATGGAAGACAAAAATGTCATAATTTATCATTTTTAACTTTATATATAAAAATGATTTTGTAATAGTTTATAGCAATTTAAAAATTATTAGCCATTAATTTCTTTATTCTTTTTAAGGTTATAAACAAATTTAATTACCATTATTTTGTTATAATAAAAAATGAAATATTAATAATTAAGATCTTATTTTATTTTTAACTAAAAAGGTTCATATTTAACTTGGTGTTAGTTTTTAATTTAGTAATACTCTGAAAGTTTACCAATGTTCTTCCTTAGAATTTGAAATAAAACTTTTTTTTAAATATTAAAAATTATTTTTACGTTACGAACTGCGTCAATTTTATCATTTTTTTACATGATTAAAAACTTTAGTTACTCGATTTATGGGGTACATACTGCACTCCATAGACTGGTATTGTCTTGGCCTTCGGGCCTTGATTTACGCCAGTCTATGGGTCTGTCATGTGAAGTTCTAAGAGGTCCACCCTCCCAGGCTTCGCCTCCCCTCCTTGGGGAGGAGTAAGTTTATTGCTTACTGCCTGAGACACTTCTACCGGGAAATGTCGACGGGGCTGCCCAGACAATTTTTACTGGCCAGAGTGCTCACCTCTCGGGCGCTGGCTTTTCAAACCCCACTTTACCGACCCGACCTTGAGTCACATCTTACTTGTGGGAGTAAGATAAAAACTGGCCATGTTCCTAACTCCTGGAGAGGAGTAAATCAATACTCGATGTATTCTTAATGTGTAGTAACAATAAATTACATTGATTCTTTTTAAAATAAAGTGTATTTTTTTTTTTTTAAGTGTGAAAAAGTAAATTAAAGTCAATGACTACACTGACAATTTATTCATTGAAAAAAAAGTTAAAACACTTATTTATTGATAAACAGAATTCAATTTTGAAAGAAAATGTAATGTTTGAATTCTCTTTATTTATTAATAAATAATTGTTTTTAACTTCTTAAATATTTATTAATGAAAAAAAGACAAAACAAATACAAATCTTTCCAAATAATTAGCGATGAATTGTGAAATTAACGAAATTGTTGAATCTTTAAAAATAAAAAAAATTGAGGCCGGTGTAAAAGTGAGTCGTTGTTCGAAGGCTAATCCCAGCTGATTATTACAGAACGGGGCTACCATACCGATCAAAGTGAATCGTTAGTAGAAATTATCCAATTTGTTAAATTCTTTTTTAGTTAAATTCCTGGAACTCAAATTTGTTAATTTTTGGTTTATTTTCAAGATTACAAAAAAAATTTCTTGCGCTGATGATGCCACGTTAATGTATGAAAGGTAAATATAATTATGCCGCATTTTTTTTATTTTTCCAGAAACTCTCATCATTAAAATCACATCAAATATTTGTTTCAATTATATTATTTGTTTGGTGAAAGTATTGATTAAACAATGCTTTATTCAATAATAATATCGCGAATTCAAAATATTTATTTTTCTTCGAGTTATAATGATTTTGTTAACACGGTATTTAGGGACCTTTTTCATTATATATAAACAATATTTTTGTAATTTTTTTAATTGTTAACATCTAAAATGCTTTATTTTCATTAGAAAAACAAAAAATTAATGCATTTTGTAAATTAATATATAAAAATATAACTTTAGTAAAGGTGTATTTTTTAAAGAAAATAATACATTTTCACTAAGATTTAAAAAAAAAAATTGTTTCATTATATTCCGTGATTGTTGATTGATAAATATTGAAAATTTAATTGAAATTGGTTGATTTCCTGAATTTTAGTGAATTTTTAGTGAAGGGGGTGGGGGTGGGGGCATAATGTTTTTACATTTTGGGAATCGCCCATTGATTTTGCACGTACCTACTGAAAAGACCCATATATTTCTTGTTGCTCCAGCAGAGAAATCCGTTCTCTGCCCCATTACATATTGTTACCAGACTTATTGGTCGGGTCGCTAAGTGAGCATTTCCTTGTGCAACCCACCCCCGCATTCTGCCCCGGCCCCTTTCAGAGTATTGACTCAGGGAGATTTTTCCTACAATATATCTAAAAAATAAATAAATAACAAATAATAATAAATAAATAAATTTAAAATAAATAAATGAATCAAATAGTAAAAGCATGGACACTAAAGATCCCCTCCCAAGACTATCCAAAAAAAGAGAGATGTTATGTAAGCAGACATTTTATACCGATGTGAGTTATCTCCCCCGGAAATGTAATTATCGCAAGGAACGTTAATAAAACGAGAGCGACAGTCAGTCAACTTGTTCCCGACATATACACTTCGTATTGCCTTATTTACTTACAAAAACGTAACAAAACAGAGTGAATATAGGTAAAAAATAAAAAATAAAAAATAAAAAATAAAAACGAACCAAATAAATGACAAAATCAATTAATTTTTTTAAATTTCCCAAAAAACTAAAGAGTTCGAATTAATTTCCTTCCCTCGATTATCTCCCTTGATCTTTTTGTCCTTTCAATCCAATTGTTTTCTCATTTCAAACTTCAACAAAAACAATCATTAATTTTATTGACCTCCAAAATCCTTAAAATTGTTTGTTTTATTGTTTACTTAAAAAAGATTAATTCCGTAATGTTGCATCGCAGCGAGAGAGAAAAGATTTTTAAAAACATACAAAATATAAGTAAGTATTATGACTTTTCTCCCTTTTTTGTTTTCGTATTATTTTTTTTCTTTTAAGAAAACCCGCTTTATATGTGGATCAATTGTACGATAGGGACCATTAGAATATCGCACTCATTTCGCTTGGCATTATGTTGGATAAATGTAATTCTGGCTTGAAACTGTACTTTTTGTCTTGAAATAAAATTATAATGTACTTTTTAATTTTTATTAAAAACAAAAGAATCTCGTACAATACGATAGTAAAACAGAATTGTTGACCTGGAGAAAGAAAAAAAACGAAGCAAAGCTGTGTGTAATTATTAGGTACGTGCCAAAATGGCGCCTTCTTGTACGGACTATGCTTATTAAAAAGCGCTTATCATTAATTATTTAATTAGTTTCCGTGTAAATTTGATGGTGTTTGAAAGATAAAAGCCTAAACTTAATCTCTAAACGAAAAAAACTGCATATTTACGTGTGAAAAATAAATTATAATAAAATATGTAATTACGACGGTCAAAAACCCCAAAAATTCAATGAATTTTGAACTTTGAAAAAATTACTTGTAAAGATCCTTTAAAAGATAAATATAAGTTTTTGGGAACTATTTCAAAGATAATTATTAAATTAAAGTCATAAGACACTGAATTAAAAAAAAAAATCCCACGTTTGACTAAAAATTAGCAAAATTAGCCCTTCAAATGTGATAAATGAATAAAATCCGCCATAACTTCATCGGAAAAGGACGTTGTTTACAAATTGACATCGCCATGCAAAATATATGGAAGACAAAAAAATGTCATAATTTATCATTTTTAACTTTATATATAAAAATGTAATAATAGTTTATAGAAGTTGAAAAATTATTATCCATTAATTTCTTTATTCTTTTTAAGGTTATAAACAAATTTAAGTACCCTTATTTTGTTATAATAAAAAAGGAAATGCTTATTTAATTATTTGTAAGTGTACGCAATTATTTTTAACTGAAAAGGTTCAGTTTTTAATTTAGTAATACTCTGAAATTATTGATGACGTCTGTTTACCAATGTTTTTCGAATTTTTAGAATTTGAAATAACACTATTTTTTAAATGTTAAAAATATTTTTACGTTACGAACTGCGTCAATTTTATCAATTTTTTTTACATGATTTAAAACTTTAGTTACTCGATTTATTCTTAACGTGTCGTAACGATAAATTACATTGATTCTTTTAAAAATAAAGTGTTTTTATTTTAAGTGTGAATAAAATAAATTACAGTCAATGACTACACTGACAATTTATTCATTGAAAAAAAAAGTTAAAACAGTTATTTATTGATAAACAGAATTCAATTTTGAAAGAAAATGTCATGTTTGAATTCTCTTTATTTATTAATAAATAATTGTTTTTAACTTAAATATTTATTAATGAAAAAAAGACAAAACAAATACAAATCTTTCCAAATAATTGACGATGAATTGCGAAATAAACGAAATTGTTGAATCTCTAAAAAAAACAAAAACAAATTTGCGCTGTAAAAGTGAGTGATTGCTAATCCCACCTGGTTATTACAGAACGAGGCTACCATACTAATGAAAGTTCATCGTTAGTAGAAATTATTCAATTTTTTAAATTCTTTTTTTCGTTAAGTTCCTGGATCTCAAATTTGTCAATTTTTGGTTTATTTTCAAGATTATAAAAAAATTTCTTGCGCTGATGATGCCACGTTCCTCTATGAAAGAGAAATATAATTATGTCGCATTTTTTATTTTTCCAAAAACTCTAATCATTAAAATCACATGAAATATTTTTTGCAATTATATTATTTTTTGGTGAAAATATTGATTAAACAATGCTTTATTCAATAATAATATCGCTAATTCAAAAAATTAATTTTTCTTCGAGTTATAGTGATTTTATTAACACGGTATTTACTGGCATTTTTCGTAATATATACGAAATATTTTGAAAAAAAATTTAATTGTTAACATCTACGATCCTTTATTTACATAAGTAACAGTTAAAAAATCATGCATTTTTTTTTTATTAATATATAAAAATATAACTTTAGTAAAGGTGTATTTTCTTTTTAAAAAATAATATATTTTCACTAAGATTTTAAAAAAAATAATGGTTTCATTATATTCCGTGATTGTTGATTAATAAATATTGAAAATTTCAGTAAAATTGGTTGATTTCCTGAATTTTAGTGTATTTTTAAGTAAAGGGGGGGGGGGTCAAAATGGTTTTTCATTTTGGGAATCGGCCATTGATTTTGCACGTACCTAGTAATTATAAATATATATATTATTTTATTTCAACAATATAAATTAGGTATAAAAATAGTTTAGTGTTAACAAATGTTTTTTATTAACACTTCTTGTAAATGTTATTGCTTTCTGTGAAGGGTTCGTTTTTCGTTCAGCACATTCCGGTCGATCTAAAACGTGACACTTGGCGGTCATATTGGATGGACTTGAGATTATTTACGAATTTATTCGATAGTTCATAGATTTCCACCGTGCTTTTCGCAGGTTTTCGTGCGTAATACTTCTTGGATTTTAACTCGAAATGATTCTTCAGTTGATATTAATTAACAAAACCAACAATATAATACCATTCCTAATGCTTTAAAACGTAATTTATGGCATTCTGTGTGGAAGTACTGATAGTAGGATTACTGAATATCGCACAAATTTTGCTTGGAATTATTCGCCCAAAAATGTTGGTTTAAATAGAATTTTTGCCTGAAAAAATCTAATTTACTTTTTAACTTTTATTAAAAAACGTTTTACCCGTCACGGGCATTTTTTTCACCATTTATCAATTGTTTCTTTTTATTCTTGTTAAAATTGTTCTTATTTACTTTTACTTTTTTGAAAATCAAAATTTAATTCAATATTTTAATCGCTGGCGGCCATTACATTTTCTTGTAACAAAAATAATTTTGCTTAAAAAAATATCCCCCCAACCCAAATCTTTTAACACAGTTTTACGAATTTAAAAACAAAAATGAACAAGTAAAAACCCAACTCGTCAATAATGTAAGAATTACAAAATCTTAAAAAGAAAATGGCCGCGATGGGTAAATATTTTTATGCTTATGAAAATAGACATTCAAAGGATTTCAGTGCTTAAGGAGATTCCCGAATCTTGGCGTATGTAGCTACTCAAATGCTCGGCGAAGGGAAAATACTTTTTTTTTCTTTTTGCAAACAATTGGGCTAGGAGCAAAGTGTAGTATCTGTTCTGATACTAAACTTAATCTTTTCTGTCCTCGGTCAGGGAAGGAAACATTCTTCTAGACTGGGGCTATTTTTATTTTTTTTCTAATTCACAGTGACCCTTTTTGGGGATCTGGATGTTCCTTACCTTAAAAACCGACCTTGTGTCTAACTCTACCCTGGTGAGGAGACAAGTAAATAGGACAATTTATTGTGTATTTTTTTCTTGATTGCCAAGAAGCGATCAACATTTTTAATTCTTTTTTTTAAATTATGTTTTCTGGTTTACTTTTAGTAAGGGAGGGGATTGCAAACGGAAGATGGACAAAAATTGTTTGTTTTTTTTAACTATTGTTTATAGTTTGGGGAGGAAGGGGGCTCTTTTTTCACCTGGACTATGGGTTAGTTGTAAAATTCCAGTGCTTTTTTGTGAAAGGAGGGAGACTGCAAATGGGGGGGGGGGGGTTGAGGAGCGATAAATTAGAATTAAGCATATTTACGAAATGGAAGAAGAAGAAGAAGGCAAAGTAGTAGGAAGCGATGTTGTCGAAATAAATAAATGTGGGTAATGTTTTTTTATACAAAAATGGGTAAGAATAACAAATCTGCGAAAGTAAACTGGCAAAAGGGTAAGATTTTCCAAATATTTGTCTCCACAGTTCAAAAAAAAATAAATCACATGATAAAGAAAAAAAGCATTTAAGGATGAAACTTAGAGCCCTATCTTTAAACCCTCATTGAATTTGATGGGCATAACATTAAAAGAAGTTCAAGTAAGAGTTCATATTTTTAATCCGTTTTCATATAAAAGGTCCAAAACCAAACGAAATTCAGGAATTGTAATCATATAATCGTTCAACGAAAATATGATAGAAATCAACTGCAAATATTGCATCTAGACAGAATTAAAACTCAATTAAGAGTCACGTTTTAATTGGTATATATATATATATATATAATTCCAAACACCAGCATGAGTGATGTGTTCATCTCCGCCGTAGCGTTCGCATTATCTCTATTTTTGCACTATCTTTACAACAGCTGCACTCCGAGCAGTTTGAGGCCTGCCAGAACACTGGTCATTCTCCACTGATATGCGGTCATTATTGAATCGGTTCGCAAACTCCTAAATTTGTGTTGCACATCACAACTTCAAACATCTGCTGAATCTAACGCGACGACAGAGATGAACACCATTCCAAAAGAAGACTTCCAGAGGTGTTTCCGGCAGTGGATGGATCGGTGGGATAAGTGTGTTAATTTATGTTCATCAATACAATTAATCTAAGCTTTTCCACATACTACAGCATACCATCTATCATGTCTTCACTACATTCAAGCCACCCAGATCCTCACAACACTATTTAGGTAATTGATTAATCTAGTAGTCCAGTAACATGTTTTTTGTGCCTTCAATCATTCCTTGTAGATTAATATTACTCACCATAATGACTGCTGATCTTTTTGTGTGTCTGTATACTTTCTATTTAACAAGTATATGGCACAAGTTATGTATTTACTAAAACGTCACTTCACACATTGCTCTCATTATGTTATTGGTAAAGGTAACAAGTTTTTCCATTGTTTTGGCTGTCAATTTGACACAGTCAAAAGCATACACACCTACTGTCAATACATGCATGTTATTAATCTCAGATTTTATCTGATCTGCAATTTGAAAGAAGAATGAATCTGTTCTCATATAAAGTTGCTCTTGTCTGCTATTCTCTTTTGTGTTGCAACTACTGCATTTTTTGTTCAGGTAGAAAATAATGTAAATCATGATATTGGATTCATGTTGTTAATGAAGTAAGCTCCTTTTTCACTTGACACATTGCTCTCATGTTATTGGTAAAGTCAACAAGTTTTTCCATTGTTTTCGCTGTCCATTTGACAAAGAAAACGCCATACAACCCTACTGGTAGTACATACAATGTTATTAATAAAGTAAGCTCGTTTTTCCATGGTAGTACATACATATTATGTATTACAATAAAAAGAAAAACAAACGTCACTTCAAAAACAGAACACTTTGCTTAGATCCAAGTGCACAAATTCATGTATTTGGGGATTTTCAGGTTCCTCACAGATCTGTTTGGTTTCTAGAGATAAACAGACACAGACTTTCTATATTGCACATTTCCTTTCATAAATCGTGACTTTCCCGACCTGCCTTCTAGATCGTGAGGATAAGCAAACCTCATTTCTCGAACTATTCCTGGCAACACTGCCAAAATCTTGTGTGGCGGATGTCTATAGCCCACTAGCTGATAATGGTTAATAGCACGTTAAACCTTCGGCCCCAAACCGAAGGACAGATACTTAAAATGATGAGATATAACCAAAGGCTGATTGGGAATCTGTAAGAGATATCATGGAATCAAACTTTTACAGTCTTTGCTGAACAAATGGTTAACTTTGCCATGTGCAGCTGCTATTGCATATAGGCAGCAATCATTCTATGGTTTCAGCCACCGTAAATCATCTAAATATATATAGCATGAAGAAACGATTGTAAGAATGTAATAGCTATAGGTTAGCCGAGATGACTGGAAAACACATTGAAATCAGGAACTCTCGATTTCTACAAAAATCTATCATAGTGTTGTGAATAATGGTAATCAATGAATTCCCCCCCTCTCCAATTACTATGATGGTGCTTGCACGTCAAAACTTTGCTTAAACTCCACCTTTGAGCATTACTGAAAGTTTCCACTACATATAGAAACTAGACTTATGGATCTGATTATCACCTCTTATGTCCTTGATATAATAAAAACCTTAACACCTCCAAACCTGATTTTATCTCTGCTATTGTAATAAATTTGTCTTCTGAGCTTGCATCTATCAACTTAAAACTCTACAACAAATCCCTTGCAGAATTTTGTTTCCCTGATAGCTCAAAAATTGTCTCTGTGATACCAAATTTTTAACCCTGGTTAAAGAACTGACACATTAAATGATCACGATGTAAGTCTCCTTTAATTCATTGTTAAAATCCTAGAATCATTAATCAATCTCACGATAGTCGAACACTTTGAAAATATCAAACATCTATATGACTACCAGTAAGGATTTAGGCAATCTCTTTCTACTGCAGATATGCTAACTGTCATCTCTGAATGCATGTACCATACACTGGATGCTGAAATTGAAGCTAGCATGTCTGCAGTTGATATATCTAAAGCTTTTGACAAGGTTTGGCATGAAAGGACAGCTCCGGAAAATTAGTTTGTGTAGTAATATTGGACAAATATGAATATAATCAGATCTTACTTAGCTAAAACAAAAATCTAGAAACATCTAAACATAACATTAATGTGAGTGTTTTCCAGGGGTACATCCTGAAACGTTTATCTCTGATTTTTAAAAACGACTGTCTTGATGCAATTTCGTCTGCGATGGGTATATTAGGTGATGGCCATGAATTATTCTCGGTATGAGAGCACACGCATATTCAAGGCAATGTTGAATTCTTAGAAAATGATCTCCAGTAAGTAGTGGAATGGTGTCATAAATGGATTGTGACATTTAATGCTTCCAATACAATGCTCATTTCCTTTAACAATTTTAAGAAACCTTACCAACCACTAATTGCCATGGCTGATCGCACTATTCCCAAGAGTCCAACATTCAAACTCCTCGGCCTGACATTCACAGGTTATATGAATTGGAATAAATAAATACGTAGTGGATACTGTCAATTATGCTGCAAAGATGGTTGACTTCCTACACTGAGCCAAAACCTTAACACATGCCAGTATACTATATGCTTACAAAACCACTATTCACCACTGCATGGAGTATTATTGAAACATATGGGATGGTGTATCAACCACATGTCCCTTCTACTTGGACATGGTCCTAAAAAAGAGACAATAACCTAATAAATCCCACACTGTCTCCCAAGCATCAGCCCATCTACCATTGACACAATGTTGCAACCCTGTGCTTGTTTTTAAGTACTTAAATGGAGTGTGATCTAAAGAACTTGTGCTCCTCAGCATAAATATCACGAGTAGCAAACTTCCTACATTGTAATGAAGAGATCCTCAGATGCCATAAGGCTTGCTACTCGACTAGTTACTTTCCTCAAACTGCTTGTCTTCAGAATTCCCCCTGCTCGTTGTTTCCCTGACTGTACGAACATGCAGAAATTTAAATGTAATGTAAATAAACATCTTGCTGCACAACTCCCTTGTTAGGATCTATCTATAAATCTAGTCTCTAATACACAGCAGAACTTTACGTCTCAGGGGCAGTGCGTCTTGTTTGGTATTCATTTTAGTAAAAATAATAATCTCAGCTTTTATCGTATCTGATATGCAGTTTTAAGTGAGAACTAACTTGTTTTTGTTTAAATTTGGCCTTTTGTCAGCTCTTCTTTTCTGTGTTGCAATTTGTCTTGAAGTAAAACATAAATGTAAATCGTGATTTTGGATTCTCAAATCTGTTTTATTCTGATGGCATTGCAATCATTAGTGAACTCTGAACAAGCATTTATTGATCAAAAAGTGGCTCAAATAGGCCTGATACTGAAATGCTCAAATATCAAATGCATGATTACAAACAAAACTAATAGAAATCTGAAACTAACAAAATATAAAGAAACTATTTTTCCAGTTAGTGCATGTAACTACTTAGGATCTGTGATTTATGTTATAAATTACTCTGATGAAGCAATACAATTAACACATGATTTTTATTTTCAGGGTTCAACTGTGGAAAACTGATCGATTCATTTTGATTGAGATCATATATATATATATATATATATATATATATATATATATATATATATATATTGTCTCGGAAGTTTCTCAACCATTAAAACTTAAAAAAAAACATTTTAGTCCCAAGTCGTTCGGTGGAAAATCACTTTTTTGTAAGTCAATTTACTTTTTGCAGTTACTATATCAGTTGGCTTCCTAGAATTTACACTAGTCTTAACATTATTTAAGGGAGCATCAGTTGTTTACCATGAAAAACTGCTTCGGGAATTTATATATATATATATATATATGTGAAGAAATATTGTATGGAAAACAGAAGGTTTATTAATTCTACACTTACTGCATTTTTTCTTATTTTGATCATTGTGTTATGTGAGCAAAACACAATTTAAGAAAAATACTTGTTGCAAAATCAACTAGAAACGTGATATCTCCAGGTTTTTCTAGCATGTTAAGAGGTGTTAAATATGAAAATCAGAAATTGACTTGAGTTTACATTTGACAAAATGAGACATTTACAATAGTCCGTATAAACTCTAATAAATCTATAATTCTTTGGCGATGGGTGTTTTGGAATTCATCACAAGAGCAGAATAAAAATGCACATGTGAACACACAGAGGACAGAAACCTTATTTATGTAAAGTGTGTAATTCAGAATTTTTAGAGTTGAAAGTTAGCAGTTCATGTTTCACACAGTTATAGTCAGAAACTCTAAATAGCAGGTAATTGTTTAGTATTCGAAAAAATGTTCCATCCTTATGCTAATAAAAAAGAAATGAAGAATATAAAAAGTGAAATACCCATTACATACAAAGAATTCGAGCCTGCCTTTTCTTCAAATCACATTTAAGATGTGTGAAAACAGGTGATAAATCATATAACAGTTATTTATTTCGTTTAGCATTTTCCTACAAACGAAATTTAAAACTTGATATCTTTACACACACTGATGGGGAGTTTGAATTACTTACTGAGGAGTTTGAGTTACCTACTAGACATTATCCTCTCTGGTCTCTCTGTACAAGGGTTTGTCTGGACAACCTTACATGAGGATACAAGTAAACCCTGACCCAAAATTTTAAATAACATAGCATTCACAAAAAAAATTAGATCCTCTCAGGACGACTATACACTTGCTAGTACAGGGAATAGTGCACCTTCTCCTAGTGATGTTATCTCAAGTAACAGCACAGCTGGATACTCCACCACACTTGATGAATTCTTGTCCTGGAATCCGGTAAGACAAACAGACCACAAGAAAGATATACTACAACATAGTTAATTGGTCAATTGGGTAGAGACAAAATTAATGTTCTCCACTTCTTTACGAAATAAACATTTGAGAAATAAAGGAGGACTTTAATAGAATATTTGAATATCTATGTATCTCATATAGACAGGAAAAGGGCCCGTTGATTTCTGAGAACTTCGACTGGAGTAAAATGGACCGAAAATGAAAAACTATATTCATGTGAAATGCGTGGTTCAACATTTTTCAATAAATGTAAATAATTATTCATATGTTTAAACACACCCCCTTGGTTTCTACGAACTTCAGCCAAAGTAAAATGAAACAAAGTAAAAAACATGTTTGTAAGGTGTGTGGCTCATCATTTCCATCAGCATCTGCTGTAAGAAAGCACATGCGAACACATACTGGTGAAAAGCCTTACGCTTGTGAGGTATGCAACTTAGCGTTTTCACAAAGCTGTCAATTAATTACTCATGTGCGGATACACACTGGTGAAAAACCGTATGGATGTGAAGTGTGTGGCTCATCATTTTCAAGAAAAGAAACTTTAATATTACATATGAGGAGACACACTGGTGAAAAACCATATGAATGTGAAATGTGTGATTCAACATTTTCAAGAAAACGATGTTTAACAATCCACATGCGGATACACACTGGTGAAAAACCTTATGTGTGTGTCGTGTGTGGCTTAGCATTGTCAAAACCATATAATGTAAGAAAGCACATGCAAACACACAATGGTGAAAAACAAAAAGATAAGAAAAGTGAAAAGCCTTATGCTTGTGAAGTATGCAGTGCACAATTTTCAAAAAAAAATGCTTTTGAAGTTCACAAGCGAACACACACAGGTCAAAAAACCTATACGTGTAAAGTTTGTGGTTCAATGTTTGCACAAAAAGCTACTTCAGATATACACATGCGTATTCACACTGGTGAAAAACCGTATGCTTGTGAAGAGTGTGGCACAGCATTTGCCCAAAAAACCCACTTAAACATTCACATGCGGACACACACTGGTGAAAAACCGTATGCTTGTGAAGTGTGCGGCACAGCATTTGCCCGAAAAATCCATTTAAACATTCACATGCGGACACACACTGGTGAAAAACCTTATGCTTGTGAAGTGTGCGGCTCAGCGTTTTCACAATATTGTCATTTAAAAATACACTTGCGGACACACACTGGTGAGAAACCTTATGCTTGTAAAGTTTGTGACTCCACATTTTCGCAAAAATATCATTTAAGCATACACATACGTAAACACACTGGTGAAAAACCTTATCCCTGTGATGTATGCGGTTCAGCATTTTCCAATGGCACAAGTTTAAAATATCATATGTTCACACACACTGGTAAAAAACCTTATTCCTGTGAAGTGTGTGGTTCATCATTTTCCTACAAATCACATTTGAAAACTCATATGTCGACACACGTTTGAATTACCTACTAGACACCATCCTCAAGTGTCTTCCATCTCTCTGTACAAAGGTTTGTCATGATGAGCTGACATGAGGATACTTCACCAAAAAGTAAACCATGACCAAATATTTAAAATAACATAGTATTTTAAGCCCAAATAAGATCCCCTCAATATGGCTATACACTGGCTCATACGAGGAATGTTGCGCCTTTTCCAAGTAATGTTACCTCAAGTAACAGCACTTAGCTGGATACTCCACCAGACTAGATGATATCAAAAGACAACAAGAAAGATATACTTCAACATAGTTCACAAGTCAATTGGGGAGAGGAAAATTAATATTCTTAAATTCTTTACTAACTCTACGTTTGAGAGGTAAAGGAGAAAATTAATGGAATATATGCATATCTATGTATCTCATATAGAGACTAAGTGTTAGCTCCAGGAAGGGGGTCCCTTGATTTCTGAGAACTTCGACTGAAGTAAAATGAAACACAAAAAAAGTTAAAAACCTTATTAATGTGATATATCCGGTTCAGTATGTAAACACACCTTATGTAAATACCTCCATTGGAAAATCTGCAGACAGATTCAGCTCATATGAGGTATAGTGCACCTTCTCAACGTGATGTTGCCTCTAGTAAGAGAACTATGATAAATACTTCACCAGACTATATGAATTGTGCTTAAATAGACAGTTGCAATCTTAAAAATATTTCTTGCTGGAGTGTCTGGTTTAAATGCCTACTAGGCACCATTCTCAAAAAATCCAGGCATGAGGATAGTTCTTCTACAAGTAAACCCTGACCAAATATTCAAATAACATAGTATTCAAAGCCCAAATAAAAACCCATCGGTATTGCTACTCAGTGAATCATACAGGAATGTTGCACCTTCTCCAAGTGATGTGCCTGTAGTGAAAGCACTAAACTGGATACTTAACTGTAGATTGTCCTGGAGTTCGATAAGATCAAGAGACAACAAGAAAGATATAATATAACATAGTCAGCTTGTAAATCAGAGAGGGGAAATTAAAGTTATTCACTTCTTTACTAACTCAAAGTTTTAGAGGTAAAGGAGAACTTCAATGGAACACTTGAATATCTATGTATCTCATATAGAGATCCGGTGTTAGCCTTAGTAAGGGGCCATTTATTTTGAGAACTTCGACTTGAGTAAAATGAAAAAGTGAAAAACCTTATTTGTGTGATATGTGTAGTTCAAAATTTTCTCAGAAATCAAATATTAAAAAAGCAGATGTCAATACATACTGTAAGATGATTGAAACTCAAAAACATCAACATAATCACGTTTATAATAAAGACATTATGAAGGAGAATTTTGCAAGTATCTGGAAAGTATTTCTGGTAAACCAATTGATAAGAAATCATAATAATTAGAACTAAAAAACGGCAAAATTCCATAAAATTTTCATAGCATTTGGAAGAGAGTGAAAACCCTTATTATTCTGGTTAAACATTTTCCCACAATTTAAAAAAAAAATCATGTTAAAACAGACAGATGGAAAACCTTACTCATGTGAAGTGTGTGGTTCAACATTTTCTTACAAAGTCACATTGATGAAAACACCTATCGGTGTGAAATGTGGCTTCAACATCGTCATACAGTTCAAGTATTAAAAGACACATGGGAACACACACTTTGAATTACCTACTAGACCCTATCCTGGAGAGTTTGAATTATTACTAGACACCATCCTCGAGTGTCTTAGATCTCTCTGTACAACCTGACATAAGGATATTTCACTCTAGAAATAAACCCTGACCAAATATTCAAAATAGCAGAATTCGACACCTAAATAAAATCCCTTCTATACAACTATACACTCGCTCATAGGAAGAATGGTGCACCTTCTCCAAGTAATGTTACTTGAAGTAACTGCATGTAGTTGGATACTCAACCAGACTAGATGGATTCTTGTCCTGGAATTGGGTAACACCAAGAGACCACAAAAAAGGTATAACATAGTGAACTGGTCAATTTGGGAGAGGAAATTTAACGTATGTTAACTTCCTTCAAACTCAACGTTTGACAGGTATGTATTTCATAGAGATCAAGTATTAGCCGCAGGAAGGAGACCCTTGATTTCTGAGAAGTTCGATTGAAGCAAAATGAAACAAATGGGAGTTGAAGCTTGAGGAACAATACATCGATATTGGCATTGAATAAAATGATTCAATTAAAAAATAAGATGAGAAGAAATTAGCAGAGAATATTACACTTTGCAATAAAAATCGGCAAAAGAAAGATTTACAGGAAAACACTTCTATTGACCAACTTGCAATGTCAGTGATAACATACAGCTTTGACATAGAATGGCCACAAAAGGGCATTAACAGATTAGACACAAAGTTAGGAAATATTTGACACTTCTTAGAATAACGTCAGAAATCAATTTCTACTCAGGCTGTATCTTCTCAGAGGAGCAGGTGGTATGAGTCTCTCAGAAAATACCCATCAACATCAAGTCATCATTATGTCTGATTTTCTCACGAACATGAGCCAGTAGAACAACATTCATCACAAATCTGGCGAAACATTTTGGACAAGACTGTCTTACAAATGAGACAGAAACACCAAACAAGCATGCCGCATAAAAAGCCCAAAGAACCGCCAGAAATGCACCAATACTTTCCATAGTAGAAAGCTGGAAGAATGGGCCAACCAAGCATATACCAAACATTTTCTGAGAGAACTATTCGAGGAATGTATAGATAAAGAAGTCTATGTAGAAAAGAGAATCGCTGCACTCTTAGCAGAAACTGATGATACTGGCTACCCAAGATCAATGTTTGATAAACAATTATTTCAGTAACGACAACAAGTGCAGGTTCTACCACACCATAGTAGAGAGTGTGAGCAACCTGACATCGAGTTGTAAGGTTGTTCTGGGGGCGGCTGACTAACAAAATTCTGCCAGTCACTTTCTTCATGAAATATCCAACAATCATATCAACAAGAAAATTTCTTGGACTGACACAAGAAAGGATCTATCCACTATTATTAGAATCAGCTTGAAATGGCAGCCCTAGTTTTAGGCCTTAATAACAAGTGCAGGTTTACCACCCTGAAGTGAAGAGGGTGAATCACCTGATACTAAACTTTCAAATTATATTTACAGATGGCAGCTACACAACACATCATGGTGGTGTGTGCAAATACATACATTGGACCATTTGTAGGATACACTCTCTGCTAATACCGAATAGACTCCCATGGATTTGTACTCGTGACATAAGCAATTTCAACTACGAAAGCAGTTCCAATGTTTACAGGTTAAAAGAAAGATGATATAAATAAAAAGTCTCGTTTTTTGGTTAGATAGAAAGAGTTCAAGTGACAGTTATTCTTTATATTATTTATTCAGACAAATAGAAATAGTTCCAGCGACATTTATTGATTATATTACTTACATTTTTACATACAACTAGTTTGCATTCCGTAGAAGGTTGCATAAGTATTTTTATGGATAAAGGCTTTCCATGGTAGGATTTTATCTGTACGAAATGCCCAGATAACTGGTCTCACCCCAAAGAAGAAAAATAAACTGTTTTCCTTTTTAAATCCTTTCACTCTGGCCCTGCTTTTTCAACCAGTCCTCTTGCCATACCTTTGCAACCTACATTTGAGCACTATCAGAAAGAATGCCCAAATCAACCCAAAGCGCACTTGTTGGTCCATCAAATAGAAACTGGCGAGTTAGCATAGCTTGTTAACGCTTGCACATTAATTAACAGTTGGAAACAGTTGTATTCTTATGATGAAAACCGTGAAATAAATGTGAAACAACTATAGTATTATTACTAAAATTTCAGACCAAATTAAATAGTATGAAACGGAATTGTATCAAACGAGATCGTATCAAACAGACCAGACAATCTGACTATTCACAAGAGATTCTAGTTTGCTCGATTAACTGGAATTCGATCAACATTTTAATTAGCAAATAAATGAAATGTTGAAGTGTGAAAGGAAGAGAGACAATGGGAGAAAGCGAGAGAAAGAAATAGAGAGATGGGGAGAAAAAGAAAGACAGAGAAGGGGAGAATGAAAGCAGGAGAGAGATAAATAGAGAGAGGGAGGGGGATGGAGAGAAAAAGAAAGTAAGAGTGGGAGAGAAATGGAAGATGTTATTGTTAAAATTTTACAAAAATCAAATATATCATAATTTTCACAAAAGACTTTTACACCCTTTTTATCCCATTTGCATTAAACTCTAAACCTCCCTTAAAATTACGACCCCTAAAAAACCCTTAAAATTATAGTCCCTCAAAAACCTTTAAAATTATGGTCCCTAAAAACCCTTTAAAATTATGGTCCCTAAAAACCCCTAAAAATGATGGTCCCTAAAAAACCCTTAAAATTATGGTCCCTAAACAACCCTTAAAATTATGGTCCCTAAAAACCCTTTAAAGTATGGTCTCTAAAACCCTTTAAAATACTCCAAAGAAAGGGAAATTTAGGGAATATTCATTAATTGTCGTCTAATACCAATTGTTAAAATTTCACAAAAATCGGATGCATCTGAATTTTCATGAAGGGCATCCATACCCTTTTAACCCACTTTGCAGGAAAGTAAATTAAACTAAATATAACCCACATTTGGACCGATAACGCCTTGAAGGTATGTTCCAAAATTCATAAAAAAATTAAACTTAAAAACTCACGTAACCTCATAGAGGAATCGGCTGAGAATCAAGTGCAAAACTTCAAATAATTGCACGTATTTATTAGAATTATACATTAAGACGACTATGTTGTAGGATATTGTGTTCCCCAGATAGAAAATTCTAAGAAAAAAACTCTTTTCAGAAAAATTCTGTTTTGTTGTGGGTACACGGACGAAAAATGTAGTTCTTAAAGTGATGGTAGTTAGATAAATTTTTGCTGAGAAAGTTTACAGTGAGGAACCAGAGATTGAAGCTCAGCCGAGCACTTACCATGAAAGTTGCGAAAGACTAGCAAAATGTTTGGAGGGAAGAGAAGTGATCATCCACATTAGATTGCAAAGTTGATTTTATACTCTGTCAAGGCAGGAAAAAGTTCTTTGAGTGACAGTTTTGCAAATGTGACAGCAATACTCCATCTTTGGATATTTCTGACTTATATATATATAAAATTGCATCGGGATCAGATAGTTTCTGGAGCTGTAAATGTTTTTATGTAGGTCTTCCATTTTAGGTCTGGAGTGGAAGTCAGTATTTGGAGTTTATTAAAGCAAGGAACATCCTGAATGAGAAAGGCATACAACTTAATACTGAAGCGTTGAGAAATGGGGAAGTGAGAAAAATGGGATTCGAGACTCAGCAAAATGGACAACATAACGAAATCAAGTTTTACAATCACATGATGTTCCTAAACTTTTGTGAACTTGCCTAAAATAAAGACAAAAAAGAGAAGCCATATAAATGTAAAGTGTGATATTCTGATATTTTACATAGATCATAAATAAAAGAATTGATGCATTTAAACCCTTTTTATGGTGTGTATAGTTCATGAAAATAGGCATTGTAAACAAATAAACTTCCTGAACGATCAAATATTCGTCCATCGTTTTTTATTCAGAGTTTTCAGATATTTTCAGCTTGCATGCATTACCAAAAGACATATGATAGTGCGATTCACACATGTATACTGCTGTGCCTTTAATTATATAAGTCTCATCCGGTAATCAGGAAACCCATGGCAGTCTGTATAAAGATGTGACAAACAACCATGTTATTGAGCCACACCAATGGAACAATAACAATCCCTGAAGTCAAGATCAGAAGAATGAGATAACTTATCGTCTTTACTGTTTTGCCTGGCGATAGATCGGCTAAGTAAGCTACTGAATAAATGCCGGAGTGCATATAAACTGAGTAAGGGCATCCAATGAGACCCCCCAAAAAAAAACAAGAGTCAACCACCTGCTCAGCAAATTATCAAATATATGTTGTTTTTTAATGAAAATATAACAAATCTTGAATACAAAATCTTTTTATGAATCAAATATGTTGAAATGTCTTTTTATTGATCTAAATAAAGTTTTGAAATGTCTTGCATTTTGATAATGATAAAAATGATGAAAAAAGATAATGATAAAAATAATACAATTGATATTGAGTTGAGACTTTACAAATACATTTTATTAATGATGTAAGTGTTTGAAATAAATACAAAAATAGGATTCAGGAAAAACGGAAAAAATAAATAATCAAATATTTATAAAAAATCAAAACACATATATTATGTTGCTGTTTCACAAAATACAATACATTTAAAAACTTTATTTATATCAATAAAAGAAAGACATTTCAACATATTTCATTCATAAATTTTGTTTATCAAAAATTTGTTATATTTTCATAAAATCCCAAATAGAAGACATTTCAACATATTTGATTCATGAAATATATTTTTTTACTAAAGATTTGTTATATTTTCATGAAAAAACCTTATTTTATTATAATAAAAATACAATTCAAAATTTTCCGTTAAAAATAAGTTTCTTTTATCATTTATGATCACTCGTACTTGAAATTTACTGAAGGAAAAACCAGAAGTGAGCGCGGCCGTGACCCCCTCTGGAATGCCAACGATTCTTTAAATCTTAATCATAAATTGCACAAATACCAAATAAATTATGAAATATTTTACCGTCATTTTGGCAAAAATTATTTCTGATCGATTTAATGGGGAAATCTGAGAATTTCGTTGTTTCAATTAAATATCAGTTTATTTTCTTTTTTATTATAAAGTGTGTTACTTTTATTTCCTTTTTTATTATAAATTGTGTCACTTTTATTTCCTTTTTTATTATCAAGTGTGTTACTTTTATTTCCTTTTTATTATAAAGTGTGTTACTTTTATTTCCTTTTTTATTATAAAGTGTGTTACTTTTATTTCCTTTTTTATTATAAAGTGTGTTACTTTTATTTCCTTTGTTATTATAAAGTGTGTTACTTTTATTTCCTTTATTATTATAAAGTGTGTTACTTTTATTTCCTTTTTATTATAAAGTGTGTTACTTTTATTTCCTTTTTATTATAAAGTGTGTTACTTTTATTTCCTTTTTTATTATAAAGTGTGTTACTTTTATTTCCTTTTTTATTATAAAGTGTGTTACTTTTATTTCCTTTTTATTATAAAGTGTGTTACTTTTATTTCCTTTTTTATTATAAAGTGTGTTACTTTTATTTCCTTTTTATTATAAAGTGTGTTACTTTTATTTCCTTTTTTATTATAAAGTGTGTTACTTTTATTTCCTTTTTTATTATAAAGTGTGTTACTTTTATTTCCTTTGTTATTATAAAGTGTGTTACTTTTATTTCCTTTATTATTATAAAGTGTGTTACTTTTATTTCCTTTTTATTATAAAGTGTGTTACTTTTATTTCCTTTATTATTATCAAGTGTGTTACTTTTATTTCCTTTTTTATTATAAAGTGTGTTACTTTTATTTCCTTTTTTATTATAAAGTGTGTTACTTTTATTTCCTTTTTTATTATAAAGTGTGTTACTTTTATTTCCTTTGTTATTATAAAGTATATTACTTTTATTTCCTTTATTATTATAAAGTGTGTTACTTTTATTTCCTTTATTATTATAAATTGTGTTACTTTTGTTTCCTTTTTTATTATAAAGTGTGTTACTTTTGTTTCCTTTGTTATTATAAAGTGTGTTACTTTTATTTCCTTTGTTATTATAAAGTGTGTTACTTTTATTTCCTTTATTATTATAAATTGTGTTACTTTTATTTCCTTTTTTATTATAAAGTGTGTTACTTTTGTTTCCTTTGTTATTATAAAGTGTGTTACTTTTATTTCCTTTGTTATTATAAAGTGTGTTACTTTTATTTCCTTTTTTATTATAAAGTGTGTTACTTTTATTTCCTTTTTATTATAAAGTGTGTTACTTTTATTTCCTTTTTTATTATAAAGTGTGTTACTTTTATTTCCTTTTTATTATAAAGTGTGTTACTTTTATTTCCTTTTTATTATAAAGTGTGTTACTTTTATTTTCTTTTTTTATTATCAAGTGGGTGGTGTACCTTAGGTATTAATTCATAAGTACATGCAAAATCAATTTTGACCCTCCCTTCATTTAAAAATTAACCAAAATTCACCAAGTAATTTTAATGAAATGTTCAGTATTTATTAATTTATTATCGCGTAATATAATGAACCCATTATTGTTTTTTTAATCTTAGCGAAAATGTATCATTTTAAAAAAATACACCTTTACTAAAGTTATATTTTTATACATTAATAAAAAAAAAAGTGCAAGTATTTTTTCAATTTTTAATGAAAATAAAGCACTGTAGATGTTTAAAATATATATTTCTTAATTATTTCGTATATATTACGAAAAAGGCCCGTGAATTTCGTGTTAATAAAATCACTATAACTAGAAGAAAAATTTATTTCTTGAATTGGCGATGTTTTCATTCAATAAAGCATTGTTTAATCAATATTTTCACAATAAAAATAATATAATTGCCAAAAAATATTTAATGTGATTTTAATGATAAGAGTTTCTGGGAAAATATAAAATGCGATGTAATTATATTTCTCTTTTTCACATGAACGTGTTATCATCAGAATAATAATTTTATATATAATCTTGAAAATAAACAGAAAATTGAAAAATTTGAGAGTCAGGATCATAACGAATAAAAAAAACAATTTTTAAAATTGGATAATTTCTACTGACGATTGACTTGGAGAGGCGGGATTAGCTCACCAACCACCACTCACACATCCACACCCTCCTCAAAATTTTATTTTCAGATATTCAACAGTTTCGTTAATTTCACAATTCCGTCAATTATTTTGAAAGATAAAATGAAAGTTTGTATTTGTTTTGTCATTTTTTCATTAATAAATATCATTTAAAATGTTTAAAACAATTATTTATTAATAAATAAATAGAATTCAAATATGACATTTTCTTTCAAAATTGAATTCTATTCATTTATTAATAAATAATTTTTCATGTTTTAACTTTTTTTCAGATAATATTGTCAGTGTAGTCACTTACTTTAAGTTACTTTTTCGCACTTAAAATAAAAAATACTCTTTTAGCTTTATTTTAAAAGAATTAATCTAAGTTGTCATTACAACATTCTTACATGTGTCGTAACAATACATTAGTTATTTATTCTTTAAGAATTAATGTAATTTAAAATTACAGTAATTTTTAAAGAATAAATCGAGTAATGTAATAGTTCAAGATTTTAATCAATGATCATGTAAAAATAATTAATCAAATTGACGCAGTTAGTACCGTAATTTAAAAATAAATAACAACTATTATGGCATTTTGAGTCTTAAAGATTTAGAGATTTTTTAGCCATATTTTCTGTTTACAATTACAACACAGGTTCCGGACATGTTTTAGCTAACATTCACTTTTTTCTCTCGGATAATTAAGAATTTTTTTAGTAAAAAAAGAGGTAAATTCTTTTGTAATTAACTCTCTTTAGACTTTAATTACAAATTGAAACAGTTCCAAAGAATGATATTGACCTTTTCAGCGAATTTAAAAAATGTTTTATTGAATCTACGGTTTTAACTGATTTTTCGCTTTTTTGATAACATTTTCAATTCTAATTGTTTTCACACGTAAATATACATTTGTTTCCTTTTAGATATTGACTTAATGCTTTTATCTTTCAAACACACTCAAAAGTTAAACGAAAAGTACTTGAAAAATTAAGATAAGACACTTTTAAGAACTATAGTCAGTACAAGCGACTTGAAATCGTAATCATTGCATAAACGTTAAGAGAAAAACGAAATTTTAATCGTACTAAAAGTCGTCATAAATAATAATTTCTCAAATTCAATTTGTAAAATAAAGTTTTACACACTTACAAGATAATCCAATGATTAATCTTAGTTGGTGCGAAAATATCAGATTAGAAAGGATTAACTGATATAATCACTTCGATGTTTCAACCATGTCAATTTTATTGTTGGTAACGACTAGTGGTATCCTCTGAGTTAATCAATGTTTGTTTCCCAAATTCTTTTTTCGAACATCTTTTAATCACACAAAATAAATGTTATAATATGGCGGCGTGGTCTTCTTATAGACTGTAAATCCAAATCTCTATAATATTGCATAATAAACTGGTCGTCAAATAAAAGGTAAACAAATCAACAATATATGCATTTATTTAAGTGGTCTGCACCGTTGAGTGTACGTTGCCGGAAGTTTAGACAGTGAAGAAATGGAATAAAACTAATAAAGTTCGGTTGTTGAAAGTATCTTCTCGAGTCGTATATCTCTTATTTTATACAATGTCTATACCCCTCGCTTCTGTCTCTCTCATTCTCTCTCTTGTTATTAACAGACAAAGGTTGTAATACTAACTAAAAATTAAAAAAATCGAAATAGTCAATCGTAAGTAATAATATTACCACTATTATTATTACTATTAACATACACCAGAGAGAAAGAGAGAGAAAGAAAGAGAGAGAGAGATACAGCGAACAGAATGATTAATTTTGTATGTGTATGTTTTTATATTTAACTGGTTTTGCAAACTCACCTTTTTCTGATTCAAGAAATCTAACCCGAGCTCAATAGAGTGAACTAACGGAAAGACTAATAATAAAATGTATTTCATTAACTCCAACTTCAACACCAAACCTAATTTCAAGATGACAGTCACTAACAGTAACCCTGGGGTGGCGGTCACTAACCGTAAGTCTAGGAGGGGGGATCTCACTAGCCTTATGTTCAGGAAAAATGGTCACTAACTCTAACTCAGGGGTCACAGTCACTGACACTAAATTCGAGATTGCAGTCCTTAATCCTAAACCCGGGGTTGTTGTCACAAAAGCAAAGTATGTGATGATTATCAGTAACCCTAAGCTTGAAGTGGTAGCCACTAACCCTAAGTCTGATGTGACACTAACTAACCCTGAGTCTGGGGAAAGACACATCCTTCATTAACCCCAACACTAGTTAAAATCGTATGTCATAATGTTTATTTTCTTTAAATAAAGTCTCATTGGATCATTCAAAATATTTCATGTTTTTTGTAAGATTTTGAATGGCAGCCATTTTGTGTATCTTAAACGGAAACAATTTATTTCATTCGAAATAATAAACAAACACCAACAATTAATATTAATTCTCCGATGATCAACGTCCTGGTTATGATCGAAACCCCAATTTTAGGGGTTTGGGAAGTATGGAATTATCCCTTACTAAGCACTACTTTCAGGTCCACTCTGACCCGGAGGAGCGGTAGTACCTGTCTGGCTCTCCCTAAATGGGTTAACTAGAATTTGTCTTGGCCACGACACTAAACCTCTTTGGACACCCTTGGGCAAAGTGTTCACCTCTTATAACACCCCGTTACCCCAGAATTCATCTTTCCAAATTTAGTTTCTTCTGCCTACCCTATTTCCAAACCCTATTAACTGCTCAACCACTCAATGACAGAGTACAAAGTCGACTTCGAAATTTACTTGGAGATTATCTTTTCTCTTCCCTACAGCCGTTTTCGCAAAGATAGAGTAGAGAGAGACTAGCAACATCTCTCTATTGTATTATTATGTTCATGGTAGTTTTCCGAAAGAGCCCCAATCCTTGCCAACCCTATCGTTTACAGAATATTTGTTTAGAAAATATATACCTCCACAGGAAATTAATCAGTAATTGATAGATTAACATTCTTATCTAAATATCCTCCACCTCCTATACAAAATTAAGATTCTACTTTTTTAAGCAGTTCCGTGTGAACACCATGACAAACTTTTCCGAAATAAGAAAAACACTCCCAAGCAATTACCCAAGGCTTCAGAGTTGGGGATCAGTTTAGTATATAAATTTAACGTAAAATGATCACCCAATTTCAGACAATCATAATTTTTTTAGAGCAGTTAACTAAACCTTTTTTCCACTAACCCTAAGTCCGACTGGCATGATCGTAAAGTCACACATAATTGCTTAAAATATTGATAACTCCTTCCCAACAAAAAAAAACACATAGAATTTATCTTCCATAGCAGAAACCATTTGTTTTGTTAACTGCCCTAAAACGCTAGAGTAGGGGATCATTTTATGATAAATTTATATAAGAAACTGATCACCCACTATAAATTCTAACTTATTGTTTCTTTTTTTAGGATATTCTCGCGTAATCGGCTAAAAAAGTAGAATCTAATTATTTAGGGGTGGCTGGGGGTGAGAACTAGAATTTAGCTGAAAGTGTTAATCTACAAATTTACCGAAATTGATCTCCAAATCGTAAACACAACATATGTAAGGTTTCAGCATAAAATGACCAAAAGACGGTGGATATGCCGTAAAAACTGCCAAGTATCCTGCAATTCTATAAAGCTACCATTCGCTCATTTATGGTGTTGTGTTGCCACATCTGGGCTGGTGCACGAACCACTAGTCTCTCCCTCTTTGACAAGATCCAAAACAGAGCTTCTAATCTAATGGGTCCCACACTGTCTCTCAAGCTCCAGCTCCCTTCCATGTCCTAAATGACCCAAAAGACGGTAGATATATAGAAATAAAATATTAAAAAATCAATGTATCCATGTTATTAATATAAGTAAAAACGAATAACGTTTAACAAAAGAATAAGCAACACTTTTATAACAACAAACAACGAAAGGTTTAATCAAAAGGGGAAGTGAAAAGTCTGCTGTCGCTTCGTAGATGAATTTATCTTCGGTTGAAGATAGCATCATGGGATGTCGGTGACGAAGGCAGAGGAGAAAATGAGGCGATCCGTCCTGGCTAATGCCAGGTAACTGTCTGCCGATCGTCTGCGATCTCTAAAGAGGCTGAAATAGTCCTTTATGTAACTAATGATATCAATGCGCCCTAAGATCTGATTGACAAACATTTGGCCAAACAACTCCACAGGGGCACTCATACGCATTAAGACGTAAACCTCATTTATGACTGCTACATCACTCCTTGCTTAGGCTGAAAGCCGACAGAAAAAAGTAAGTGTAGCAGTTGGAAAGAACAAAAATACAAAATATGTGAACTTAGAATTTTTTTAACAAATG
This sequence comes from Sepiola atlantica, assembly GCA_963556195.1. Classification (NCBI taxonomy): domain Eukaryota; kingdom Metazoa; phylum Mollusca; class Cephalopoda; order Sepiida; family Sepiolidae; genus Sepiola; species Sepiola atlantica. The sequence continues at coordinate 121,864,043 of OY744525.1, read as the reverse complement.
TGTTCAATGTGTTTGTTTTTTCGGCAAAAAAGTATATTTGAAAATTGTTGTCTTTTCTGTAGAAAAGTATATATTTTTTGTGAAAAACAGTAATTGTACAATAGAGTACAATAACTCAAAAAAGCTAATTCTCCTGCTGCCACTTTGTAGATAAATTTATATTTGGTTTAAGATAGCATCATGGGATGTCGGTGACAAAGAAAAAGAAGATGAGATTATCCGTCTTGGCTGGTGCCAGAGAACAGTCTGCCGATCGATCGTCTGCGATTTCTAAAGGGGGTGAAGTTGCCCTTTAGGTAACTAATGATATTAATGTGCTCTGCGGGCTGATTGGCCAAACCAGCCCACATTCACTCATGCATGGAGTAATGTTGCTACATCTGGGCTGGTGTTCAAACCACTAGTATCTCTCTCTTAGACAGGATTCAAAACAGAGTCTATAATATAATAGGTCCCACACTGTCTACCAAGCTCTAGCCTCTGTTTTATCGCTGCAATGTTTCATCCCTGTACTTGTTTTATAAGTACTTCAATGGAATGTGCTCCGACGAACTTTTTGCACTGGTTCCCCCTCAACGTAATTACCCTCGACCAACCCGACAATCAGCAAAATCCATCTTTACACTGTAGATGTCCCTAGATGCTGGAAAGCTTTATACTCTAATAGTTTCTTTCCAAAAACTGCTAGCCATGGAATTTCCTTCCTTCTCACTGTTTCCCCAACATGCAGTAAGTTAGATGTAATTAGAACAATGGACAAACATCTCGTTGTACAAACATTGATTGACAAACATTTTGCCAAACCACTCCGTAGGGACACTCATACGCATTAAGAAGTAAACCTTATTTATAACTGCTACATCAATCCCTGCTTAGGCTGAAAGCCGACAGAAAAAAGTAAGTGTAGCAGTGGGAAAGAACAAAAATACAAAATACAAAATATGTGAACTCAGAATTTTTTAAACAAATGTGTTCAATGTGTATGTCTTTTCGGCAAGAAAGTATATTTCTATGAAAAGCATCTTTTTAAAAATGTTTGCCTTTTCTGTAGAAAAGTATATATTTTTTTGTGAAAAACAGTAATTGTACAATAGAGTACAATAACTCAAAAAAGCTAATTCTCCTGCTGCCACATTATAGATAAATTTATATTTGGTTTAAGATTGCATCATGGGATGTCGGTGACAAAGAATGAGAAGAAGATGAGATTATCCGTCTTAGATGGTGCCAGGGAACCGTCTGCCGATCGATCGTCTGCCGATCGATCGTCTGCGATCTCTAAAGTAAGTTAGATGTAATTTGAACAATGAACAAACATCTCGCTGTACAGCTCCCCACTTAGAATCCCACTATAAATCTTGCCCCTTATTCACAGTAACTCCTTACGTCCCAATGACAAAGTGTCTTGTTTGGGTGTGTTATGTGAGCAGACATTCTATAGCGTTTATCCACCAAGAGAAGAAACTGTGAAAACAGCATGCCCAACCCTCAATTCTTAAGTCTACACAAGAACCAGGTCTGGACGGCAGTCGAGACCACCCATCAAGCTATAGTGTTCAAGAGCTTGGTGGTGACCAAAAGTAGTGCGTTATTTGTCTCACTGTAGACCAGACGCTGGATGGTTGTGTTATATTGTGGATGGGGCCCGATATTTGTAGATACGATTTAATGAACTAGTGTAAATTATGGCTGGGGTCAAATGAAGACAATTAGTGCGTGTCAACCTGACGTGCACCGAAAGGGACCGTTGTGAGTCAATAATGTTTTTGAAAGACCATAACAAGATTTCAAATTCGACGCTGAACAGGAAACCTCTGGTCAGAAAAGGTCAGAAAACATTAGTGAAGGAAATGTTTTTGCATGGCTGTCACACGTGTGGATCTGTGACGTCGCTCCTTCTTCGTGAGAAACTAAGGTTTTTGAAACAGAAGGGCTTTGGAAGTGAGAGCGTCAAGTCGACGATGTAGTCGCTCGTTGTATGGTCTGGATCTCGAAGAGATCCAGCAGAAATCCCCGTGCTTAGTCGCATCCCACAGTGAGAAGGATGAATGAAAATCGAGCGAACAAATGGATAAAACCCTTCCGAAACGAAGTCCAAAATAGAAGACTTGAATCTCTCTCTGAGGAAAAATTGTCTGCGCGTTTGTCTATGAAGTTGTATCCACAGATAAAAGATCACCAGCATCGATCACGGCCAGAGATACGCAATGGAAATCGATGGTACCAACGGCGATCACAACAAGACGACGAAAAGAATGTAAGGTAACTTTTATGTGTTGCACATTTTTTGGGTCCTAATCTGTTAATATGAAAGAACTAAAACCGAAAGAAAAAGTGCACCATGCTTAATTTGAAATATTCTAAAAGAATTATGTTTTAACGAAAAATGTTTTAAAAAGTATAATGCTTAAAAAAGTGTTGTGTAACAGTACTGACAGTTTAAAGGCTTGAAAGTGCCTATTAAAAGTGTCTACTGATGTTACATTTACACGTTTTCGGCCTCACCAAACTCTTTAGTCGTCGTAGAACCTTCGCTGTTGATTCAAATGGGACGATATGTCGTAGCTACTCGATCTGATTCTCGATCGCCGTTGCAGCTATACTGCTACTCGTACTAACCTTTTCTCTTCTCTCCTTTCTTTTCTCATCGTCTGCTTGCAGCCATTTTCCGCGACTGCTGTGGTTGTCTTTGTCATCACCGTCACCGCAGACGCCACCACCATACCCATAATCTTCGTTGGTCGTCCATCGTACCGGCGTTTCTTCATGGGCTGAAATCAACTTCTTAACAAGTACAACAAAGTATTTTTCTGTTTTAATTCAAGCCGTTTTTATTTAACTATTTAATTAGCCAACCTGATGAGTTCGTTGGGATTGAGAGAGAGATTACGCTAACTAAATTCACTAGTTATTTCGTAATTACTTGCAGAGAAAGGAATATGAAAGATTCTACTAAGGCTCTAATATTTTGGGACTCTTAATCCCTTCTTGTAACAGCTACATGATCGTGACTTGTTCTCGTCGCTTCCAAGTTAGAACTGATCAAATCTCAATTTAGTTTTCCCACGGCGAGGGACTTTGACATCAACGAACCTCGTGATCCGCCAGGTGTTCCCTCAACCTTTTACCTTAAGGTCACATCACTTGTCACCGTGAATGTGGGAAAACACATCAGTAGCTTCGCACGGAATGACTCCGCTACAAATCGCGTAAGTCAAACCCGTCTCAAATAGATGCGTCCATCCCTCACAGGGCCATTATCTAACACTGAAACCGCTTTAATGAAGAGTGTTAAAAAAGTTTAACGAAAAATGTTTTAATCAGTAAAATGCTTAAAAAGTGGTGGGTAACAGGACTGACAGTTTTAAGGCTTAAAAGTGCCTATTAAAAGTGCCTACTGAAACCGCTTTAAAGAAGAGTGTTAAAAAAAATTTGAAAACGCTTCGAGACTTTTCATATGATTTCGTATTGCTTTCGTATTATTAGAAGCGTAAGAGACTTTAATTTACATGTACTATGTAACAGTTGCTCCAGCAGAGAAGTCCGTTCTCTGCCCCATTACATATTGTTATCAGACTTATTGGTTGGGTTGCTAAGGGAGCATTTCCTTTTGCAACCTACCCCCGACTGCTGCCTAGGCCCCTTTCAGAGTATTGACTCAGGAAGATTTTTCCTACAATATGTCTAAAAAAAAAAATAAATAAATAATAATAATAATAATAATAATAAATAAATAAATTTAAAAAAATAAATGAATCAAATAGTAAAGCATGGACACTAAAGACCCCTCCCCCCAAGACTATCCAAAAAAAAGGGGAGATGTTATGTTAGCAGACATTTTATACCGATGTGAGTTATCTCCCCCGGAAATGTAATTCTCGCAAGGAACGTTAATAAAACGAGAGCGACAGTCAGTCAACTTGGTCACGACATATACACTTCGTATTGCCTTATTTACTTACAAAAACGTAACAAAACAAAGTGAATATAGGTAAAAAATAAAAAATAAAAACGAACCAAATAAATGACAAAATCAATTAATTTTTTTTTTAAAAATCCCAATAAAACTAATATCCTGCCAAAAGTCAAAGGTGCACAAGCATATCCGTGCACCCCTTGGAACATTCAGCACTCCAGACGCTCGGTTCAGCCATGTTCATATTGATCTGGTTGGACCATGGGCTGTCAGTCAGAGATTTACTTATCTCCTGACCTGCATAGACCGTGTTACACGGTGGCCTGAAGCCATCCCTCTAAGTGACATTTCGGCTGAATCCGTAGCGCGAGCCCTTATATCGCGCTATGGAGTCCCCTCAACTATTACCACCGACCGTGGTGGACAGTTTTAATCCCACCTATTCCAGGAACTTTCCAGGATTTTAGGGATTAAACGTAACCATACGACCAGCTATCATCCAGCTTCCAATGGGATGATAGAACGCTTCCATCGCCAATTGAAAGCCGCTTTGCGTGCTTATCCTGACCAGCAGCGATGGAGCGAGTATGTACCAATTGTCCTCCTTGGCTGTCGCGCAGCGATTAAAGAGGACCTCGGATACTCTCCAGCCGAACTTGTCTATGGACTACCTCTATCGTTGCCGGGTCAGATGCTGGCCCCGATAGATTTAAAGGCAATGGACCCAGCTCTGTACACAGACAGACTGCGAGCTTATTTTAATGAGGTCCCACCGATGAACCCTCGGCAACAGACCATAAAATCTTCGGTCCCTAAAGACATTGCTTTGTAGACTCATGTTTTTCTTAGAAAGGACTCTGTAAAATCCCCTCTAACTCCACCTTACACTGGTCCTTATCGTGTACTTTCACATACTGATAAGCTATTCACTATTGATATTGGTGGCAAAAAAGAAACAGTATCAATAGATAGGGTTAAAAGAGCCTTTTTAGACACTAAAACACTAGAGCCACATATTCCCCCTACTTACACATTGCATACACCAACTCTGCCAACAGTAAACAGAAACACAAATTCTAAAGACAAGCACATCACCACCACACGCAGTGGTCGGCGAGTACATTGGCCCAAAAAGCTTTGTAAGACTTTATATATAGAGAGAGAATTAGCTGTTTTTATCCTTTGTACTCTATCATAATATTTTCAGACACACAAAAAGAAAACACTTCTTTATTGGAAAATCCTAAAAACATTAAAAAAAGTTTTTTTCATTCTGCTTTCGTAAAAAAACATTTTTCTTCAAAAATCAATTTTTCAAAACAAAACAAGTTTTCTGAAAAGTAAAGAACATTTTTTCAAAAACACAACTTTTCGCCGAAAAGTAAAGAACAATTTTTCAAAACTAAACAACTTTTCACCGAAAAGTAAAGAACAATTTTTCAAAACAAAACAACTTTTCACCGAAAAGTAAAGAACAATTTTTCAAAAAAAAACAAAAAAGAAAACAACTTTTCGCCGAAAAGTAAAGAACAATTTGTCAAAAAGCAAAAAACAAAACAACTTTTCACCGAAAAGTAATAGAACATTCTTTTCCCTTTAAACATTTGTTAATTGACTTATTTTGTATATTTTCTTGTTTCTCACTGCTACACTTCCTTTTATTTCCTGTCGGCTTTCAGCCTTAGCAGGGGGTTATGTAGCAGTTACCTCCTCCTTTCATCCATAACTGCACCGGCTGGCCGTTAGGTGTCGCTTATTCACCGACAGGTGGCGTTGAGAAGCGACACCAGAGTTATCTGCCCTACTTGATATAAAAGCCGGTGCCAAAGAAAAATCACCCTCTTTTTCATTCAATCCGCCTTGCAGAGACGACCCCTCGGCACAGCTTGGGCGCACCGACGAGGAACCCGGAAAAGCCTTTTCTCCCGCTACCGTTGTCTCACCCAAAGACTACTACTATCTTCACTTGAAGAAAACCCACGGGCAGCCCAGAGAACCATTACATTTTTCCTCTTCCTCAACCGGACACCGTCCACTTCTCTCTTCTACCTATACCAAACGGTATAGGTATCCTCTGTTCAATAAACCCTCTATTTTGTTGCTTGTTACTCAGTTGTTCATTCAATTCATTTCATGTGATAAAGTAAGGAAGGGATAGTTTGTCCCTTCCATTACAAACCCACTAAATGTTTTGTCCCTCATGGTTGTAATACCAAAAGTAAACTGGAAGGTCAGAATACGTGTAGACCTCACAAATCTCAACAAGTGCGTAAAAGGTGAACCATACATGATACCCACAGTTGATCGCCTTCTGGCCCAATTAGGGGAAGTGAGAGGCTGATGACATTACTCTCAACTCAATGAAGTGCGAAATATTTAAAGCATTGATGAAATTTGTCAGGCACATAATCAGTGCGGAAAGACTGCGGCCAGATCCAGAAAGGGTCGCTGGTGTCTTCAACTTCTCAACACCAACAGACATAACAGAAACTCGCCAATTCCAAGGGATTGCTAATCAAATGGGAAAATTCATCCCAAACCTGGCGGACATGACCAAGCCACTAAGGGATTTGTTAAGCTGGAAATACGCATTTGTTTGCACAACACGAAGCATTTCGCTCCATCAAGAAAGCAATGTGTTCAGCAGCGTACTATGCTTGTATAGTCCCTTAAATGAGACCGTAGTATCTGCCGATGCTTCATCCTATGGGCTGGTAGCAATATTGTAACAACGACCGGACGACATGAAAATGCATCCTGTCGCCTATGCTTCACGAACCATGTTTGAGACCGAAGCCCGTTACGTTCAAATAGAAAAGGTAGCCATGGCGACAACATAGACATGTGAACACTTCTCTGATGATCTTGTTGGACTACACTTCACGGTGGAAACAGATCAGAAGCCACTAATCACACTGTGAGGAAGGAAGAACCTCGGTGAGCTATCGGCAAGGATACGGCCCTTTAGGAGGAAGCAACAGTATTAGTCCACAGCATAATGGAATCCTTACCTGCCTCAGAAGAACGCCTAAGGTAGTTAGAGGAAGCCACCAAAACTGACGAGACCAGCAACTACATCTCACAATAAGTAAGAAACGGCTAGCCATCAAACAACCACGTTCCGGCATACGTCAAACCATGTTGGGCCTACCGTGGCAGCATCACATGCAAGAACGGGCTACTGATGTACGGCACGCATATCATTATTCCTTAACTGCTGAGACCGACCTTGATTGCCAAAATCTATTCCGGTCAACAGGGAATAACCAGGTGCAAAGCTCGCCAATCCATATGGTGGCCAGGATTATCTGACCAAATCAAAAGGGCCGTAGAAAACTGTTCAAAATGCGCCGAACTAAGATACCAACTGCCTGAGCCCATCATGACAACTGAGCTTTCAACAAGACCATGACACACCTTAGCCTCCGATGTTTGAATTGAAAGGCCATAGCGATGTTGTAGTTGTGGACTCCTTTTCTAGATACGCAGAGGTAGCCATTCTTACATCGATAACCTCCAGAGCTATAATACGGGAGCCTGAAGGCAATCTTTCCCAGACACGGAGTACACGTCATCCTAAGAACTGACCCAGGAAACCAATACACTTCAAAATAATTTGCCAAATTTTCAAACGACTGGGGATTCCAGCGCGTCACAAACAGTCGTCGCTACTCCCAAAGCAATGGAGCAGCAAAAGTATGTTTAAAGACAATGAAAACATTGTTGAAGGAGACAAAATACCCATATCTTTCTTTGCTCGCCCCCAGATCAACACCGATGGACTGCGGGTCCAACCCTAGTGAACTATTAATGGTCCAAATCACCCAAGTTTATTAAACCCCAAATTGTTCGATCTTAAATGCTTTATACAGAGGGAAGAAAACCAAAAGGTCCAACAATGACCCACACACATCACATAGAACCAACAAGCCACCACCACTCAAAACCGGTACATAACCATTCAAACTAGGAAGGAAAAGTTGTTGGAACAGCATGTACAACACGTTCCTATGTTCTACAGAACAAAGGTGAAGGGACAAAACGCCAACGCAATCGACGACACATTTTGCCCAAACCACCCAACGAAATATTCGAGGCTTACGAATCGGAGTCCCATTAAGACGTTTATCCACCAAGGGAAGAAACTGTGAAAACAGCATGACGAACCCTCAATTCTTAAGACTACACACGGACCAGGTCTGGACCGCAGTCGCGACCACCCATCAAGCTATTGTGTTCAAGAACTTGGTGGTGACCAGAAGTAGTGCGTTATTTGACTCACTATAGACCAGACACTGGATCGTTGCTTCAGCAGAGAAATCCGTTCTTTGCCCGATTGTTGTTACCAGACCTATTGGTTGGGTCGCTAATAGAGCATTTCCTTTTGCAACCCACCCCCGACTGCTGCATCGGCCCCCTTGAGAGTATTGACTCAAGAAGATTTTTCCTACAAGATCTCTAAAAATAAATAAAGAACAAATAATAATCATAATCATAGTAACAACAATAATAATAAATTAATTAAATTAAGTTGTGGACTAGATACGCAGAGGTAGCTATGCTTACATCGATAACCTCCAGAGCTATAATAGGGAGCCTGTAGGCAATCTTCGCCAGAGTCGGAGGATAAGTCATCCTAAGAACTGACCCAGGAAGCCAATGCACTTCAAAATAATTTGTCAAATTTGCAGACGACTGGGGATTTCAGCACGTCACAAACAGTCGTCGCCACCTCCAAAACAATGGAGCAGCAAAAGGCTGTGTAAAGACAATGAAAGCATTGTTGAAGAAGGCAAAACACCCATATATTTCTTTGCTCGCCCACCAATGGACTGCGTGTCCAACACTAGTGAACTATTAATGGTCCAACTCACCCAAGTTTAATAAACTCCAAATGGTTCGATCTTAAATGCTTTATACAGAGGGAAGAAAACCAAAAGGTCCAACAATGACCCACACACATCACATAGAACCAACAAGCTACCACCACTCAAAACCGGTACATCGGTATGGGTCAGAAGCCCTAACCATTCAAACCAGGAAGGAACAGTTGTTGGAACAGCATGTACAACACGTTCCTATGTGAAGGGACAATAAGCCGACGCAATCGACGACACATTTTGCCCAAACCACCCAACGACATATTCGAGGCTTACGAATCGGAGTCCCATTAAGACGTTTATCCACCAAGGGAAGAAACTGTGAAAACAGCATGACCAACCCTCAATTCTTAAGACTACATGAGAACCAGGTCTGGACGGCAGTCGCGACCACCCATCAAGCTATTGTGTTCAAGAACTTGGTGGTGACCAGAAGTAGTGCGTTATTTGACTCGGGGTCGTTGCTCCAGCAGAGAAATCCGTTCTATGCCCGATTACATATTGTTACCAGACCTATTGGTTGGGTCGCTAATAGAGCATTTCCTTTTGCAACACACCCCGACCTCTGCCTCGGCCCCTTTCAGAGTATTGACTCAAGAAGATTTTTCCTACAAGATCTCTAAAAATAAATAACAAATAATAATCATAATAATGATAATAAATAAATAAAAAACAAATAAATAAATAAAATAGTAAAAGTATGCACACTAAAGAAAACAAAAACCACCAAAAAGACTATCCCCAAAAAAAGATAGCTGTTTATATTTATCTTCCTCCCACAAGGTAAGATGTGACACAAGGTCGGGAAAGTGGGATTTGAAAAAAAACAGCGCTCGAGAATTTGAGCGCTCTGGTGATTTAAAAATTGTCCGGGCAGCCCGTCTGCATTCCCCTGTAAGGGTGCCCCAGGCGATTAGCAATAAACTAACCCCTTCTCAAAAGGTGAGAAGGCAAAGCCTGGGAGGGTGCACCTCATAGAACTGCACAGGACGGACAACTGATAGACCAGCGTAAATCCAGACCCGAAGGCCCAAACAATACCGGTCTATGGGTGGGGTAAAAAAAACTCTGAGCTGTTATGTTAGCAGACATTTTATACCGATGTGAGTTATCTCCCCCGGAAATGTAATTCTCGCAAGGAACGTTAATAAAACGAGAGCGACAGTCAGTCAACTTGGTCCCGACATATACACTTCGTATTGCCTTATTTACTTACAAAAACGTAACAAAATAGGGTGAATATAGGTAAAAAAAAAAATAATAATAAAAACTAAAAACGAACCAAATTAACGACAAAATCAATTAATTTTCCAAAAAAACTAAAGAGTTCGAATAAATTTCCATCCCTCGATTATCTCCCTTGATCTTTTTGTCCTTCCAATTGTTTTCTCATTTCAAACTTCTACAAAAACAATCATTAATTTTATTGACCTCCAAAATCCTTAAAATTGTTTGTTTTATTGTTATTTTTTACTTAAAAAATATTAATTCCGTAATGTTGCATCGCAGCGAGAGAGAAAAGATAAAAACATACAAAATATAAGTAAGTATATATAAGTAAGACTTTACTTCTTTTTTTTTTGTTTTCGTATTATTTTTTTTTCTTTTAAGAAAACCCGCTTTATTTGTGGATCAATTGTACTATAGGAACCATTAGAATATCGCACTCATTTCGCTTGGCATTATGTTGCATAAATATAATTCTGGCTTGAAACTGTACTTTTTGTCTTGAAATAAAATCATAATTTACTTTTTAATTTTTATTTAAAAAAAAAAGAAGAATCTCGGACTATGCGATAGTAAAACAAAATTGTTGACCTGGAGAAAAAAAAAATTTAAATTAGGTATAAAAATAGTTTAGTACTAACAACTATTTTTTATTAACACTTCTTGTAAATGTTATTGCTTTCTGTGAAGGGTTCGTTTTTCGTTCAACACATTCCGGTCGATCTAAAACGTGATACTTGGCGGTCATATTGGACGGACTTCAGATTATTTACGAATTTATTCGATAGTTCATAGATTTCAACCGTGCTTTTCGCAGGTTTTCGTGCGTAATACTTCTTGGATTTTAACTCGAAATGATTCTTCAGTTAATATTAATTAACAAAACCAACAATATAATACCATTCCTAATGCTTAAACACGTAATTTATCGCATTCTGTGTGGAAGCACCGTAAGTAGGATTACTGAATATCGCACTAATTTTGCTTGGAATTATTCGCCCAAAAATGTTGGATGAAATAGAATTTTCGCCTGAAAAAATCTAATTTACTTTTTAACTTTTATTAAAAAGTTTTACCCGTCACGGGCATTTTTTTCACCAATTATCAATTGTTTCTTTTTATTCTTGTTAAAATTGTTCTTATTTACTTTTACTTTTTTGAAAATCAAAATGTAATTCAATATTTTAATCGCTGGCGGCCATTACATTTTCTTGCAACAAAAATAATTTTGCTTAAAAAAATATACACCGTGCCCAAATCTTTTGACACAGTTTTACGAATTTAAAAACAAAAATGAAGAAGTTAAAACCCAACTCGTCAATAATGTAATAATTACAAAATCTTAAAAAGAAAATGGCCGCGATGGGTAAATATTTTTATGCATTCAAAGGATTTCAGTGCTTATGGAGATTCCCGAATCTTGGCGTATGTTAAATGCTCGGCAAAGGGAACAGACTTTTTTTCTTTTTGCAAACAATTTGGCTAGGAGCAGAGTGTAGTATCTGTTCTGATACTAAACTTCATCTTTTCTGTCCTCGGTCAGGGAAGGAAACATTCTTCTAGACTGGGGCAATTTTTATTTTTGTTCTAATCTACAGTGACCCTTTTTGGGGAACTGGATTTTCCTCACATTAAAAACCGACCTTGTGTCTAACTCTGCCCTGGTGAGGAGACAAGTAAATAGGACAATTTATTGTGTATTTTTTTCTTGATTGCCAAGAAGCGGCCAACATTTTTAATTCTTTTTTTTTTTTTCTAAATTATTTTTTCTGGTTTAATTTTAGTAAACGGAAGATGGACACAAAATTGTTTGTTTTTTTAAACTATTATTTATTTTTTGGGGGGAAGGGGGCTCTTTTTTCACCTGGACCATGGGTTAGTGGTAAAATTCCAGTGCTTTTTTGTGAGAGGAGGGAGACTGCAAATGGGGTGGGTGAGGAGCGATGAATTAGAATTAAGTATATTTACGAAATATTAGAAGAAGAAGAAGAAGAAGGCAAAGAAGTAGTAGGAAGCGATGTTGCCGAAATAAATGAAGGTTGGTAATGTTTGTTTTTTATACAAAAATGGGTAAGAATAACAAATCTGCGAAAGTAAACGGGCAAAAGGGTCAGATTTTCTAAATATTTGTCTCCACAGTCAAAAAAAAATCACATGATAAAGAAAAAAGCATTTAACGATGAAACTTAGAGGCCCATCTTTATTTGATGAAAGAATTTGTAAAATTGTTCTCATCAAATATCTAGCTAGTACAGAAGAAATGTGAAACAAAATTGTTGCTTTAAACCCTCATTGAATGTGATGGGGATAACATTAAAAAAAGTCAAAGTAAGAGTTCATATTTTTAATCCGTTTTCATAATATGAAAGGTCAAAATCAAACGAAAATGAAGTCTTCTTAGGGTATATTCAGAAATTGTAATCTTATAATCGTTCAACGAAAATATGAAAGAAATCAACTGCCAATATCGCATTTAGACGAAATTAAAACTCAATTAACGGTCACGTTTTAATTGGTATATATATATATATATATATATATATATATATATATTAGAGTGCTCAAGTAATGGTTTTGTTCATTTAGTTAATATTTGAACTTAATTAATTAAATTAGATATATATATATGTAATGATGTAAGTCTTCAAAGACAAAAATGACTTCATTTATGTTCATAAATACAATTAATTAATCTAAGCTTTTCCACATACTACAGAATACCATCATGTCTTCACTACATTCAAGCCACCCATATCCTCATAACAGTATTTAGGTAATTGATTGATCTAGTAGTCCAGTAACATACGTTTTTTGTGCTTTCAACCATTCCTTCTAGATTAATATTACTCACCACAATGACTGCTGATCTTTTTGTATGTCTGTATACTTTCTATTTAACTAGTAAGTATATGGCACAAGTTATGTATTTACTAAAACGTCACTTCACACATTACTCTCATAATGTTATTGGTAAAGTCAACAAGTTTTCCCATTGTTTTGGCTGTCCATTTGACACAATCAAAAGCATACACACCTACTGTCAATACATGCATGTTATTAATCTCAGATTTTATCTGATCTGATCTGCAATTTGAAGAAGAATGAATCTATTCTTATATAAAGTTGCTCTTGTATGCTATTCTCTTCTGTGATGCAACTACTGCATTTTTTGTTTAGGTAGAAAATAATGTAAATCATGATATTAGATTGGTGGACAGAATATCAATGTTATTAATAAAGTAAGCTCGTTTTTCCATGGTAGTACATACATATTATGTATGGCAATAAAAAGAAAAACAAACAAATGTCACTTCAAAAACAGAACACTTTGCTTAGATCCAAGTGCACAAATTCATGTATTTGGGGATTTTCAGGTTCCTCACAGATCTGTTTGGTTTCTAGAGATAAACAGACACAGACTTTCTATATTGCACATTTCCTTTCATAAATCGTGACTTTCCCGACCTGCCTTCTAGATTGTGAGGATCAGCAAACCTCATTTCTCGAACTATTCTTGGCAACACTGCCAAAATATTGTGTGGTGGATGTCTATAGCCCACTAGCTGATAATGGTTAATAGCACGTTAAACCTTCGGCCCCAAACCGAAGGACAGATACTTAAAATGATGAGATATAACCAAAGGCTGATTGGGAATCCGTAAGACATCTCATGGAATCAAACTTTTACAGTCTTTGCTGAACAAATGGTTAACTTTGCCATGTGCAGCTGCTATTGCACATAGGCAGCAAGCATTCTATCGTTTCAGCCACCGTAAATCATCTAAGATGACTGGAAAACACATTGAAATCAGGAACTCTCGATTTCTACAAAAATCTATCATAGTGTTGTGAACAATGATAATCAATGAATCCCCACCCCCACTCTCCAACCACTATGATGTCGCTTTCACATCAAAATATACGGCTGAACTTCTTGCCCAGCAGTTTGCCTTAAACTCCACCTTGGAGCATTACTGAAAGTTTCCACTACATATAGAAACTACTTATAGATCTGATTATCACCTCTTATGCCCTTGATATCATAAAACCATAACAAAGCATGTGAACCTTATCTTATCCCTGCTATAGTAATCTTCTGAGCTTGCATCTATCAACTTTAAATTCTACAACAAATCCTTTGCATAATTTTGTTTCCCTGATAGCTGGAAAATTGTCGCCCTATAATTCTCCTTCAGTTCTTAAAATCCTAGAATCATTAAAATCATGAAAAAAAAAATTAATATTTACTTTTTCATTGTTTTCTGGCATTAACATCAAATGGGGTGAACGGAAAATGTCCGTAACTTTATCGGGGGATTAGGGTTAGGGTTTACGGTTAGAACAAACAACGATTAAATTAATGAAAATGACATTAAAATTCGACTAATCTTATATTTCTTTTCTTTTTTAAGATCACACACACAATGTAATATTTACAATGTAAATATATCAGTAACTAAAAATAAAATGCAACCTAAGTAAATCAGTAAATGTTTTTGTTTTCTGTTTCGGGAACAGTTTAATTTTGTATGGTTGACTTTTGGCTGTTGTCATAACTCGTTACCGAATTTTACGCACCAATAATTTATTAAACAAACAATACCATAATAATTAAATTTAATGGTACTTATCAAGATTGGGAACCAAGCTAACCCTAACAAGTCGATTTTAGCTTGGGTCCTAATCTGGATAAGTACTAATTAAACTTTCAAAATCCTATTTTAAAAATACTAATTTTGTAAAGTAAAAAAGTGAAAACGGGCAAGGTTTGTTATGTTAATAAATCAATTCAAAAGAAATTGTTCTCTCACATAATCGACCTCGGTCACGGTGGTGTGCCTCGCTAGTTTTGCGATAGGGCAACACCTTGAAAATATTAAACATCTATCTGACTACCAGTAAGGATTTAGGCAATCTCTTTCTACTGCAGATATGCTAACTGTCATCTCTGAAAACAAGTACCATACACTGGATGCTGAAATTGAAACTAGCATGTTAGCAGTTAATATATCTAAAGCCTTTGACAAGGTTTGGCATGAAAGGGCAGCTCAGGAAAATTAGTTTGTGTAGTATTATTGGACGAATATGAATATAATCAGATCTTTCTTAACTAAAAGAAAAATCTAGAAACATCTAAACATAACATTAATGCGAGTGTGTTCCAGGGGTACATCCTGAGACGTTTATCCCTGATTTTCTAAAAAGACTGTCTTGATGCAATTTCGTCTGAGATGGGTATATTAGGTGATAGCATCACAAATTATTCTTGGTATGAGAGCAAATCGAGCACACGCATATTCAAGCCAATGTTGGATTCTTAGAAATGATCTCCAGTAAGTAGTGGAATGGTGTCAAATGGATTGTGACATTTAATGCTTCCAATACAATGCACATTTCCTTTAACGATTTTAAGAAACCTTACCAACCACTAATTGCCATGGCTGATCGCACTATTCCCAAGAGTCCAATATTAAAACTCCTCGGCCTGACATTCACAGGTTTTATGAATTGGAATAAATAAATACATAGCGGATACTGTCAATTATGATGCAAATATGGTTGACTTCCTACACAAAACCTTAACACATGCCAGTCTCCTATATGCTTACAAAACCACTATTCACCACTGCATGGAGTATTATTTAAACATCTGGGCTGGTGTATCAACCACCTGTCCCTTCTACTTGGACATGGTCCTAAAAAAGAGACAATAACCTAATAAATTTCACACTGTCTCCCAAGCATTGCCGCAATGTTGCAACCCTGTGCTTGTTTTTCAAGTACTTTAATGGAGTGTGATCTAAAGAACTTGTGCTCCTCAGCGTAAATATCATGACGAGTAGCAAACTTCCTACATTGTAATGAAGAGATCCTCAGATGCCATAAGGCTTGCTACTCGACTAGTTACTTTCCTCTAACTGCTTGTCTTCAGAATTCCCCCTGCTCGTTGTTTCCCCGACTGTACGAACATGCAGAAATTTAAATGTAATGTGAATAAACATCTTGCTGCACAACTCCCTTGTTAGGATGTATCTATAGATCCAGTCTCTAATACACAGCAGAACTTTACGTCTCAGGGGCAGTGCGTCTTGTTTGGTATTCATTTTCGTAAAAATAATAATCTCAGCTTTTATCGTATCTGATATGCAGTTTTAAGTGAGAACTAACTTGTTTTTGTTTAAATTTGGCCTTTTGTCAGCTCTTCTCTTCTCTGTTGCAATTTGTCTTGAAGTAAAACATAAATGTAAATCGTGATTTTTGATTCTCAAATCTGTTTTATTCTGATGGCATTGCAATCATTAGTGAACTCTGAACAAGTATTTATTGATCAAAAAGTGGCTCAAATAGGCCTGATACTGAAATGCTCAAATATCAAATGCATGATTACAAACAAAACTAATAGAAATCTGAAACTAACAAAATATAAAGAAACTATTTTTCAAGTTGATGCATGTAACTACTTAGGATCTGTGATTTATGTTACAAATTACTCTGATGAAGCAATACAATTAACACATGATTTTTATTTTCAGGTTTCAACTGTGGAAAACTGATCAATTCATTTTGATTGAGATCATATATATATATATATATATATATATATAGTCTCGGAAGTTTCTCAACCATTAAAACTAAAAAAAAAACATTTTAGTCCCAAGTCGTTCGGTGGAAAATCACTTTTTTGTAAGTCAATTTACTTTTTGCAGTCACTATATCAGTTTGCTTCCTAGAATTTACACTAGTCTTAACATTATTTAAGGGAGCATCAGTTGTTTACCATGAACAACTGCTTCGGGAATTTATATATATATATATATATATGTGAAGAAATATTGTATGGAAAACAGAAGGTTTATTAATTCTACACTTACTGCATTTTTTCTTATTTTGATCATTGTGTTATGTGAGCAAAACACAATTTAAGAAAAATACTTGTTGCAAAACCAACTAGAAACGTGATATCTCAAGGTTTTTCTAGCATGTTAAGAGGTGTTAATATGAAAATCAGAAATTGACTTGAGTTTAAATTTGACAAAATGAAACATTTACAATAGTCCGTATAAACCCTAATAAATCTATAATTCTTCGGTGATGGGTGTTTCGGAATTCATCACAAGAGCAAAATAAAAATGCACATGTGAACACACAGAGGAGAGAAACTTTATTTATGTAAAGTGTGTAATTCAGAATTTTAAATGAAAAATATAAAAAGTGAAACACCCATTACACACAATTGGGTAGAGACAAAGTTAATGTTCTCCACTTCTTTACTAACTCAACGTTTGGGAAATAAAGGAGGACTTTAATAGAATATTTGAATATCTATGTATCTCATATATACATTAAGTGTTAGCCCCAAGAAAGGGGCCCGTTGATTTCTGAGAACTTCGACTGGAGTAAATTGGAACAAAAATGAAAAAACTATATTCATGTGAAGTGTGTGGTTCAACATTTTTCAATAAATGTAAATAATTATTCATATGTTTAAACACACCCCCTTGGATTCTGAGAACTTCGACCAAAGTAAAATGAAACAAAGTAAAAAACATGTTTGTAAGGTGTGTGGCTCATCATTTTCATCAGCATCTGTTGTAATAAAGCACATGCGAACACATACTGGTGAAAAGCCTTACGCGTGTGGGGTATGCAACTTAGCGTTTTCACAAAGCTGCCAATTAATTACTCATGTGCGGATACACACTGGTGAAAAACCGTATGGATGTGAAGTGTGTGGCTCATCATTTTCAAGAAAAGAAACTTTAATATTACATATGAGGAGACACACTGGTGAAAAACCATATGAATGTGAAATGTGTGATTCAAGATTTTCAAGAAAACGATGTTTAACAATCCATATGCATACACACTGTGATGAAAAACCGTATATATGTGAAGTGTGTGGCTCCACATTTACAAGAAAACAAAGTTTAACAATCCACACACGGATACACACTGGTGAAAAACCTTATGTTTGTGTCGTGTGTGGCTTAGCATTGTCAACACCATATAATGTAAGAAAGCACATGCAGACACACAATGGTGAAAAACAAAAAGATAAGAAAAATGAAAAGCCTTATGCTTGTGAAGTATGCAGTGCACAATTTTCAAAAAAAAATGCTTTTGAAGTTCACAAGCGAACACACACAGGTCAAAAAACCTATACGTGTAAAGTTTGTGGTTCAACGTTTGCACAAAAAGCTGCTTCAGATATACACATGCGTATGCACACTGGTGAAAAACCGTATGCTTGTGTAGTGTGTGGCACAGCATTTGCCCAAAAAACCCATTTAACCATTCACATGCGGACACACACTGGTGAAAGACCGTATGCTTGTGAAGTGTGCGGCTCAGCGTTTTCACAATATTGTCATTTACAAATACACTTGCGGACACACACTGGTGAGAAACCTTATGCTTGTAAAGTTTGTGACTCCACATTTTCGCAAAAATATCATTTAAGCATACATATACGTAAACACACTGGTGAAAAACCTTATCCATGTGATGTATGCGGTTCAGCATTTTCCAATAGCACAAGTTTAAAATATCATATGGTCACACACACTGGTAAAAAACCTTATTCCTGTGAGGTGTGTGGTTCATCATTTTCCTACAAATCACATTTGAAAACTCATATGTCGACACACGTTTGAATTACCTACTAGACACCATCTTCAAGTGTCTTCCGTCTCTCTGTACAAAGGTTTATCACGATGAGCTGACATGAGGATACTTCACAGAAAAGTAAACCATGACCAAATATTTAAAATAACATAGTATTTGAAGCCCAAATAAGATCCCCTAAATATGCCTATACACTGGCTCATACGAGGAATGTTGCGCCTTTTCCAAGTAATGTTACCTCAAGTAACAGCACTTAGCTGGATACTCCACCAGACTAGATGATATATAAAAACAACGAGAAAGATATACTTTAACATAGTTTATAGTCAATTGGGGAGAGGAAAATTAATATTCTTAAATTCTTTACTAACTCTACGTTTGAGAGGTAAAGGAGAAAATTAATGGAATATATGCATATCTATGTATCTCATATAGAGACTAAGTGTTAGCTCCAGTAAGGGGGTTCCTTGATTTCTGAGAACTTCGACTGAAGTAAAATGAAACACAAAAAAAGTTAAAAACCTTATTAATGTGATACATCCGGTTCAGTATGTAAACACACCTTATGTAAATACCTCCATTGGAAAATCTGCAGACAGATTCAGCTCATATGAGGTATGGTGCACCTTCTCAACGTGATGTTGCCTCTAGTAAGAGAACTATGATAAATACTTTACCAGACTATATGAATTGTGCTTAAAGAGACAGTTACAATCTTAAAAATATTTCTTGCTGGAGTGTCTGGTTTAAATGCCTACTAGACACCATTCTCCTAAAATCCAGGCATGATGATAGTTCCTCTACAAGTAAACCCTGACCAAATATTCAAATAACATAGTATTCAAAGATCAAATAAAAACCCATCGGTATTGCTACTCAGTGAATCATACAGGAATGTTGCACCTTCTCCAAGTGATGTGCCTGTAGTGAAAGCACTAAACTGGATACTTAACTGTAGATTGTCCTGGAGTTCGGTAAGATCAAGAGACAAAAAGAAAGATATAATATAACATAGCTTGTAAATCGGAGAGGGGAAATAAAAGTTCTTCACTTCTTTACTAACTCAAAGTTTTAGAGGTAAAGGAGAACTTCAATGGAACACTTGAATATCTATGTATCTCATATAGAGATCAGGCGTTATAATAGGAGGTAAAGACATGAAAGAATTTTGCAAGTATCTGGAAAGTATTTCAATTAATAAGAAATCCTAAAGTATTTCTGGTAAACCAATTGATAAGAAATCATAATAATTAGAACTAAAAAACGGCCAAAATCCATAAAATTTTCATAGCATTTGGAAGAGAGTGAAAACCCTTATTATTCTGGTTGAACATTTTCCCACAATTTAAAAAAAAAATCATATTACAACAGACAGAATGAAAACCTTACTCATGTGAAGTGTGTGGTTCAACATTTTCTTACAAAGTCACATTGATGAAAACCCCTATGGGTGTGAAATGTGGCTTCAACATCGTCATACAGTTCAAGTATTAAAAGACACATGGGAACACCCACTTTCAATTACCTACTAGACACTATCCTGGAAAGTTTGAACTATTACTAGACATAATCCTCGAGTGTCTTAGAACTCTCTGCACAATGGTTAGTCAGGACAACCTGACATAAGGATTCTTCACTTTAGAAATAAACCCTGACCAAATATTCAAAATAGCAGAATTCGACACCCAAATAAAATCCTTTCTACACAACTATACACTAGCTCATAGGAAGAATGGTGCACCTTCTCCAAGTAATGTTACTTCAAGTAACTGCATGTAGCTGGATACTCAACCAGACTAGATGGATTCTTGTCCTGGAATTGGGTAAAACCAAGAGACCACAGAAAGATATACTATAAGATAGTGAACTGGTCAATTTGGGAGAGGAAATTTAATGTATGTTAACTTCCTTACAAACTCAACGTTTGACAGGTATTTCATAGAGATCAAGTATTAGCCGCAGGAAGGAGACCCTTGATTTCTGAGAAGTTCGATTGAAGCAAAATGAAACAAATGGGGGTTGAAGCCTGAGGAACAATACATCGATATTGGCATTGAATAAAATGATTCAATTAAAATATAAGATGAGAAGAAATTAGCAGAGAATATTACACTTTGCAATAAAAATCGGCAAAAGAAAGATTTACAGGAAAAAACTTCTATTCACCAACTTGCAATGTCAGTGATTACATACAGCTTTGACATGGAATGGCAACAAAAGGGCATTAACAGACTAGACACAAAGTTAGGAAATATGTTACACTTCTTAGAATTACGTCAGAAACCAGTTTCTACCCAGGCTGTATCTTCTCAGAGGAGCAGGTGGTATCAGTCTCTCAGAAAATACCCATCAACATCAAGTCATCATTATGTCTGATTTGCTCACGAACATGAGCCAGTAGAACAACATTCATCACAAATCTGGCGAAACATTTTAGACAAGACTGTCTTACAAATGAGACAGAAACACCAAACAAGCATGCCACATAAAAAGCCCAAAGAACCGCCAGAAATGCACCAATACTTTCCATAGTAGAAAGCTGGAAGAATAGGCCAACCAAGCATATACCAAATATTTTCTGAGAGAACTATTCCAGGAATGTATTGATAAAGAAGTCTATGTAGACTTGCTTAAAAGAGAATCGCTGCAGTCTTAGCAGAAACGGATGATACTGGCTACCCAAGATCAATGTTTGATAAATAATTATTTTTAGAAGATGAGTTGTCTCAGTAACGACAGCAAGTTGAGGTTCTGCCACAGTAGAGAGTGTGAACAACCTCACATCCAGTTGTAAAGTTCTGGGGGCGGCTGACTAACAAAATTCTGCCGGTCACTTTCTTCATGAAATATCCAACAATTATATCAACAAAAAGATTTCTTGGACTGGCACAAAAAAGTATCTATCCACTATTATTAGAATCAGCTTGAAATGGCAGCCCTAGTTTTAGGCCTTAATAACAAGTGCAGGTTTACCACCCTGAAGTGAAGAGGGTGAATCACCTGATACTAAACTTTCAAATTATATTTACAGATGGCAGCTACACAACGCATCATGGTGGTGTGTGCAAATACATCCATTGGAACATTTGTAAGATAAACTCTCTGCTAATACCGAATAGACTCCCATGGATTTATACTCGTGACATAAGCAATTTCAACTACGAATGAAGCAGTTCCAATGTTTACAGGTTAAAAGAAAGATGATATGAATAAAACGTTTAGTTTTTTGGTTAGATAGAAAGAATTCAAGTGACAGTTATTCTTTATATTATTTATTCAGCCAAGCACTTACCATGAAGGATGCGATAGGGTAGAGAAAGACTAACAAAAAGTCTGGAGGGAAGAGAAGTGATCATCCACACTAGATTGCAAAGTTTATTTTATACTCTGTCAAGGCGGGAAGGAGTTCTCCGAGTGGCAGTTTTGCAGATGTGACAGCAATACTCCATCTTTGGATATTTCTGATTTTATATATATATAAAATTGCATCAAGATCAGATAGTTTATGGAGCTGAAAATGTTTTTATGTAGGTCTTCCATTTTAGGTCTGGAGTGGAAGTCAGTATTTGGAGTTTATTAAAGCAAGGAACATCCTGAATGAGAAAGGCATACAACTTAATACTGAAGCGTTGAGAAATGAGGAAGAGAGAAAAATAGGATTCGAGACTCAGCAAAATGGACAACATAAAGAAATCAAGTTTTACAATCACATGATGTTCCTAAACTTTTGTGAACCTACCTAAAATAAAGACAAAAAAGAGAAGCCATATAAATGTAAAGTGTGATATTCTGATATTTTACATAGATCATAAATAAAAGAATTGATGCATTTAAACCCTTTTATGGTGTGTATAGTTCATGAAATGCCACGTTTTGCAATCAACATAGAAAAGAAAACCAATTATTTCATGAAAATATTATCCATTGTAAACCAATAAACTTCCTGAACGATCAAATATTCGTCCATCGTTTTCTTATTCAGAGTTTTCAGATATTTCCAGCTTGCATGCATTACCAAGACATATGATAGTGTGATTCACACATGTATACTGCTGTGCCTTTAATTATATAAGTCTCATCCGGTAATCAGGAAACCCATGGCAGTTCATATAAAGACGTGGCAAACAACCATGTTATTGAGCCACACCAATGGAACAATAACAATCCCTGAAGTCAAGATCAGAAGAATGAGATAACTTATCGTCCTTACTGTTTTGCCTGGCGATAGATCGGCTAAGTAAGCTACTGAATAAATGCCGGAGTACATATACACTGAGCAAAAAAAAACGAGTCAACCATCTGCTCTTCATGGATGACTTCAAGCTGTATGTCAGCTCAGATGCTGACAAGTCGACACTTGCATGGTATGCATACCTTCACCAAAGATATTGTAATTAAGTTTTACCTGGACAAATGTGACAAGTGCAGAGCTGGGAAGAAGATCAAAACGGAAAACAGCTTGATGAAGAGACTGTGATCAAAGACCTCGAAGATGCAAATATATTGGCATAGAAGAAAATGGTGCAATTCAACATGTAAAGATGAAAGAAAATTTTGGTAGAGAATATTTATGTTGTGTAAGAAAAATTTGCAAAACACAACTTAATAACAAAAACAAAGTAACTGTCATTAACAAACATGCCATGCGAGTTATAAAACAGCTTTGAAATTATTGACTGACCACAAAACGAAATTAAGAGGCTAGATGCCAAAAACGAGAAAGCACTGTGTTAATCTTGTATAGTCCATTAAATGAGACTGTAATTCCTGCTGACGCTTCATCCTATGAGATAGGAGCAGTTTTATTACAACAACAGCATGACATTAAAATGCATCCTTCACGAGCCATGTCCGAGATCGAAACTCGTTATGCCCACATAGAAAAGTAGATCCTGGCGACAATATGGGTGTGAACGCTTCTCTGACTTCCTTGTTGGACTACAGTGGAAACAGATCAAGAGCCACTAGAACTTCATGGAGAGAAACTCTGTTCATGGAGGTTCTTTTTGTTTTGAGTACACAGAGGAATAATGTAATGTTTGTAGTGATGATAGCTAGACAAGTTTTTGACTGTGAATTGAAAACTAGAGAATTGAGCATATACCATCAAAAATAGAGAAAGACTGGCGAAATCTTTTCTGTGGAAAAATGGTTGTAGGGAAGAGAAGAGATGATCCCGACTAGATTGCAAAGTCAACGTTTTACCGTGGAACACTTTTGATAAAGATCTTCCATTTCAAGTATGGAGTGAAAATCAGTCATAGGAGCTTATTAAAGCAAGGGGCTTTCTCAATGAAAGAGCCGTACTGCTTCACTTACTCGATATTTAAGAAATAATGAAGACAATAAAACAGAATTCTCAGCTGAGCAAAAGGAACAACAAAAATGTCACTCAAGTGTTAGACTAAAGTCAGTGACATTGACCTTTTAGAACTAACTGAACTAAAGTAAAAACAAAAAGCGAACGGTCATATAAATGTAACGTGTTCTAATATTTCACATAGATCATATTAAAAAGAACTCATGCATGTATACACTGATGAAAAAAATAACATGGTCACTCGATCAAATAAACAGCATACCGTTTGTAGTGGGGGCAACTGGTCTAGTGAAAAAAAATCGAAGAAAATACTTAGAAACAATCCCGGGAAGACCAAACTGTAGGGAAGTACTAAAAAGGAACAACATCTATTCTTTTGGAAAGTATAGATTATTTCAAGAAAATTCTAATCCCATAATGGATTGATTCCGTTATATTTCATAGTATATTAACTTGTTGGAAAAAGAGTTAAATAAGAAAATAAGAAATATTAAAGTAATGTAACATCGAATTTGAAATTGGAAAAATTCCAACGTAAATAAGAAAATAATTATTCATATGTTTTGAAGAATCTTTGAGAAGTTTACAAAAAATTAAATCTCTTCATTCGCTCTCTCTTTCTGTCTTTCTCTTTCTGTGTTTCTCTTTCCCTGGCTCATTCTCTCTCTACCCCCTCTCTCTATATCTATCTCTTTCTCTCTCTCTCTCTCGCTCTCTCTCTCTCTCTCTCTCTCTATATATATATATATATATATATATATATATTATAATATAAAAAAAATTAACATAAACATTGGATACTTTTCACTTCATCATTATTGACACATT
This sequence comes from Sepiola atlantica, assembly GCA_963556195.1. NCBI lineage: Eukaryota > Metazoa > Mollusca > Cephalopoda > Sepiida > Sepiolidae > Sepiola > Sepiola atlantica. Next base: position 121,839,247 of record OY744525.1, on the reverse strand, counting down.
TCGCGACTGGATAACTTTGTCAGCTCCTTTAATTTCTCGTATTTGGACTGCTATTTATAACCTGGATTAATCTTCAGTCAACCCTCTGGATGTCTTTCCTGATTATGTTTTTCAAATTGTATGACCTGGATGTATTGTATAGATTCAACAAAAAAGTATGTTTTTGGGTTGATATAGTTGATGTATATTTGATGTTATGTATTTTTATTTATTTGTGTATATATTTTTATATTTTTTCAAAGTTTAATTTTATTACTAGTAGTGTTATAACTGCGGTAATGGTCCTCTGAAGAGAAGAATTATCTTTGAAAACTCATGAGCTAAGGACTTTAAGATACTTTGCTTGAACTTTGAATTCTAATAAAATTTGATTGACACCTTATTTTATTACTTCATTTTATATTATAATAATAATGCTCTATCCAGTATATTGAGCTTCAGTTTTTATCCGGATGTTTCACTAATTATAAGATATTAGTTGGCGCTTATATCTTTTGTTGAATTGCTTCATATATATATATATATATATATATATATATATATATATATATATATGAAGCAATTCAACAAAAGATATAAGCGTCAACTAATATCTTATAATTAGTGAAACATCCGGATAAAAACTGAAGCTCAATATATATATATATACATATATATATATATATATATATATATATATATATATATATATATATATATATATATATTCAGATGTAGAATGCCAATATGCCTGGTAAAAGTGTTCTAATGTAAAGCTGCAAACTGGTGATAATCAATATTCCTGCATCATTTGTGATTCAGAGGTTTCTAGTTTTAAAAACACACATGACAATACACAGCGGGGAAACATGGTCCCTTGATGAAATAAACATCATACCGGTTGTAGTGAGGGCAACTGGTCTAGTGAAAAAAAATCTAAGAAAATACTTAGAAACAATCCCGGGAAGACCAAACTGAAAGGAAGTAAAGATAGCAGCCCTTAAAGGAACAACATCTATCCTTAAGAGAGCCCTCGGATATAAATTTTACTCATAGGAGAATCAAGTGTTAGCCTCAAGAGTGGGCCCCTTGATCTTTGTAGATAAGCTAAATTAAAATGAAAACCCTTTTTACATATATGATTCGGTATTTTCACAAAAATCCTATTAACAAACTCATATGGAGTGAAACCAAAGTGTGAACTTAAAACTTTGTATTCGATGATTGAACATGAACTGTCACTTTTTCTAATTGAAATAGAAACATAGAAATGAACACGTGGGATGATGCAGAACTTCAGAATTATTAAAGCTTGACAACAGTAGTATTTGACAGATTTGATTAAAATTTAACTGAGTTTTAGATTTAAAAAGATGAATCAGTAAAATGTTTAGGTCGTTTGAACACGTGTTATTAAAGGTTTGCAAACTGAAGTCATGCAAAACCGGAAAAGCACTTTTTTGCTTTTCTAACAAGATAATATCATCATATACACTTTAGTAATAATACGATTATAAACACTTAAATAACAATACGATCATCAACACTTAAATAACAATACGATCATCAACACTTAAATAACAATACGATCATCAACACTTTAATAACAATACCATCATCAACACTTTAATAACAATACCATCATCAACACTTTAATAACAATACCATCATCAACACTTTAATAACAATACAATCATCAACACTTTAATAACAATACCATCATCAACACTTTAATAACAATACAATCATCAACACTTTAATAACAATACAATCATCAACACTTTAATAACAACACCATCATCAACACTTTAATAACAATACCATCATCAACACTTTAATAACAATACCATCATCAACACTTAAATAACAATACCATCATCAACACTTAAATAACAATACCATCATCAACACTTTAATAACAATACCATCATCAACACTTTAATAACAATACCATCATCAACACTTTAATAACAATACCATCATCAACACTTTAATAACAATACCATCATCAACCCTTTAAATAACAATACCATCATCAACACTTTAATAACAATACCATCATCAACACTTTAATAACAATACCATCATCAACACTTTAATAACAATACCATCATCAACACTTTAATAACAATACCATCATCAACACTTTAATAACAATACCATCATCAACACTTTAATAACAATACCATCATCAACACTTAAATAACAATACCATCATCAACACTTTAATAACAATACAATCATCAACACTTTAATAACAATACCATCATCAACACTTAAATAACAATACCATCATCAACACTTTAATAACAATACAATCATCAACACTTTAATAACAATACCATCATCAACACTTTAATAACAATACCATCATCAACACTTTAATAACAATACCATCATCAACACTTTAATAACAATACCATCATCAACACTTTAATAACAATACCATCATCAACACTTAAATAGCAATACCATCATCAACACTTAAATAACAATACCATCATCAACACTTAAATAACAATACCATCATCAACACTTTAATAACAATAACATCATCAACACTTTAATAACAATACAATCAGAAACACTTTAATAACAACACCATCATCAATACTTTAATAACAATACCATCATCAATACTTTAATAACAATACCATCATCAACACTTAAATAACAATACCATCATCAACACTTTAATAACAATACAATCATCAACACTTTAATAACAATACCATCATCAACACTTAAATAACAATACCATCATCAACACTTTAATAACAATACCATCATCAACACTTTAATAACAATACCATCATCAACACTTTAATAACAATACCATCATCAACACTTTAATAACAATACCATCATCAACACTTAAATAACAATACCATCATCAACACTTTAATAACAATAACATCATCAACACTTTAATAACAATACAATCAGAAACACTTTAATAACAACACCATCATCAATACTTTAATAACAATACCATCATCAATACTTTAATAACAATACCATCATCAACACTTTCATAACAATACCACTATCAACACTTTAATAACAATACCATCATCAACACTTTAATAACAACACCATCATCAATACTTTAATAACAATACCATCATCAACACTTTAATAACAATACCATCATCAACACTTTAATAACAATACAATCAGAAACACTTTAATAACAATACCATCATCAACACTTTAATAAAAATACCATCATCAACACTTTAATAACAACACCATCATCAATACTTTAATAACAATACCATCATCAACACTTTTATTTTGATTATTGTTGGAACTACACATTTTTAACAAGTTTTCAAACAGATTCAATTATTAGCCACTGCTTCCCATAATTCATTGTTAACATCAAGAACAGACCTTTAGCCCTCCTGAGGGTACATTATTATATTTCAATTTTATTTGTATATTTATTAAAATAAAAGCATGCAAAGTCAAGCAATGTAGGTTATTTTTTCACAGTTAAAATATCAACTTATTGATTGTGTAGAAAATATTGTTACTAACGATTTATGTAATTATGCGTGTTTCTATTGACTTACATCCCACGAGGGCAGAGTTGTTAAGTATAAGATCGTTTGTTTATGTGGGGAAATTCAGCTTCCAAAATGATTGGATTTGGATAAAAGTAAAAGTTGAGTCAGTCTAGAAGGATTTCTCTGTTACTGATCGAGGACGAAAATCAGAACAGATATTACACATTGACTTATTTATTTTCAAAATTCGAAAAATAAAATTCAAATTTTAAGCAAAAACAAACAAATTTGAAACGACTTTTTAAAGTTATCATTGATTATCATTTCTGAATGTTTTCCCTGACCCGGATGACATTTTAAGATAAAAAATATTAGAGTTTTTGGTTTTATGAAATTCAATCTGATTATCTCTATATAAAGTTAAATATGTGTAGGTTTACATGTTTATATATTTGTATGTACAGGATTCACTCCTAAATTAATTCACCGATCATTATGAATTTTTGACACATCCGCTATGCCTAATGTGGTTTATAGTTGGTTTAATTTAGTTTTATGTAAAGGTTAAAAGAGGGACTTGACACCCTTCGTGAAAATTCAGATATCTCAGATTTTTGTGAAATTGTATCAATAGGCATTAGTACATTAAATGTGGGGGGGGGGGGGGTCAGTGTGTCGTTGGTCAGCCTCTGTCTATCTAACTTTGTCTATTCTACTTTTACTAGAATCAGTACAGTCACTATAACACCACTAGACGCCATGTTACCTAAAATATCGATATTGATACATAATAAAATTACATTTAAATAGCTTACATTTGTTGAGATTAAATATCCCTGGAAGAAAGTTCAATTCTCACACGTGAGAATGCAATAACAATTATGTAGATAAGTGCAAAATAGAAACAGGGCAACAACTTTTATGAGAAGGAACACAACAACAATTGTATATAAGTTTAAAACCGTTTTACTTGTGAAGAAACATGAGGGCAAATATATACAACAAATGGTGAGTTCAAAGTTCAGAAAGGAAAAAGTTAATTTACGTTTGCGAAAACGTGCTTCGCGAACTTATCTTGTGGGAGTTCTGGTAACAGGTTGCCCGTGCGCCCGCCTCCAATTCTGGATCTTGTCGAGATGTAGTCACTTCAGTCCAAGATGGTTGGTAACAGGAAGTAGTAGGGGCTCTCTGCGACTGCCGTCGAGGGCTTTGTCACAGAAGCATCCAGCCGCGGTCCTACCAGGTTCAAAAGGTGGTTCGAAAAGAGGCCGGGGCACAGTGTGTAGGCGTTTTTATGGGCTGACTCACGTGACCCCTAAGGGAGTAGGGGTTGGAATGCCTGACAAAAAAAAGAGGCCGGGACACAGCGTACAAAAATACATAAATTAAATATTATAATTAAAAGCTAGAGGAAAAAAACTCAGATTTTTAATTAAAATTTAGACTGGACCAAATCACTACTTGTGTATATTGTTTTAGAATGCAATTTTAAATCTATAGAGCTTGGTGAGATATTCATGCATAAGATTGGATTGTGACCTGTTCAGATGAAGTGGTATGAAATTACTTTTATTAAGGCCTTTACTGAGAGCAATGTTAGTAAAATACAAAAATTATACAATTAAGTTAACCAATAAATAAATAAAGTAATTGACATTAGAGCTATTATTGGAGTCTAATATTGCCTGCTCCTCATTCAGGGGAAACGGGATTCAAACTGTTCTGGGAAAACACCAAAAGCTAGAATTATTAGGTTTGCCTACTTTGAACGAAAATTGATTCCATGCATTTATTTGGAATAGACCAACTCCAAAAAATCTCTGTACTTTAAATTAAATTGATAGAAATTGAATCGTTAAGCGGATACATATATATCGGATCCGGTCTTAATTTAACTAGTAAATTATTAAATCACTACTACAGGGATACGGTTTTCTTTGGAACAATTATGTGAGAACCTTATTTAAATTATGTTTTAGTTTTATTAAGCATTTTTAGGGACATTTCCAAAGAAGGGCCTCGGACTAAAATATTTTTAAATAACATCTTAAATAGCTTCATGATTGAAAGACTTTCAAGACTATATATATATATATATATATATATATATACAGGGTGGGCAAAAATAAGGGTCCTATTTTTAAAAATTCATAACTTTTTTATTTATTGATTTAAAAAAATTTTTTTTTTAGAATAAGTAAAGGACCCCTTCCGAAGCAAGCATGAGCCGTATTAGCCCTAAGGGACGTACCCTCATTTAGAAAACATTATTTTTGCTTAAAAAACTCAAAACAGTGTAAAAAACAATACTTTAGTTTTTGTAAGTTTTAAGAAGTGTTTTTCGCCCTAATTTGTTTTGTTATTTCAAAAAATCTCGGAAGGGTCAGTCTACACACACATAAAGTTTGGTGAGTTTAACTTTTATTTTGTGGAAGTTATTCAAATTCAAGTTATTCAAATTTAAAGATAGGACCCTTATTTTGGCCCACCCTGTATATATATATATAATGCAGCAATTCTTTGATTATTAAACTGATTTACTTCATGTTCATAAATATAATTGATTCATCAAGTGTTTTCTCCACTGTTCGTCTCTATATTGTTTAGCTAACTGATTGTCTGAAATCCAAAAACTAATGTTAGAAAGTCTTCTTAATAGTTTGCTGTTCTTCTGAGCTCTTCCACTATTTCTTCTAGACATACTTTCTCATACCAAATGTTGTTCTTTTACATGCATGTACAGTCCTAATTATTTCCATTTTGCGTTCTGTCTTTGCTAATATGTCTCTTATTCAAATGAGGTCCATTCACTTCACCATCACTTCACCATTTATAAAATGAGAGAGATTTTCTATTATTTGAAACAATAAAGACCATATAGCCGTACTGCATGTTATTAATCTCAGCTTTTATGTTAGATGTGATATGCAGTTCGAAGTGAGAACTCGCCTGTTTCTTGTTAAAAGTTTCCCTTGTCAAGTATTCTATTTTGTGCTGCAACTGCTGCAATTATTTTCCAAGTAAATACTAAATTGAAATCATGATTTTTGATTGACCGAAAAAATCTCTGATGACATTACATCAATTAGTAAACGTAATTTACTGATCTTAAATTGGCACAAAACATGACTACTGACAAAACCAATATAATACTGAAATTAACGACGGATAAAAAAAACCTATTTGCAAGTTGATGCATTTAACTATTTAAGACATGTGATGTCGCTTATAAATTACTCTGATGAAGCAATACAATTAATATGTGATTTTTTATTTTCAGGTTTCAACTGTAAATAACAAATGGCTTTCTTTTACTTAACACGTGACGAAATATTGTATAGAAAAAGTGGGTTCATCAATTCAACATTGAAAACGTTCTAGATTTTCTTTTGATATTTTTTTTTAGCTAGGCACAGATTATATCCAGAAAATTTTTGTCGCAAAATGGACCGATACCGTGATACTTCATACAATTTAAATAAGAAAATACAAATATTAAGATAAGCAAACCTCTCTCTTCTCCTCTCTCTCTCCTTACCTCTTTCTTCTCCTCTCTCTCTCTCTCTCTCTCTCTCTCTCTCTCTCTCTATATATATATATATATATATATATATATATATATATATATATATATATATATGAAAGGCTGCCTTGGGAACTTTAGCTGTTTTTTAATTTTTTTTTTTAGTCTTTTTTTTTTATGCTAATGTGAGAACTTTGTTTTTATTCGTGAATTTTTTTATTCGTAAATTCCGAAACCATACAAAACGGGTTTTTTAAAAAATTTGTTTTATATAAAATTATTTTCTCTTTTTTTTTTTTTTCTATTTCATCTTATATAAAGTTTTCTCCATATTATTCATTATTCATTTTGTAGTGTGTCTCTTCATATATATATATATATATATATTGCTCCTGCAGCTTTATATTAGAATTCTTTTTAGCAGAGATATTGCCACTCCACCTAATATATATATATATATATATATATATATATATATATATATATATATATATATATATATATATATATATATATATATATATATTAGGTGGAGTGGCAATATCTCTGCTAAAAAGAATTCTAATATAAAGCTGCAGGAGCAATCACAAACTTGTCATAATCAATATCCGTGTTTGTGATTCAAATGTTTCACAGTTTTCCAGTTTAAAAACACGCATAACAATACAATTTTTAATTACCTACAAGACACTATCCTCGATTGCCTTCGGTCTCCGTATAAAAGGGTTTGTCAGGATAACCTGATATGAAGATACTTCCCCTAGAAGTAAACCCTTACCAAATATTCAAAATAACATAGTATTTGAAGCCCAAATAAGATCCCCTCAACACCGCTATACACTGGCACATACGAGGAATAATGCGCCTTTTCTAAAGAATGTTACCTCAAGTAACAGCACTTAGCTTGATACTTCACCAGACTAGATGGGTTCTTGTCCTGGAATTCGGTAAGACCAAGAGACCACAATAAAGATATAATATAACATAGTTCACAGGTCAATTGGGGGAGGGAAATTAATGTTTTTAACTTTTTTACTAACTCAATGTTGAGAGGTAAAGGAGAAAATTAATGGAATACTCGAATATCTATGTATCTCATATAAGAATCTAGTGTTAGCCCCAGGAAGGGGCAGTTTTATTTCTGAGTCCTGTCACTGAAGTAAAATGAAACAAATGGAAAATCTATTTCAATGTGAGATGTGTAATTTTGGATTTTTATTGAGAGCAAAATTAAAAAAACACATGCGAACTCACACTGCAAAAAATAACAATAAATAAAAAATGATTAAAAATAAATAAATATAATAAATAAAATAACTGCCATAAACCAACTGGCAGTACCTGTCGTCTCCTACGGGTTCGGCATTATCGATTGGCCACAAGGCTACATCAACAAACTTGACACAAAAACTCAGAAAAATAAAGTTATTTTCCGACACATGTGTATGGGCAGGCTATACTTACCGCGAAGAGAAGGTGGTCTGGGCCTCATTGAGATAAACCATGCCTACCGAGCCTCAATGATCAGTGTGGGACAATATATAAAGAGCTCCTGTGATCAAAAAATGAGAATGTTGAATGAACATCACACTAAATACCTTCCTCAGCAGACCTCAACAACAAAACTAGCCGATAATTTCAGTGGAAACACACTGGAAAACACTAGCAAAGATTATGACAACTCAGCAACCCTGATCGCGTGCAAGAAGAGGGAAGAGTACACAAAAAACGAGCTGAAGACCAGACTAGAAGGATGGCGGAATAAAAGAGCAGGAAAGTTCATTGAAGAACTTAACCAGAGCTATATCGACAAGGAGGCTTCACTACTATCGCTCAAGAGTGGCAACTTCCCGTTCAATGAGGAATGGATACTAATAGCTGCACAAGACCAAGGCCTACTTACTAATGGATTTAAGAAAATGGCTGGTCTACAAAAAACTGACCAGTGCAGGTTCTGCCATTCTGCCATTAAAAGTCCAAGCCACCTAATGTCTGGATGCAAGATCCTTTTGGCTGATGGCCATTACACTGCCCGCCACAACAAAGTATGTAAATACCTACATTGGAAGATCTGCGGAGAGATGCAGCTTGAAAGATCACTGAACATCTGGGAACATGAACCCCCACTCATAACATCGAAGTGAAAAGTGACAGTGTTCTATGATAAAGACATACAGGCTGGTAGATACATAAAAGACAAGGCCATCAAACCAGACATTGTCATCTGGAACAAACCAGAAAAAACTGCTCTCATCATTGATGTAACCGTTCCAAATGACTATGGCCTCAATAGAGCCGAACGGGAAAAAATAACAAAATACCAAGATTTCAAAAATGATCTAAAAATAACATGGTCCCTCGATGAAATAAACATCATAGCAGTTGTAGTTGGGGCAACTGGTATAGTGAAAAAAAATCTAAGAAAATACTTAGACACAATCCTCTGAAGACCAAACTGTAGGAATGTACAGATAGCAGCCTTAAAAGGGATAACATCTATCCTTAAGAGAGCCCTCGGATATAAATTTTACTCATAGGGAAATCAAGTGTTAGCCTTAAGAATAGGCCCCTTGATCTCTTTAGATAAACTAAATTGAAATGAAAAAAAAAACAAAGAAACCATATACATGTAAAGTGTGTGGTTTGGAATTGTTTACGAAAGCGAATTGAAATATTCATATATTCATGAACACTGATGAAACACCATATTTATGTAAAGTGTGTGGTTGAAAATATTCTACAAAAGCCAATATAAAAACACTGATTGAGGTGAGTGTTCCAAATGACAGTGGCTTAAACAAAGCAGAAAGAGAGAAGTTGACAAAATACCAAGGCCTAATGTATGATATGAAGAGAAACTGGAACCTCAAAAACATCAACATTATCCCAGTTATAATAGAAACTAAAGGCCTCATGAAGAAAAATTTCAAAAAGTATCTGGAAAGTATTCTCGGAAAATCAAGTGCAAAAGAAATCAAAATAATTGCACTTAAGGGAATGGCCAAAATCCTTTAAAAAGCACTCAATTGGAGCCTCTAAATAGCAGGTGATAGTCTGGCATTTGGAAGAATGCCTCATCCCTACGCTAACGAAAACAGAAATAAGACAATTAAAACAGTGAAAAACCTCATTCATGGGAGTTTGTGATGCAGCATTTTCCCAAAAATCAACATTAAAACGTCAAATATTCACACACACTGGTGAAAAACTTCATTAATGTGAAGTGTGTGGTTCAGAATTTTCTACAAAAGAAATTTTAAGAACACATATGTTTAAACACACTGGTGATAAACCATATTCCTGTGAATTATGTGGTTCAGAATTTTCTATGAAAGAAAAATTTAAAAATCATCTGTCCATACACACTGGTGACAAACCTTATCCTCTGATGTGTGTGGTACAACATTTCGCAAGAAAACAGGTTTAAAAAGTCATATGTTAACACACACTGGTGTGAGCCACCTGATATCGAGTTGCAAAATTATGTTGGCACGACATAATAGAGTGTGCAGGTGCCTTTACTTGATCATCTGTAAGAAACTGAATATCAGGTGTAGCAGCAGGCCCTAGGAACATCTACCTGAGAGAACTGTGGGGAATGAAACATACATCATCTATTATGACCATGAAATCCCCACAGCTGCCTATCTGGAAAACGCAGCTGTCAAACCTTACATTGTCATATGGAACAAGAGAGAAAGAGAGAGATTGGCAACTTTCGTTGAGGTCAGTGTCCCTAATGATGGGGCCCTAAATAGAGCTGAAATGGAGAAAATAACAAAATACCAAGGTCTAATGTATGACATGAAAAGAAACTGGAATCTCAAAGAGATCTCCATCATTCCAGTTATCATAGGAGCCACTGGACTCATGAAGAAGAACTTGAAAAAGTATTTAGCAAGTATACTTGGCGAACCAAGTGCAAGAGAAATCACAACAACTGCACCCAAGGGAACAGCCAGAATCCTGAAAAGAGCTCTTGGTTGGAGTTTGTAAATAGCGGGTGATCGTATGGCATTTGGAAGAATGCCTCTTCCCCGTGCAAATGAAAGGAAATGAAAATAATTTTTAAAAAAAAGAGTGAAAAACCTTATTTCTGTAAAGTGTGTGGTTCAATATTTTCCCACAAAATAGGTTTAAAAGGTCATATGTTCACACATCCTGGTGGAAACAACTTAACGTATCTAGAAAAGAATTGTCTTAGATCAAGTATTTGTTGTGGTTCCTACAGTACAGGGTTGAAGAACATCATCTGCAATCGCAGTTCAAAATATATTATAAATGTAGAGGGAATTAAAAAACACTGCAAAGAAGCTTCAAGGCAAATTTTTAGCACTTGAAAAAAAGAATAAAAATGAAAGACAACAAGAACAGGGCGAAAGTCGTAAACAGACATTTCAAGTCTTTAATAAAATAAAGTCAAACGCATTTCCTGTTTATGGATGTTTAATGCAAAGTTAAAGCTCACAGTATTTTTTATCACCTTTGATCAAAATAGAATAAAATTCCAAAGAAACTTTACATATAGTTACAGAATATGATTATGGGGCTCTATATCTCCAACTTTTACAGCTGTTCATACAGAAACTACTAAACTATATATATATATATATATATATATATATATATATATATATACATATATATATACATATGTTGGTGATAGCAAACATTCCAGAAAATTAAACAGTTCTTATAGTAAAATTGAACCTTTTAGAGTCAGTTGAATTATTGGATACTATATAGACTCAGGTGAATTATTACATGCTATATACTATATTGATGTTGGTGAATCATGGGATACTATATATTTTATATACTCAGTTTAATTATGGGATACTATATAGACTTAAGTTAATTATGATATACTATAATACTATATAGACTCAGATGAATTATAGGATACTATATACTATGTAGACTAAAGGGAGTTATGGGATACCATATAGTATGTAATACTCGGTTGAATTGTTGGATACTACATATTATATAGACTCAGGGGTAATTATGGGATACTATATTCTATATAGACTATGGTGAACTATGGGAGACTATATAGACTCAGGTATACTATGTGACTCAGTCGAATTTTGGTATACTATATACTATGAAAGACTTAGGAGGATAATGAGATACTATATAGACTATGGAAGGCACAAAACATTAAAAAGTATTTTTTTTACTTTCACTTTTGCTTTCCTTTGGTTTTTAACTTTGCCGGTTTTGCTCTTTTTACTGAACTATTTCTTAAATCTGATTTTGAAAATTAAATTTAATTATTGTTATTATTCGGTTATTAAACCAAATTATTATAAAACTATAACTAATTTTATTAAGGTAATATTGTTTAATCTTTATTACCGAATTGTGCCTAAAATTTGCTGTTTTATGATTTAAACGCAGGACTTAGAGTCAATATCTAAAACAACATCCACTGCTTTTGCTATTTCGAACAATACGGTGATGAATACATTAGCATATTTTAATCAATTTTGATGCAATCGACGCCATTTCCCATATAAATAAAACATTGATTTAATGTGGAATGTTATTTTACAATAATGAACTTTGAAACTCGTAACAAAAATTTCAATTATTTTTATTTAATTTTTATTAATTGTTACCAAAAGAACTTTAGTAAAAAAAGTTGGACATTTTTTTTTTATAAAATGGCATTATGTAGAGGTAGCAACATTCTAAATTTTAAATATTTTAATTTTTTAGAAATTTTTAAATATTTTCACAAAAATCAAATTTGAGTAAAATCAAATCTAGAATCTAATGCGAGTGCAAATTTTAAGATTATTAACAGTTTGGTATTTTTGTTTATAGGGACCCTCAGCTGAATCACCTCCAACCCTCCAAAAAATGAGATTATACTTTTTCGAGGCGACTATGTATGAAAAACTTTGAAAAACTTGGGTAAGAAAAAACAAAACAATTATTTTAAAATTTAGATTGAGGGATCAGTTTTGCATATAAATTTATCGTAAAATGATCACTCACTTTCCGGTCAGATAATGGTTGAATGCAGGGCTTTACGGAGCCCTCGAAAAAGGAGTGCGTTCCAGGAGAACACTCCTTTTTGCTGGAGCGAAGGGCTCATTTTATATTCAGCAGGAGTTGAGTGGGAGCAACTCCATTTGGGACTAAAGAGCGGTGGTTTTATTGCTTTTAAATTCGTTAAATTCCGTTAAAACTTGCTTTTGTAAATAGAATGTTCAAAGTTTGTTGTGTGTGTAATAAAATTTTAAAGCAGTAAAAATATATTTAGTCCAAGGAAAACATATATTTAGTCCAAGGAAAAATATCTTTAGGCCAAGGAAAAAAAAACAAAACAAACATGGCCGCCAGCGATTCAAATCTGGAATTAAAGTTAAATTCTCAACACTTTAAAAAGTAAATGAGAATTTTATTTCAGGAACAAAAATATAATTAAGACTAACAATCAGTTTTATCCAAAATGTGGGCGAATACCAAGCGAAATGAGCGAAGGAAAAGAGCGATCCCTATTCTACAATTAACCCGATGTTTAAACTTAATTAAATTAAAGACAATATCTTACATTTTAATTAAAAGAAAACAACAAATAATTAGACTTTCTGACTAATGTGTTGTCTTTTTAGAACCGAAAGTAGTTACGTTCGTAAAACAAACAAATATTAAACAACAGTACGGCGATTAATGTAGCCCTGGCTGTCTCTCCTCTCACAGAGAAATGTTTTCTTTAAAAAGAAAATAATCACTAATAATGTTTAAAAGTAAAACTTTATTTACATCTAAATATATCGGGTACAAATTTTCCTTTCCTGAAAAAATAGGTTGTTAATGTAATGAATATTAAAATTGTTTTAAAATACTTCAGGGATTTTTCTATTTCATACTTCAGGAAACGAAAATTTACGTATAATCCTATACTTCGTCCGACATGTTCTCCTATAACTCTCACAATATTAGCGATATTTTGTCAAATATTATCTTACGGTCTTACACTTAAAGTGACATCTCAACCCATATTAACGAGATCCTTTCACGCCCACCCCTATCCTTCGACCATTCATTGACAGAATAGAACGTACATTTTTATTATGGAGCGCTGAAAAAGAGCCGGTCCTTTTTCATAGGAGTTGGAACAGGAGCCGCTCCTTTTTTAAAATGGGGAGCGTGAGAAGAGCCAGCTCCAATTTTGGGCGTTGGAGCAGGAGCGGGAGCAGCTCCAAAAGTACTGGAGCGCGTAAAGCCTTTGTTGAATGACATTTCACCAGAAGTTAAATATCAGATCTAACATTCTTTTGGGGGGGTTGGGGGTATATGAACTTAAGGTGAGTGATGGTATCAAGGGTGGGTTTTTGCCACTCGGACTTAGGGTTATTTCATTTTGATCATTTCCCTTACACACACCCAAAACACACACACAATTTATCTATATTAGCTAAATAAAATCAGACTAGCTGCTTTTAAAATGCTATCTGTATCGATAATTGGTCGGAAATGGGTGATAATTTTAAGTTAAATTTATACGCAAACTTAATCTCCACTCTAAATTCTGAAATAATTGTTTTTCTTTCCCAACACGTAATCACCAAAAATAAGAAGAATTTCATTTTTGGGGAAGTGGGATTTAGCTTAGGGTACTTATCTAAAGAATTATCAACAATTATTTGAATATAAAATTTTCAAATACTCTTTATAGTACGCTTTAAAAAAATAATATGTAAACTGTATTTTTTATGTTCTTTAGTGTAAATTTTCTTTATTTAATTCCTTTCAAAAAAGCATATATAAAAACCTTATGATTTCAATTTCATAAGGAACGTTTTTACTTCATCACCGCTAAGAAAAAAATACGAAACTATCTTATTAAAAAAACAGACGTGAATATTTTGGAGTTAATATCTACCAATGTCGTCAAGAGTTAACATCTTCAATATAAACATTTTTTTTCATTTATATAGCATTAATCAATCAACAATTTTCAATTTGGCATCTTTAGGGCTTTTTTTTTCTTTCTAAAAGTGTGGCTTCAGGTTACAGTTAGGCTGGGGTGCGCTTTTACAACAGACTATTTATTAAAAAGCTTTTGGCTAAGATCAAAGTGTAGTATCTGTTCCGATGGATACTGCACCCCATAGACTGGTATTGTCTTGGCCTTTGGGGCTTGATTTACGCCTGTCTATGGGTCTGTCCTGTGCAGCTCTAGGAGGTCCACCCTCCCAGGCTTCGCCTCCCCTCTTTGGGGAGGAGTAAGTTTATTGCTTACTGCCTGAGGCGCCCCTACCGGGGAATGCCGACGGGGCTGCCCAGGCAATTTTTGATGGTCAGAGTGCTCACCTCTTGGGCGCTAGCTTTTCAACCCCCACTTTCCGACCCGACCTTGGGTCACATCTTACTTGTGGGAGTAGGATAAAACTGGCCTTGTGCCTAACTCCTGGAGAGGAGTAAATAATACTCACACCCGTATGTTTTCTGCTATTTGTGTTCTCCCAATTCCTTTGAATCCATCGTCATATAACAAATGTGACTTTTTTTTAAATCAAGGGAGGCACGAGAGCGCTCTATCCCTTAATAGACCCAGAAGAATGGCCTATGCTGGAAATCTCATTTCTTTGATCAATCATAACTCAAAAACCAATAAACCAAATTAGTTAAAACTTTGCACACCATTTTTATTTGATAGGTTTTATAAGTGTGTAGAATTTCAGCATCATTAGTCAAGGCAACCCAGAGATGCAGAAAGTACAGTCGCCAGAAAGAGTCGCCAACCTAATAGGTCCCTCACTGTCAGCTAAGCTCCAGTCCCTGTCCCATCGCCACAATGTAGCATCCTTATGTTTGTCTTACAAATACTTCAATGGATTATGCTCTGATGAGTTGATTACTCTGGTGCCCCCTCGACGTAAATTCACTAGACTAACTCGACAATCTACTAAATCTAATTCATTCACTGTGGAGGTCCCCAGATGCCGGAGAGCATTCTACTCAAATAGCTTCTTTCCTTGTGCTGCTGGCCTCTGGAACTCCCTCCCTGCCCCCTGTTTCACTGACAGTACTGACATGCAGAAATTTAAAACTAATGTAAACAGACATCTCGCTGCTCAGATCCCAATTTAGGCTGACCCCCCACACCTTCTCCCATCTTCTTTTTTCTGAGTAGCCCCTTACGTCTACAGTGGTGGCCTGCCTTGTTTGGGGTGAATCATGTTAAAAAAAAAGAAGTATTTTCTCTGCTGTCTTAAAGTTTTTTTTTGTTTTTTTTTGTTTAGTGGGGAAGTTTGTAGGTTCCCACCCCTCTAGATTTAAATAATAAATAAGCGGCCACCTCAATTACACAATTTTGTTCCTGTAGATTACGACCCCCTACTCAATATTTTAAAATAAGTATTTACTTTACTGTTTTCAAGTTGTTGTTTTTTAAGGAGGCCGGTTCTAGGTGCCAGCCCCTCTAGTTTTAAATAAGAAATAAGCGCCCACTCCACACACCATGTTTAAAAAAAAAAAAAAATTTAATAAGTATTCTCTCTGCTGTTTTCAAGTTGTTTTTTTTTAGGAAAGAGGGTTCTAGGTTTCCACCTATCAAGATTTAAATATGAACTAAGCGGCCACCACAACATCATGTTTTAAAATAAATATTTTAAAATAAGTATTTATTCAATATATATATATATATTATTGCTATCCAGGATCCAAAAATTAGAACAAACGACAAAGAAACAAAAATTTATATGTAAAACTGATCTCCCATCCTAAATTCTAAAATGATACTTTTTTTCCATGTTGGCATTTTTTTTTTTGCCCTCCCATCAATCACAATCAATAATTTGTATCATGTGACTGAAATTAACCAATAAATCGCAACGATCTGAACTTAAATGAAAAATCGTCTGCTTTGAATATCTATAGGAATTAAAACCGGGGCTTATGTTTGCGTCTACTCTGAAAATAAATTATTGGCCTTTTGGCTAAGATCAAAGTGTAGTATCTGTTCCGATAGATATTGCACCCCATAGACTGGTATTGTCTTGGCCTTCGGGGCTTGATTTACGCCGGTCTATGGGTCTGTCCTGTGCAGTTCTAGGAGGTCCACCCTCCCAGGCTTCGCCTCCCTTCTTTGGGGAGGAGTAAGTTTATTGTTTACTGTCTGTGGCGACACTAACGGGGAATTCCGACGGGGCTGCCCTGGCAATTTTTAACCCCCACTTTCCGACCCGACCTTGGGTCATATCTTACTTGTGGAAGTAAGATAAAAACTGGCCTTGTGCCTAACTTCTGGAGAGGAGTAAATCAATACTCTGAAAATATCTGCCGACTTTTGAGGGTTTTTTTTTGTGTGTGTTTATAATAAAAGAGATAAAACATGTTTAAATGTTTTATATATTTTATTCAACATTCCTGTTCCTATTAACTTGCCTCTTTACGATGGCCAAGTTAGACATAAGGTCGTTGTTTAATGTGAAGAAAAGCCATCACCGTAAAAAGAGCACTCTGGATTTGGGACAACAATTACATTGTCCGCAGTATGTAAGGATCGTTCCTTAACTGACAAAGATGAATAATGTAACATTTGCTGGGGTGGGGGTGGGGAGGTAAATGAAAGTATCATACAATAATAATAAAAAAAAAGGTTTGTGTTTTTTTTCAATTTTGGTCATCCATATATACAGTGAGGAAAACATTAGCAGCGACTGAGCTGACATCATTATATTAATAATTTATTTTTCTACAAACGAACAACATACAGGCTCCTCTCTTGTGAGTAAGTAGTGTTTTTTCTCATTTGTTGTTTCCTTAAAACATATTTGATGATTCGTTAAATAAATTTTTCATCGATTCTATTTTAATTCATATCATCGAAGTTATTTCTTTATGAAGTATTTTTTATTTATTTTTACGATCGACAGTAGTAAATTATTTTTTTAAATAAAAGCTAATTTATGCATTTTCCAGAATTTATACACGGACATACTTTGTATATTTTTGAGCATTTAAATAATTGTATTGAAATTTATTTAATTTATGTCATCGAAGCTTTTTTTAAAAAGTAATTTGTTATTTTTACGATCGATAGTAGTAAATTATTTAAAAAAGGAGGTAAATTTATAGAAGTGCACCTCTCGTATTTCGCCCCCTAAAAAAAAGTCCCTACTTTTTGGAGCAAATTACATGTAAACAGTCTCAACAAATATCCGGTATAAAAAAAACAATTATGAAAATTTTTATTATTTTGGATATTAGGAGGGGCGGGGGATCACTTTCCTATATAAGTTATACGTAAAGTGAGCACTCATTTCTTGGCCACGGAATCTCACCCCTCACATTTTCCCCTCTAAATAAATAAAAATTCTACTTTTTTTTGGCAAATTACATGTAAACAGAGGGTTAGGGTTTAAGGTTAGAGTTCCTCCTAACATCTAAAATAATACAATTTTTCATAATTTTATTTCATAGCGGATATTTGTTATGTCTGTTTATATGTAATTTGCCAAAAAAAGTATATAAATTTATATAAAATTTACCAAAAATGAAAGCTAATGTATTCATTTTCAAGAATTTATACACGGACATATTTTGTATATTTTTTTACATTTAAATAATTGTATTGTAATTTATTTAATTTATGACATGAAAGCTTTTTAAAAAGTAATTTGTCATTTTTACGATCGATAGTAGGAGAATATTTAGGAAAATGTACATGTAAATAATTGTATTGTAATTTATTTATTAAGTACAGTTTTTTTTGCGTTCGTTTTATAATAATTGGGGTTAAATTCCAATTTTAGTTACCCAAATTATTTACGATGAAATGGGCCTGGGTGAGTTAGTGGGTACTATTCTCAAACAACTTATTATTAATGGGAGAAAAACATGTTAAATAGGTGACAACATCCATTGGACCCTTTTTTACGTCTGCTCTGAATATTTGTCGATTTTACAATATTTTTACTTTCGGTTTATGTTTTATTTTTCAAAATAGAATTAATGTTAAAGTGTAGTATCTGTTCTAATATTATACTTCATACTTTTCTGTCCTCGGTTAGTTTGGGGGTATCTGGATTTTCCCCACATAAACCGATCTGGTTTCTAATTTTGCCCTTTTTGGGAGGCAAGTAAATAGGAACATGATTTTTTTAAAGTATAGTATCAGAACAGATACTTTAACGTAAACTCTATTTTGAAAAATGAAAAAAAAAAAATTAAAGTAACCGAAAAAAAAAATTTTTTTGTAAAATCAGCAAATATTCAAAGAAGACGTAAAAATAAACACGGGTTTTCATTTTTTAAATATTCAACGAGACGATTTTTCTTCAATTTCAAATGGTGTTATAATTGTGGTAGCAAGACTCTGAACGTACCGACACATAGTTTAGCCACAAATGTAAAATGTGCAACGATTGAAAACCCGATGAAAGGAAATCAACCCGTACTTCATAAAATGAATACACATCCTATCACAAATTATAAACATATATTGTATAAACAACCAAGACAAAATTAATAGTTCATAACAAGTATTTATTTATTTAAAAGAGGCTGCTTTCTGTTATTCGAAGAAAGTCGATCCGAATAAAAAGTTCATTTGTAGCAAATATGAAGGCCTTTTTGAAAATGAAATTAGGAAAGTTCTTTTCCTGACACCAAAGTTATAATTGTGTCGAAACCCAAAGGTTATAATTGTTAAACTTATTTTCACGCGTCCTGCGCGGGTACGTTGCTCTTTTGTGAAGAGACCGTAGCTAGTTCAAATATATCAATTAAAAAGGCTTATAGCCTTTATGAAACTGAAAATAGGAAAGTTCTCTTTTTCTTATGAAATTCGAGGAAAAACAAATGAGAAGTCCAAATATAAACAAATGAAAGTTGATTTACGACGAATTAATATAGTAATTCTTTTTTTTGTTTTTTGTTTTGTCCTTATGTATAAACACATACCTTTTTTGTTTTGACGGTGGAGAGAGGGATATTTTATAGAATTTTGGATTCTGTGATCCGTCTTTAACGAGCTGTTTTAGGGTCCTGAGATATACATAATCTTGACGCTGGATATGTACGTTGATCAACTGTTCGGTCGTAATCGATTTTGTTGGACAGGGTTTTCTTAGATGTCCGGCATACAGCCATATTAAATGTCGCTGCATTTCTTCCGTGTTAGATTTCAAAATCCTATTTATTTATTTTTGATTTGTGCGCGGGGATAAATTTTCTGAATATGACGGCTTGGTGAGCGGCATATTCTCAGAGGCGTCCTCGCTGGATAACTTGTCTGAAATATGACGGCTTGATGAGCGGTCTGTTCTCTGAGGCGTCCTCTCTGGATAACTTGTCTGAATATGACGGCTTGGTGAGCGGTTGATTATCAGAGGCGTCCTCTCTCGATAACTTGTCTGAATATGACTGCTTGGTGAGCGGTATATTCTCAGAGGCGTCCTCTCTGGATAACTTGTCTGAATATGACGGCTTGGTGAGCGGTCTGTTCTCAGAGGCGTCCTCTCTGGATAACTTGTTTGAAATTTACCGCGGTGTGAGCCTTTATCTCCCAGCGCTCGTTTTCCACCGCCGATTGAGGCTCGTCTCACAGAGGTGTCCTCGAGGCCTGTCTCCTCATAGACGTCCTCTCTCCACGGACACCAAAGCTCGACCCCTCAAATTTCGTCTTCACTTTGACTTTCCCGCTCTCTGTCTATCAGCAGCATTCCCTCACCCGATTGGTTGAGTCTTTTGCCCATGCCAATGCGTGGGCTGACTCATCTGCCAAGCATCCTGTTGACACCTTTTTGACAAACGCCGCCATCTACACCCCCTTTCTGAATTTGTAGGGGAACATGTGCCGACCAGTCCCCCCGCTCCCGTTTTCATGCTTTATGGGGAAAAATATGTAGATATAACACCATTGGTCGGTTAATTTGAGTCACATGAGACAAATCCTTGATTTTGATTGGTGACGGGCAATGGCAGGCATACTTATTTTAGTTTCAGCACGTTAAAATTACACACATCAGTAAATCCCTAATTAAATTCTTCTGCGTTTGGTATAAGTCGTTTGTTTGACATTTTTTTTATTTACGATTTTTACCGAGTGAGTAAATATTTATTTTAAAATATTTAGTTTAAAATATGAACAACATAATGTACTAAACTAAGGCCTCTGACTGAGTCTAGATTTTCTGGTGATGTCATTGATAGTGGTCATTAGTCCCAGGACCGGAAGTGCTTCCGTTTTTTGTCGAAAGATAAAGATTCCTTATCCGCGTGTCATTCTGTATTGCGAGGGGAATTGCAAAAATGGCTCGAAAGGTAATGTTTTTGCGTTTCCAAAAAAATAAGGAACTTTTTCTGACTTGGATATTAAGCGAGATAACTTCAGTCGGACAAAATATAGAAAGGTTTGTGAAATTATGTTTTTAAAACTTAATAGTAAATATATTGTCGAAAAAAATAATGTGATAGACGGACGGAAAAAATTTGTATGCTTATAATAATGTTTCAAAAATTTTTTTTATAAATAAATTGAAAGTAAAATAACTTATTTATTGCTGTCAAGCGCAAACGAAGACACCGCCATATTTTTATAAATAAAATAATATAAACCGTGCATTTTTAAGGACAGCTAACAGAACGAAAAAGGGGTCGAAAAAACAAATAATCAACAAATAAATGTTACGAAAGGCAATATAATGATATGTTTATTTGTTGTTTAACTTATTTTTAAAAGTTTTTTCTTCAAAATAAGCCTGGTGTCTACATGTTCAGTTAGAACAGAAAAAAATTGCTTAAATTACAGTTTCGATAATCGCTCAAAAAACGAAAATTAAGCAAAATACTGGTAGAACATGTTGTGGGGTCGATCCATGTCGGCCTCACAACTAAGAAAAGGCGACACAGGCAAGAAGGTAAACAGCAATGACAAAGAAGAGAGGACAGACGCAGATAAACAGTTTAAAAATAAAGAAGTTTATTTACGATAAAGATAATAACGTTTGTGAAGAAGAAAAAATAACAGGGGTGACATCACTGGGAGCAGGAAAGGCTGGAACAACGTCACTGGTAGCCAAGGAGCTTGAGAAATCGTCACACGGTGTCTGATGTGGACGTCCGTGATATTTAAGGATATGCCTCAGGTCGGCCAGGTCCGTGTGAACATGGCCAAGGACTGGATCAGCAGGGATCAGGGAATCAACAGGAAACAGGCAGGATGTCGTCAGGCACTGGAAAAGGTTGTTGGAGAAGGTGATGCTGGAACGACGAGCAGGCGTTGCTGGAAAGAGCTGTGGTAGGCACCACAGGAAGCTTATAGTGCAGGAGTGAGCTGGAGCAGGCAGGTGGATGGAGCAGGAAGTAGCAAAGGTGAAAAAGGTTTATCGCATTTAGTAGTTTGAATTTTGTTAGCCTTAGAAAAGGGCTGTTTTTTTTTGCTATTTCTTTTGCTGTTTCTTTGGCGCAGACAGTAGCAAAGACAAAAAAAAGTTTACTGCATTTAGTAGTTTGGATTTTGTTAGCCTTGAAAATTGAAAAAGGCTGTTTGTTTTTGCTTCTGCTTTGCTGGTTCAACGTCTCGTCATCTTCTGGGAAGTCTCCTGACTCCCTGGTTGAATTGGATTGATTTATCCACCTCCCACAGCTGTAAGATGTGACACAAGGTCGAAAAAGTGGGATTTGAAAAGCCAGCACCTGAGAACTTGAGCACTAACGCCATTAAGAATAGCCTGGGCAGCCCCGTTGGCATTCCCCAGTAGGGGCGCCTCAGGCGATTAGCAATAAACTAATCCCTCCTCAAAGGGTGAGAAGGCAAAGCCTAGGAGGGTGCACCTCCTAGAACTGCACAGGACAAACAACCAATAGACCGGCGTAAATCAAGACCCGAAGGCCAAGACAATACTGGTCTATGGGGTGTAGTATCCATCGGAAGAGATACCAACCCAGGGTTTAATTGGAGTTATTTATCTTCCTCCCACAAGGTAAGATGTGACACAAGGTCGGGAATTTGAGTACTCCTGTCATTAAAAATTGCTTGGGCAGCCCTGTCACCATTCCTCGGTAGGGGCGACTCAGGGTGGATTACCAATACAACGTTCAAAGGCATCGGGTGCTCGGCGTAAATGTGAGCTGTTACCTCTTTGACATACTCCCAGAGCGGTCGAAGCTTGCTGCAGGTGAAAAAGGTGTGCTCGGCAGTTTCTCTTTCTGCGACCGTCGCAGTGAGAATCCATCCTCATTTTGTCTCTGGTGAGTCTGTCGTAGAGCGGCAGCGCATCCCAGACCAGTCGCCAGGTCAGAACGTACTCAGAGTTGTTTAAGTAATTCTGGCTCGGTGCCCAACTTCACTGAGAGCAGATCTCCTCCTCCGACCATCCCAGTCGCTCCCTGAGTGGACCCCTCCACTAACTCCCAATACAGTCTCTTCCTCGGCTGTACAAGAGCCCTGGAACTCGGCATCGCCTTAAGTGTGGCACGGCATTCGGTGAGGAATAAGTGCGGCATGGCATTCGGTGAGGTATAAGTTGGGGGAAGGCTTCCCCGACCGCATAGACCCACGGAACATCCTCTGTCAGAGAGCGACCCAGAAAAGCCAATCTTTCGGCATGTCTATGACTTGCCAGATTCGGCATTCCCAGGCCCCCCCCCCCTCACTCGGACGTTGAGTACAGACCTGGCTGCGGATGTATGGCTTGTCTCTTCCAAAGGAGGGAGAAGAGCAGGCGGGTGAGGGCCAAGAAGCGATCTGAAGGTAGGAGGAGAACAGACAGCCGGTAAAGGATGAGAGGGAAGACGTACGTGGTGCACGCCTCAGCTCTACCCTTTAAGGAAAGTTTCCTTCGAATCCAAATCGCGACCGACGATTCGACGTTTGTCTGTACTTCTGACCAATTTTTTTCCAGCTGGAGGCCCGGTATGTACCAAATGCCAAGGATCTGGACTGGGCCATCCAACCAGCTTATAATACCTGGTAGTGCGGCTTCGCCACTCCAGGCACCCAACCGCAGGCCGGTGAACTTTCTGCAGTTGATTATGGCCCTTGTGACTTCTTCGTAATTGGCGAGCGCCTTAACCACCATTCGTTATGGGCCTATACTCATCAAAGTCCTGCCGATCCTTCTTCTTCAGCAAAGTGATCACACCCTTGGTAACCTGTCCAGGGATAGAGTCCTGAGTGAACCAATGGTTGAACATATCCTTCAGAATCGGGACTGGCACGGGCGACAGCCTCAACTAGAATTCGTAGGGCAGACCATCGAGTCCCGGAAATTTGTTCCGGCCGACCTGCTTCAACGCAGCGACGATCTCGCACTCCGTAACCCTGGCGTCACAGCCAGCTGCTCAGGCCGCCTCGAGGCGAGTTGGCCAAATTACTGTCAAACTCCTCCAAGCGCTCCTCCAAATGCTCTCGGAATCCCTCGCAGATCTCACGAGATGACGTGAGGGTATCTCCTTCCAGGTTCTTGACTTTCCGAATGTAGTTGTCTGTACCACGACGTAAGGCAGCCTTACATTCGACAGTTCAAGACTCTCTTTAACCTGGCTCTAACTACATGGCCCTTGTACCGCTCACTAGCCAAACGGTTGAGGTCCCCCTTAGTGCTGCAGTTAGGGATTCAGATTATTTTCTAAGCGCTTTTCTGCTGCTGCCTTATCTCGGGCAAGGCGTTGGGTGTACTTGACAGCAAAGCATCTAAACTTGACCGTAGTATTGATCCAGTAACGGCTAGCGATTACCGCTTCCACTAGAGACTGTTGGTAAAGCAGTGTTGCGTTATCCTGGAAGTCTTGTATCTCCAGTAAGAAGGTATTCAACTTCCAGTACCCATCTTCTAATTTAGGCTGAATGCTTACATTCAGACTGGCCATAACGCCGAAAAAAGGAAACCCTCTCCCCACAGGTGTTGGGCACATAAACCGCAACGATCCGGAATTTGCCGCTGTTGTCAACGGCAACATCGAGCACGAGTAACCTACCCTCCGCACCGGCATGCACAATGCTGACCGACGCAGAGAGGGTGCGTCTCATCAGCACAGAGATGCCATGACTGTGGATATTGCTGTATGCTGAGAAGACATCAAACTCGCCTGCCAGCACATGACAATCCCCACTGGAGTCGAAGTGGGTCTTCTGTAGCGCAGCCAGATCTACCTTATGGGCTGCCAGATCCGTCAGACTGTGGGCAGCTTTGCTTCGGGATCTCATGCCCTCACATTCCACGTAGCCAGGTTCAGATAATGATCACTGCTTATTCACTGTCACACACGGGACTGAAGTCCTCGAGGGTGAAGACACCTGAGGACTGGTTCATGCTGCTGGTTAGCAGTTCGGCCGTAAGTCGGCTGTCTCGAACAATTCCTCTGACGTCCATGGGGAATGTTAATTTCAGAGCCCTGTAAAGAGAGTGGTGCACATAGACCGGGACCCTCCCCTCACATTTCTCTGCTGTGGCAGTCAAAGAGGGGTGGTCTACCTTGATGATCTGGAGACATTCGAAAGCCCCCTTTGCCGCATCCGCATTCCTCCAGAGGCTCTTGGTGTGGCCGCATCTTGGAGGCCACAAGAAAGTCATGAGTCTGGGAGCCTCTGGGAAGTTTGTTGGGTTGGACACCTCCAACCCTCTTACCTTTTTGAGACCCTGTATTGGTCTCAATTTCCATCAGAACAGATACCAACCCACGGTTGGATTGGATTTTTGAGTTTAAAACTGGCGAATACATGGAGAGAGTGTGCCATGACAGCCGCTGGTTTTACTAGATGGTTAGATTACGACAAATAATTTCTGTAGGAATTATTCGTCGCCTAATCCAGCCCAGAAGCTGCTGAACTGTATAAGTAATATAATTTGCTATCTGAACAAATATTTTTAATACTTCCATCCACAAAGATAGAAGATACGGGTGAAACTCTGTTTGTTGTGATATTTCTTCTAGAATGTTCGGTGAAGCTCTGTATTTTTCCATTTGCCAGGCGAAGAGTTAATAAGAGCATCCACAAATACAGGCAGTAGCCAGTAGTTTTTCTGTCTTACGTAGCATGCAAGGGGTTAAAAAACTGCTGATGGCGTCAGATCCAAAAGTAAACAAATATACAGACCGCGATAAGCATTACATTTTCGCACGATTGTTGACATTTATTGGATGTTTTTTATAACACTATTTAGTTTATTTTTCGATTTTTCACCGAAAAGAAAAAATAATAATTAGAAATTACAACAGAATCGCCAGCGATAAAGGCATTGAATAAATGTTCAATTTTAAAGCCTTAAAAAATAAATTAGAATTTTATTAGGGGATAAAAAATACTAATAATAAATTTAGTCCAAAATCAAAAGAAATTATCAAGATATTCAAATTTTACATATGTTAATTTAGTTTAATAAATGTTTTAGATTCTTGATTTAATAATTTCATGACCTTAATTCATAACATAGATTAAATTGTGACCGTTCGTAATCTGAGTAAAGTATCCAAACAAACACGATTTGTGACATTTATTGGATGTGTTTCTACCAGTATTATATTTAAATTTCGATTTTTGAACTTATTTAATATTGTAGATGTTTGTTTACTATCTTTACTTTATTTTTAACAAGCTTTTTTAAAAAGCTATTATTCATTAAATATGTGCAAATATTAAAAAAAAACTGTGTTGTATTATTTCTGCAATGTTATTATTTAATTCAAGAATAAAGTTTTTCGTCGAGTTATATTGATTTTATTAATACAGAATTTTGGGGCTTTTATTCGTAATATGTGAGAACTATATTTTAAAAGTTTTTATTGTTAACATCTACGATGCTTTATTTTCATAAATAAAACGTTAATTCTTTTTTTTTAGTACCCTGATATATAAGTTCTGTAAAGGTGCATTTTGTTTACACAAAATACATTTGCACTGGAATTTCTAATAAAGTAATGCGTTAATCATATTCCTTAATTGTTAATTAATAAATACTTAAAATGTCATTAAGATTCGTTGATTTCCTGAATTTTGATGAATTTTTAAGTGAAGGGAGGGGATCAATATGCCATAGTCTGACTGTTCGACAGCTACTGTGTGTAACTATACAGCATGACGTCATTTTCGAGTTAACATGCCCTAGTTTACTATATTACGTTGGCCACGGCTTAGCTCCTATTAAGCCATGAGGGTGAGAACCTAGTCCCTCGCCCACACACACTACCAACTAAAAAAATTTAAGAAAAATCGATTTTATTTGTTTGAAACAATATAAGAAAATGTTTAAATATTTATTTTTAAATATTGGGATCGGGGGAATTAGGCCCTTAAACTAGAGGATACTCCCTATCCTTTAGTTTAAGGGCCTAATTCCCCCTACCATTCGCCAATGTATGGAGTATTGTTTGCACATTAGGGTTGGTGCACCAACCACTGGTGTCTTCATTTTCAATATAGTCCAAATAAAAGATTACTCTAATAGGTCCAACACTATCTACCAAGCTATAGCTCCTGTCCCAAGGTTACATCGTTGTGCTTGTTTTACAAGTACTTTAACGGAATGTACTTTAACGGACTTGCTGCACTTGCACCCTCTCAAAGTGAATACCCTCGACCAACCCGACAAGAAGAAAAAATGACGCCTCTTTATTATAGAGGTCCCAAGATGCCGGGAACATTCTACCTTAATAGCTTCTCTTCTCGAACTGCTAGCCTTTCAACTTCCCCTACTGTTCCCCTGACTGTACAAACATGTAGAAATTTAAATGTAATGTGAACAAGGATCCCACAGCACAACTCCCCTTTTGGGATGCACCTATAAATCTGGTCCGTGATTCACAGTAGTACCTTACGTCTCTGCTTATTTGGTGTGAATCCAAATGAAAAAAAAAATCAGCTTTTCTCTGATCTGATATGCAGTTTAAAGCGAGAACTAACCTGTTTTTTTGTCAAATAAATGTGAATAATGATTTTCAATTGATGGAACCGAAGATCAAATCTGTTTTATTCTGATGTCATTGCAGTAATTTCTTAACTTTAGGATCACCTACAAGTATGTATTGAACTAAAAGCGAACAAAAATAGGCCTGATTAAGACCAAATGAATGACTACATAGAAAAAATATAGAAGTCTGAAACTAACAAAAGATAAAGAAACATTTTTTTCTAGTTGATGCATGTAACAACTTAGGATCTGTGATTTCTGATACAAATTACTCTGATGAAGCAATACAATTAACACATGATTTTTACTTTCAGGTTTCAACTGTGGAAAAATGATGGACATATTTTGATTGAGATTATATATATATATATATATATATATATATATATATATATATATAACATATATAAATATATATATATAATTTTCTCTTATTTTCACCATTGTTCATTTGGGAAAAGCATGAATTATTTCAAGGAAATATGTGTTGCAAAACAAACTGGTAACTTGATATTTCGTGTTTTTCTAGTTTGCTAAGAAGGCGTTAAATAAAAAAATAACGAATTTGAGTTTGAATTTTTATAAAATAAGTCTTAATGAATCTTGATGAATTAATAACTTTTATGTGATGAGGGATTCGGCATTCATAGCAGAGTAAAAATATTTGTGGTTATTCATTTTCAAATAGTTCAACTATTGTACATACCCAGTTATTTAGAAGAGTGCCATATCCTTATACTAATGCAAAAGTAAAAGAATAATTAAAAAGTGAAAAACTGTAAAACACATTTAAGGAGAGAAACCATTTTTTAGTGTCCCCAGCCTCTCCGTACAAGCGTTTTTCAGGACAAACTGACATGAGGATACTTTACCCTACAAGTAAACCCTGACCAAATATTCAAAATAACATAGTATTTAAAACTCAAATAACATCCTCTTGACACGGGTATACTCTGGCTCATACGAGGAATAGTGCACATTCAAGTGATGTTAGCTCAGATTATGGCACTTAGCTAGATACATTAACAGACAAGATGAACTTTTGTTGTGGAATCCACAAAAATTTAGAGTAGACCACAATAATAATAAATTATAACATAATTAAGTGGTTAATTGTGGAGAGTAAAAATTAGTTTTTTTCACTGCTTTACTAACTCAACGTTTGAGAGGTAGATGAGAATATTGATTGAACACACAGATATAGAAATCCAGTGTAAGCCTCAGAAAAGTACCTCTTGAATTCTGACAACTTACTGAAGTAAAATGAAAACAAGTGAAAAACGATATGCATGTGCAGTGTGTGCATCAACATTTACAAATAATTCTAATTTAAAAAGTCATATGTTTACACACACTGATGAAAAACCTTACTCATGTAATGTATGTAGTTCAGCATTTTCCCGGAAATCTCAATTAAAAACTCATATGTTCACCCACACTGGTGAAAAACCTTATTCATGTATAGTGTGTGGTTCCAAATTCTACTACAAAATAAGTTTAAAAAGTCATATGTTCACACACACTGGCGAAAAACCTTATTCATGTGAAGTGTGTGGTACAAAATTTTCCGACAAAACAAATTTAAAAAGACATATGTTCACACACACTGGTGAAAAACCTTATATATGTAAAGTGTGTGGTTCATCATCTTCCGACAAATCAAATTTAAAAACGCATATGTATACACACACTGGTGAGAGACCCTATTCATGTAAAGTGTGTGGTTCAGCATTTTCCCAGCAATCAAGTTTGAAAAGTCATATGTTCATACACACTGGTGAAAACCCTCATTCATGTGAAGTATGTGGTTCAACATTTTCCCAAAATCGATTTTTAAAAAGGCATATCTTAACACACACTGGTGAAAAACCTTATTCATGTGAAGTGTGTGGTTCGGCATTTGCTGCAAAATCAAATTTAAAAAGACATATGTTCACACACACTGGCGAAAAACCTTATTCATGTGAAGTGTGTAGTTCAGCATTCCCCGAAAAAACAAATTTAAAAAGACATATGTTCAAACACACTGGTGAAAAACCCTATTCTTGTGATGTGTGTTGTTCAACATTTTCTGACAAATCAAATTTAAATAGGCATATATTAACACACGCTAAATAAACAAAACTATCTTAGAAGACTCTAGGAAGCGACAGGGAAACTTGAGTATTGCATGGATAGACTACCAAAAGTCTCATGACAGTGTACTTCATACATGGCTACTGTGATTTCTTGAGCTATATAAAATAAACCCAATAAGACAAGCAATTTCTGTTTATCTCCAGATGTGGCAAACCACTATCTCCCTAAGCCACACTAAAGGGAACATTTAAATCCCTGACAACCATATGAGAAGCGGAATCTTTCAAGGAGACAGATTATCTCCACTTCTATTCTGCATGGCGATAGATCCACTCAGTAAGCTGCTCAAAAAAAGGCGAGGTGCTTATAACCTTAGTCATGGCCGTCAGAAAAATAAATTCAAGAGAATCAACCATCTACTCTTTATGGATTATCTAAAAAATTTGTGCAACCTCAGACAATGAGTTCAATGAGCCACTGAAGGTTGCACACATTTTCTCTAGGGGCATCAGGATTAAATTTGGCAAGACCACACTCAAGGCTGGGAAAAGGATCCATGCAGAAACCCTCCAATTAGATGTGGAAAATAACATCAGAAATCTGGAGGAACAGGAGACATACAAGTACTTTGGCATTGAAGAAAATGATACCATCCTACATGTCAAGATGACGGTCAAAATAGGCCAAGAATACATACGACGCGTGAATAAAATATTAAATCGCAGCTCACAAATAAAAATAAGATTACTGCAATAAACCAGTTTGCCATACCAGTAATCACATACAGTTTTGGCATCATAGATGGGCCCCAGCAAACCATCAACAGGCTGGATGTAAGAACAAGAAAAAAATTAACAATCCACCGAGTCATATGCAAGAATCAATGTTCGCCAAGACTGTACTTACCTAGAGGAGAGGGAGGACTGGGACTTTCAGAGATCAGCCACAAGCATAGAGCCACTATTGTCAGTATTGGACAGTATCTGAGAAGCTCCATAAACACGTACCTCACAATGGTACATGAACACCAAGAAAAAAGAGATAGCCAAACAACTTCCATAACATATCTGGCCAAGCAATTCCAACATGACTATTTAACAGATGAGGTTGAAAGACCAACCAAACCCGGAACAGAGATAGTCAAAAGGAGTCGAAAAAAGTACACTGAAACATTCAGAAATAGAAGCCTTAAAGAGTGGGCAGAACAAAAACGTGCCACCCACTTTCTTGATGAGGTATCTAAGGAGTATATCGAAAAGGAAGGTTCCTTAGAATGGCTTAAAAGAGAATCCTTCCACTATGTTCAGGAAAGGCTTATAATGTCGGTGCAAGACCAAGACCTTATGACTAATGCATTGAAAAAGATGGCAGGACTTAGTAATGATAATAAGTGCAGGTTTTGCCACATAGAAGTGGAGAGTGAATCAGTTAATATCAAGCTGCAAAATTATGTTGGCAGATGGCAGCTGCACAACACGCCATGATGGTATGTGCAAATACATACACTGGAACATCTGTAAAAATCTAAATATCCAATGTAGCACTAAGTCCTGGGAACATCTACCGTAGAGGACTGTGGGAAACGATAAGTATACTATACATTATGATTATGTGGTTCCCACATCTACCTACCAAGAAAATGCAGCAGTAAAGCTGGACATAGTCATATTAAATAAGGCAGAAAGAGAGGCAAAACTGATTGAGGTGAGTGTTCCAAATGACAGTGGCTGAAACAGAGTAGAGAGGGAGAAGGTGACAAAATACCAAGGCCTAATGTATGATATGAAAAGAAACTGGAACCTCAAAAACACCAACATTATCCTAGTTATGATAGGAGATACAGTCTCATGAAGAAAAATTTTAAAAAGTATCTGAAAAGTATTCCCGGAAAACCAAGAGCGAAAGAAATCCAAAATCCTTAAAAAGCACTCGGTTGGAGCAGGTGATAGTCTGACATTTAGAAGAATGCCCCGTCCCTATGCTAACGAAAGCAGAAATAAGAAAATTTAAAAAAAAAGAGAATAAAGTATTTGCGATAAATCCGAGGATCGTATATAGGAGCCTTATTAGAGAAAAAAGTGTGCTCTCCACCAACTCAAGAAGAAGTAGAACATTTATGGAGGTCATTCTATGAAGACCCTAAATTACATCTGGAAGAAGAGTGGATTATCAAAGAGAATAACAAGGAGAAAACAACCCTGGAAATTACCAAAGAAGTTGTCTGTAGGAAAGTAGCCTAGTACAGTAATGTTAAAACTCCAGGAATTGATAACATCCCAAATGTCTGCCTGAAAAAGCTGTCAGCATTTTATCATATGCCAAGGCGTTCAATAGAATCATCAGTGATGATGAAGAGTATCCTGACTAGCTTATTGTAGGCAAAAGTGAGGAGACTGATTTGGCTATACAGACCTATCTGTTGCCTTACAACAACATACAAGTTGCTAACAATGATTATTGCTGATGCAATGTATAAACATCTGGTTGCCAGAAATTACCTTCAAAATGACCAGAGGGAGTGTACCAGAAAATGACTTGGCACAAAAACAAACACCTTGGAATCAGAACAATCCTGGCGAACTGCAAAATAAATAGAGA
Source organism: Sepiola atlantica (assembly GCA_963556195.1). Classification (NCBI taxonomy): domain Eukaryota; kingdom Metazoa; phylum Mollusca; class Cephalopoda; order Sepiida; family Sepiolidae; genus Sepiola; species Sepiola atlantica. The sequence goes on along the minus strand of OY744525.1, from coordinate 121,806,680 downwards.
AACATGTCAATGGCATGAGTCGATTACGAGAAGGCTTAACAGTATACCTCACTCCTGGATACACCAGTTTGGACTTGTACAATGTGCACAAAGATATTAGGTCATTCATCCAGACGCAAATGACCAGATGGTGCACATCAACCACGCTCCATCATATGGAAGGTAACATTCAGACTCCAAATGTAAGATTCAGTCAGGAAACAGCCTCTCACCCCTTCTATTCTATCTCACAATCGATCCACTAGGCAAGCAACTTAAATGATCCAATTCTGGATACAACCTTAGCAGGGCAGAAAGAAGAAAGAAAATAAAAGAATAAATCATCTTCTCTTTCTGGACAATCTCAAACTCTGTGTTTAATCTGCGAAACAACAACTCGTGTAAAAGGTTACACAGAGGACATGTTTATGGTGTTTGTATTCGACAAATATACTAAATACACAATAAAGAAAGGGAGACAAACAGCATCAGAACAACTTAATGTAAACACTGGCTCTATTGAAAACTTAGGAGAGAGGCTGCTGTCGGTAAATACCTTTGAATAGAGGAGAATAAGATGCTTAAGTATGGGAAGATGAGAGAGAAGGAGCATGGAGAATATATCAAGCACCTTAAAAAATCTTCAAATCACAACTTTCACCAAAATATAAAATAACTGACATCAATCAACTTGCAATAACTATCGTTTCCTATCATCGATTGGCCACCAGACTACATAAATCGCCGTGAAACAAAAACTAGGAAAATTCTTGCCCTACATGAAGTTATTTACTGACATCAATGTATGGACAGGGTTTACTTACTATGAAGAGAAGGTGGTTTAAGCCTCAATGAAATTCACCGAGCTTTAATGGTAATATATCAAGAGCTCATGTGGTAAAAATGAGAAGGTGAAGGAAAATACACCAAATACCGAACTCAGTAGACTTCAGCTACAAAAATTGCAGAAAACTTTGGTGGAAACCACTGGAGAACACTGCAAAGGAATATGACAACTGAAGAGGAAGAAATACTACAGGGTGGGCCAAAATAAGGGTCCTATCTTTAAATTTGAATAACTTCCACAAAATAAAAGTTAAACTCACCAAACTTTATGTGTGTGTAGACTGACCCTTCCGAGATATTTTGAAATAAACAAAACAAATTTTAGCCGAAGAACACTTCTTAAAACTTACAAAAACTAAAGTATTGTTTTTTACACTGTTTTGAGTTTTTTAAGCAAAAATAATGTTTTCTAAATGAGGGTACGTTCCTTAGGGCTAATACGGCTCATGCTTGCTTCGGAAGGGGTCCTTTACTTATTCTAAAAAAAAATTTTTTTTAAATCAATAAATAAAAAAGTTATGAATTTTTAAAAATAGGACCCTTATTTTTGCCCACCCTGTATATAAAAGAAGGAGAGTTTATAGAAAAACATAACCACAGTTATATCAACAAGAGATGGTGGTATGGGCCTCATTGAGATTAACCATGCATATCGAGCCACAATGGTAAGCATGGGGCAATATATCATGTGATCAAAAAGCGAGAAATGTGAAGTAACATCACACCAAATGCAGACCTCAACATCAAAACTAGCTGATAATTTCAGTGGAAACACTGGAGAACACTGCCGAAGAATATGACAACCCATCAACCCTGATCGCGCAAAAGAAGACAGCAGAGTACACGAAAAAGGAGTTGAAGACTTGACTAGAAGGATAGCGACAAAATAAAACAGCAGGAAAGTTTAGTGAAGAAGTTAACCAAAGTTACATCGAGGCTTCACTAAATGCTGAGGTGTCACAAATTCCCATTTGACGAAGAATTGATAATTATAGTTTGACAGGAACAAGGATTATTTACGAATGGATTTAGAAAATGGTTGGTCTACAAAAAACTGACCAGTGCAGGTTCGGTCATTCAGCCGTTGAAATCCAAGTTACCTAATGTCTTGATGCAAGATCCTTTTGGCAGATGGTCATTACACTGCCTGCCACAACAAAGTATGTGGATACCTTCATTGGGAGATCTGCAGAGAGATGCAACTTGAAAGATCGCTGAACATCTAGGAACATGAACTCTCACCCATAACATCAAATTGAAAGGTGTTCTATGATGAAGACATACAGACGGGCAGATACATAAAAAACCAAACATATTCATCCAGAACAAACCTAAAAGGGCTGCTCTCATTATTAATGTAACCATCCTGAATGACTACGGCTTTAATAGCGCCGAACGTGAAAAAATAATAAAAATATCAGGACCTCAAGAATGACTTAAAAACAACATGATCTCTAAAAAATAGATATCATACCGGTTGTGGTAGAGGCAGCTGGTTTAATGAAAACAAATCTAATGTATTTAGATACACTCCCTGGAAGACCAAACTCTAGGGAAGTGCAGATAGCAGGCCTAAAAAAGGAACAACATCTATCTTTAAGAGAGCCATCGGATATAAATTTAACTCATAGGGAAATTAAGTGTTAGCCCCTTGATGGGCCCCCTGATCTCTTCAAATTATCTAAACTAAAATAATAAAAAAGTGAAAAACCTTATTCATGTGAGGAGTGTGGCACTTCTTTTACAATTAAATTATTTTTAAAAGTTCAAATGGGAACTCCTATTGGAGAAATTGTGGGTGAATGTCTGGGGCTGGGGCATCGTTCTGGATGAAGAAGGCTGCCTCAGAAGTGAAACATAAAAGAAATGCCACGGAAATAGACCAAAACATCCACAAATAAAGCCAAAAGGGTAATTGTTTTGTTTTTTAATAATTTCTATGTGTAAATATATAAAAAAATTGTATATGAAAATATAAAAATAATGTATTTGTCTTCTATATCAATCCACTTTGTTTTTCTAGTATATATATATATATATATATATATAAAGGGTGACCCCCCAAAAACGGGCCCTAAATCTAATTAGGCCCGTTTCTTAGTGTTTCGTCTGAATGAAATGAATTTTGGGGCATAACTAGTTTATGATATTCACAACATCATATCAAAACACTAGGGTATGTGGCCCTTTTTTCTCCGTTCTACAGCATGTGTTCTAGATGGACTCCTTTTAGCTCCATGCATTTCTTGAGGCACAGAACGAAGTTGTCCATGACGTTCTTACATACTGAATTGGGAATGGCTGTCATCTCCTCCCTGATGGCTTCCTTGAGTTCCGTGATGGTTCTGAGTTTCCTTGCATACATTCTGTCCTTAAGATAGCCCTAAAGGAAATAATCTGGGGGCTTAGGTCCGGGCGATGGGGTGACCACTCAAAATTAGTCTTGAGATTGATATCTCGGCCTCTGAAGTTCTCTTTCAGCCAATCTCAGGACAGGTTTGAGGTGTGAGAACTAGCTCCGTCTTGCTGGAACCAGAACTTGCTCATGAGCGACGGGTAGAGGGTCTGGAGCTTACTCTTTAAGGTTTTGAGGACTTCCACATACCGCTCCTTGGTGACTGTCACTGTGCGCCAGATTCTTCGATGAAGATTGGTCCGATGATGCCTCTGACCGAGATTGCAGCCCACACCGTGCAATTAGGAGAGTGCAGGGGCTTGGTGGCTACTTTATTGGGTCTGGAGGACCCCCATAAGACATTTGTCTCGGAGTTTGCCTTTCCGTCAAGATGGAAGTGGGCTTCATCTGAGGTCCAAAGGAGGTTAAGGAAACCTGGTGTCTCCTCGATCTTATCGAGCATCTTGACTGCCATAGCGCTCCTCTGCTTCTTGTCTGAGGCTCTGAGCGTTTCGGACTCTCCTAGAGAGACTCTCTCACACTTTCGACCAGCTCGGCTGTCCGCTTCTTGGAACGTGCCAAGTGGCTTGGACGGTACTCACTGGCAGCGTTGAAGTTCTCCACGGTCCCATACTTCTCGAAGTGGTTCACCCAGCTCTGAATTCTGCTTTTGGGTGGAGCCTTTTCACATCCGAACTGATGCATGAAACTGTCCTGGCTTTTCTTAAACGAGCCTGTCTTGTAGTAAAATTAAACACAGTGTATTCTTTGTCCCAGCTCTCACTGAGGTCTTGGTGTACTCACGGTCGTTGATTCTGCCATGTCCTGTAAAATAAGGGCAATTGGTGAATAAATAAAAGAGATATCACATAAAGTGTACAAATGAGATCTCAGTTTCTAACAGCTGTTGATCGATTTCGTCGACATGCCAGTGTCGCAGACTATGTACATGTCTATATAAATAAAAATCATATATATATATATATATATATATATTTATCTGTCAACGTTTATGTAGATACTGTTTTTCTTTTTTCTAATTATTATTGTTCTTATTTTTTCTTATTACTATTATTCTTTTTTAATTATTTATATAGATATTTTTTTCTAATTATTATTTTTATATTTTTTTCTCATAATTTTTCTTATTATTTAAATTGAGTTTATATATATATATATATATATATATATATATATATATATATATATATACATATATGTATATATTCTTTATTTTTATGTATTTCCTTTTTTATATTTGTCTTATTTTTTCTTCTACTTTGTATTTTTATTATCTGGATTTTTTGTTTCTTTTTTGAATTTGAAATTTTCTTGTTCTTCTCTGATATTTTGTTATATAAGCGTATATTAATCTACCCATAATTATTATTTTATCGTATTTTATTATTATTATACATTTTTCTAAAAAATAGAATTATATTTTCGAGTTTTATATTTACTTCTCGATATATCCCTATTTCCTCTATTATCCATTTTATATTTTCTAATTATTTAAATTTTTCATTAATTTAAACTATTCGATAACTGGATAACTGTTTATATCAACATTTAATTCTTATTTTGTATATTTATTTATTTGTTTATTTTATATGTATTAATCCTTTATTTCTAAATTGTACTTTCTTATATACCTTACCTAGTTTTATTTTATTATTATTAGTACTTTTCTTCTCATTATTAATATTGTTTAATGTAACTATCGTTTATATTTTCATTTTTTCTACTCATTTATTGATTATTTTTCTCTTATATATTTTCTCTTCTGTAATTTCTTCTCGATTCAACCTATATGGTCATGGATTTGAATGTTTTATTTGTCATTCAATTTGCTGTCTATTTGCCATTTCTGAATTCCTTTCACTCGTGTTGTATGTCAGTCCTGAAATCTGATGGTTTTCACAAGTGACTTCTGTATGTGATGTTATGAAAGGCGCTGACGAAGACGTGTTTTGGAATCATTAAATATAATGAAAAAATGAAATATTCCCAGAAAGTCTTGGAAACGAGCATACGCCTAATAATAGTTGGTTTTGAACTCTTGGAACAATGTTACAATTTTAGTGATCACAACTAACTTTATAGATAGGCAACATTTATATATATATATATATATATATATATATATATATATATATATTAGATTAGAAAGTCAACAAAAGGATAGACTTCATTAGAATATAAATGGGCAAGTGGTATTGACCCAACATTAGCGGAGTCAAATTTATAACATTATATACTGTAGGAACTTTCAGATTAATTATTACGGACAATCTCTCGTGGTCTAATGGTGAACGCCTACAGATTCAAGGGGTATCGGTGAACCGGGTTCACGCCCTATGACCGTCTGAGCTTGTTATTACACTTTGCGGATGAAAGTCATAAGTCGAAAAATAATTTCATATTTTATATATATATATATATATATATATATATATATATATATGTATATTTCATTGAACATGATAAATTCTAAACTTAATGAACCGATCATTATGAATTTTGAACCTGCGCACATTATTTTTGTAAACTATTATTTAAAGAAGGTGCCCTAACAAATCCACACCCTTACTTCAAATAACTTTTTAAATTACTTAAATTAAAATAATTAAACGAGAAAGAAATTGTTCTACATTAAATGTTATGTTAAGTATTACATTAAAAGGAACGGTGCATGTGCGTGACTGTTAAACATATGAATGTGCTTTCTACGTATTCTAGGCAACAATTTAACTTTAATTGTAGAGTAAATTGAAATAAATGAATTCATAATATACTTATATCAGTTCCACTAATTCAACATCAACAAAATCAATTGGCGTATGATTGTTTCTAAAACGAAATAAGTTTTTATTTTTATTTTCTATTAATTCCAATTTCAGAACATAACACATAGAAATCAATCAAAACATCAACATTATACATGGGGAAGGGGAGGACAGTTAATTTGTTTACTGGGCATCTTACCGTCACTTGAGGTTTGTGTCCCTCTCAGGTAGAGAATGGCCCTTAGAGATTGGTGGTCTAAGTTGATGGATTCTGTTCGGTTAGACTTGTGCTTTGATTTGGTCGGGCTTAGAATTTTCATTTGAAATTCTGTTGTTCGTTAGATCAGTGTAACCTCCGAAAAACAATAAACCATTGTTACTTGTTTGAAACTGCAGTTTTAATTTTGTTTGGAGGGAGAATTCTTCTAGTTCAACACAATTGACACTGCGACCAGTGTCGGAATCGAGCAACAACAATTGACCAGTAAACTCGGCGGAAATGTACAGAAATGTACAGAAATGTAAAACGACTATAGTTTTATTATTACTCAAACAAACAGTATCAAACGGTGTTGTATCAAACGGACCAGGTGATTTGATTATTCATGACGGGTTCTGACTGAAAATGGAGATGACATCAACACAGTGATAGTCCAATTCGACCAACATTTCAAAATGCAGATACTCAAAACCTATGCACGTTGTATTTTCAACAAAAGTGATCAAGAACCAGGTGAGACTATTAACTCTTTGATTATTACCGTACTATGAAACTTAGTATTAACTCTTTGATTATTACCGTACTATGAAACTTAGTATTAACTCTTTGATTATTACCGTACTATGAAACTTAGTATTAACTCTTTGATTATTACCGTACTATGAAACTTAGTATTAACTCTTTGAATATTACCGTACTATGAAACTTAGTATTAACTCTTTGATTATTACCGTACTATGAAACTTAGTATTAACTCTTTGATTATTACCGTACTATGAAACTTAGTATTAACTCTTTGATTATTACCGTACTATGAAACTTAGTATTAACTCTTTGATTATTACCGTACTATGAAACTTAGTATTAACTCTTTGATTACTACCGTACTATGAAACTTAGTATTAACTCTTTGATTATTACCGTACTATGAAACTTAGTATTAACTCTTTGATTATTACCGTACTATGAAACTTAGTATTAACTCTTTGATTATTACCGTACTATGAAACTTAGTATTAACTCTTTGATTACTACCGTACTATGAAACTTAGTATTAACTCTTTGATTATTACCGTACTATGAAACTTAGTATTAACTCTTTGATTACTACCCGTACTATGAAACTTAGTATTAACTCTTTGATTATTACCGTACTATGAAACTTAGTATTAACTCTTTGATTATTACCGTACTATGAAACTTAGTATTAACTCTTTGATTATTACCGTACTATGAAACTTAGTATTAACTCTTTGATTATAACCGTACTATGAAACTTAGTATTAACTCTTTGATTATTACCGTACTATGAAACTTAGTATTAACTCTTTGATTATTACCGTACTATGAAACTTAGTATTAACTCTTTGATTATTACCGTACTATGAAACTTAGTATTAACTCTTTGATTATTACCGTACTATGAAACTTAGTATTAACTCTTTGATTATTACCGTACTATGAAACTTAGTATTAACTCTTTGATTATTACCGTACTATGAAACTTAGTATTAACTCTTTGATTATTACCGTACTATGAAACTTAGTATTAACTCTTTGATTATTACCGTACTATGAAACCAAATCAAGCAATTTTTTTGAATGTTTGCATGTAGTGCTGAGTGACCTAAATATGCCAAGGCACCAGCAATAAAAAAACAAAAAAACATTTCTCTTAGCTGTTAAAAATTTAGTCGGGAACTCTGAGAGGTAGCATATACATGTTTAGCGAATAGGGTCAAAAAAGATTTTGAACATTTAAATGGAGGCTTGGTCACGACCGCAGATTATTTTGCCGCCCCTCTTTTCTGGCCCACCACTGCGTTAGTTTTATTTATCTACCTACTACAAGGTAAGATGTGACACAAGGTCGGGAAAGTGGGATTAGATAAGCCAGCGCTCGAGAGGTGAGCACTCTGGCCATTTAAAAATTGCCTGGGCAGCCCCGTCGGCATTCCCCGGTAGGGGCGCCTCAGGCAGTAAACAATAAACTTACTCCCCCCCCAAACAGGGAAGGCGAAACCTGGGAGGGTGGACCTCCTAGAACTGCACAGGACCAGCAACCCCCAATAGACCGGCATAAATCCAGACCCAAAGGCTCGGACGATACCGGTTTATTAGCACCACTGCGTTAGTTTTTATTTATTTATTTATTTATTTTTTTAATTATTTTTTTAAAATTTTTTATTTATCTACCTCCCACAAGGTAAGATGTGACACAAGGTCGGGAAAGTAGGATTAGATAAGCCAGCGCTCGAGAGGTGAGCACTCTGACTTTTTAAAAAATGCCTGGGCAGCCCCGTCGGCATTCCCCGGTAGGGACGCCTCAGGCAGTAAACAATAAACTTACTCCTCCCCAAACAGGGAAGGCGAAACCTGGGAGGGTGGACCTCCTAGAACTGCACAGGACCAGCAACCCCAATAGACCGGCGTAAATCCAGACCCAAAGGCCCGGACGATACCGGTTTATTAGAACCACTGCGTTAGTTAAGTCACTCTTTCCACAGCTCCGAACATCCAAGTTCCCTTCCTAAACCGACCCTTCTTACACTTCTTCTTGGAAGAAGAAAGATTCATACATTTAAACTTCTATCGTTTTGATCGAAACCCCCAATCATTATGGAATTGTTTAAAATATTTTCTCCACAAACCTCTCGTATGAATTGACTCCATGCAACTATGGTATGCGATGCAACACTGGCTTATTTGCAAAATTTTTATGTTTTTTGTGGCTTCCTGTTTAATCTTGAAACAAATACTGCGTCACGTAATGTACGGATGACCAGAAAGGAAAAATAAAACGTTTTTATTATCATTTCTTGTTTATGCTAATTTTTAAAAATTATTATTGTTTCTTCGAATTATAGTTTAATGATAGTAGTACATTTGTTTAATTATTATTTTTTGTTTAACGCAGTAATAAACAAATATTTACATTGAAAAAAAAACACATTTTATTAGTGTAAGTGTTTGAAATAAATAAAATAAACATTTTATTGAATTATTTTTTTAAAAATATTTTGATATTGTTTTTACAATTATCAATAAGTCTTTGTCTGTAATTTTCTTTCCTTGACAACATTTTCAACTTTTCATTTTTAAACATTTTTCCGGTACTTTGTAAATACTGCATTCTTTTAAAGATTGCATCATAAAAAAATGGCGCACCCTTTTTACTACTAACCCCAAGTCCGTGTGGTAAAACGAAAAATACATTTTAAAAAAATAGGTATAGTATTACCCATCTTTCGCAGGAAGAAAACAAAACACTTATTTAAGATTGAAATTGAGGGATCAGTTTTGCATATAATTTTAACATAAAATGGTCCACCATTTCCGGACCATTCTAACTTTTTAGGGCATTAATTATTTTTCTTTTGCAATGGGATATAAAGGCTACTTTTCAAAGCGATTACGTGTGGTTTTACGACTTTGCCGATCAGACTTAGTGTTAGTGGTAAAAAAAGTTAGAATGGCCCGGGAAGGGGGATCATTTTACGTTAAATTTATATGTACAACTAATCCTCAACTCTAAATTTAAAGAATAATTGGGTTCTTTTTTTCAGTGTGTTCACGTCATCGCATAAAAAGTTAGAATCTCATTTTTGGGGGGTTGGTACTTTACGTATTCTCAAGTTTTTGCTAAACTCATTGTGAGATTTTCATCTATATTTTTCTCTTGTACCATATTTTCCTATTTATTAACTTGTGTCATTTTTACCGGTGCCATTTTAACTAAATTAGGCGAAAAACAATGCATAGAATGTATCTCTCATGCAAAAAAAAAAAATGATTAATGCCCTATAAAGTGAGAATGGCCGGGAAATGGGTGATCATTTTTTTAAAAATTATATGCGAAACAGATCTCCCAATTTCAATCTAAAATAATTGTATTTTTCTTTCCGCAAAAGATGAGTAATGCATAATTTGTTTTAAATGTATTTTTCGTTTTACCACCGGACTTAGGGTTAGTAGTAAAAAGGGTACGTGTTTTTTATGATGTAATCTGTAAAAAAAAAAGGCAGTATAAAGTACCGGAAATACGTTTAAACATGAAATTTTAAAAAAAATTATCACGGAAAAAGAATTGCAGACAAAAAGTTATTGATAATTGTTAAAAAAAAATATATGAATTTTTTTTTAATTTTTCAAAAATTAATTTATTTTTACGTTGCTGGGCTTTTGTCCGTGTTCGACTTATTTTGGTGAGCTTTTGTCCGGTGGTCTTTTGTCCGCACACCACTGAATGTATGGTCCACTACTACTCCTTAGTGCTCCGCGGACATCCTAAATGTGACATAAAGTTTGGATTTAAGATTCAAAAGTGATTAATGAAATCAACAATATTTTAAATGAAAAAGTTGTTTACCTAATTTGAATGTAAAAAATTGTAAACACTTTTTACGAAGCCAATAATAAATTCATTTCATAGACGCAGCACACATTTTTTTTATTCACATTGAAACTGAATTCATTCAATATTAATTACAAACAAAAACAAGAATTAATTAAAATAATAATAAAATGTCTCTTTTCGAAACCAACATGCACGCATCAGGAAGTTTCATCGAATAAATAAATTGTTCTTCTCTTCCTAATTTAATTTGATAATGATAATGTAAAAAAAAATAATTCCTAATCTAATTTATAAAAAATATGGCACTTCTGGATGGCATGTGGAGTCAGCGCAAACGAAAAATCAGAAAGATTTCTGGTACTTGACAACAGCTTTTTGAAAGACGCCATTGAGATGAGTGGAGGAAGCAACACAAGAATTCCTTCTATACAATGTTTGTATGTTTTCGTGAACGGTATGCATTTTCTACATGCGTCTTGAAATAGTTTTGAGTGTTTACAGTTATTTCCCCTATAACAAATCTTGGGGACCCTATTCTGGACAATTACCCAAGTTCAATATAATATACGTTCAAAAGTAAATTATAATTTTATTTAAGGACAAAATACTAAGTGAAATGGAGAGAATTTTCCAAGGTTTCAATGAAACAGCTCTGTTGAAAAAGAAACTCCTTATTTTTGGCTTATTCTTATCACATACTGGACATCTTATTGTTGTAACCCTTCAACTTCTTTGTATTGTGTTGCCTCTTCAAATAAGTGTTAAAAATACTCTGAAATATGCCTTTATATTTAGAATATTCCTTTTTGATCAAATAATTATGCCTCAATTTCACCATAATTTAACTAATTTGAAATAAAGCACTATTAAATATATTTTTATTCGTGCTGAGTAAATATATGCGTGGATATTTTTTAAGTAATTTTTCAAACAAAACATAAATGAAGTAATTATTATAACAATTATTCAAAATATGTTCACAAATAAAAAGAACAAAATTATTTTAACAGAATCACTAACTGTATTTGCTATTTACCATGAGAGCTGGATGTTGCTTATTGTAAGGTGCAGTCATTACTGAATTATTTCCCTTTCTTTGTTTAATGGCGATCAATCAAAATTTACTAGTGTCCTGTCTAGATATACAATATTATTACATATATATTTTTTTTGGCTAAGATCAAAGTGTAGTATCTGTTCCGATGGATACTGCACGCCTGTCCTGTGCAGTTCTAGGAGGTCCACCCTCCCAGGCTTTGCCTCCCCTCTTTGGGGAGGAGTAAGTTTATTGCTTACTGTCTGAGGCGCCCCCACCGGGGAATGCCGACGGGGCTGCCCAGGCAATTTTTAAATGGCCAGAGTGCTCACCTCTCGAGCGCTGGCCTTTCAAACCCCACTTTCTCGACCCGATCTTGGGTCACATCTTACTTGTGGGAGTAAGATAAAACTGGCCTTGTGCCTAACTCCGCGAGGAGTAAATAAACACCTCAAACAAGGCAGGACACCACTGTAGACGTTAGGGGCTACTGAGAATTAGGGTGTAAGTTTTGGTGTTAATTCTAAGTTGAAAACTATGCAGCAAGATGTCTGTTTTAAATTTCTGCATGTTGATACAGTCGAGAAACAGGGAGCAGGGAGGGAGTTCCAGAAACCGGCAACACAAGTAAAGAAGCTATTGAAGTAAAAGGCTCTCCGACATCTGGGGACCTTCACAGTGAATGGATGAGACTTAGCTGACTGTAGGGTTGGTCTAGTGTATTTACTTTGAGAGGGCACTAGAGCAGCCAGTTCATCGGAGTACAATCCATAGAAGTACTTGTAATACATGCAAAAGGATGCAAAATTGTGGCGATTGGAAAGCGGCTAGAGCTTAGTGGATAGTGAGGGACCTATTAAGTTAGTGACTCTTTTTTGGACCTTGTCTAAGAGGGAGAGACTAGTTGATGATGCATGGGTGGATGGTTGCTTTGTAGATATATAGGATAATGTCAGATGTGAGAAGTTTACTAGTACAGTAGAGGGAGCCCACCTTCTTTGCAGCAATCTTGGCAATGTCTTCAATGTATTTGTTCCAATTCATGTTACCTGTGAATGTTAGGCCGAGGAGTTTGAATGTTAAACTCTCAGGTAGGGTGTTATTAGTCATGGCAATCGGTGGTTGAAGAGGTTTCTTGTAGTTATTGAAGGAAAGGAGCTTTGTCTTTGCAGCATTAAATGTTACCATCCATTTATGACCCCAGTCCACTACAGACTGAACGTCACTTTCTAAGGATTCAGCCATTCCCTCGGATATGTGCATGTCCGTATTGCTCACATGAAGAGAGTAGAGTGTGGTGTAATCAGCAAATATACCCATTTAAGACTCAATGTCATTAGGGAGTTCGTTTATGTAAATCAGGAACAGTAGAGGTCCAAGGATGGATCGCTGAGGTACACCAGCAGTGTTATCATGTTGCTTGTCTGAACGGCTATCGAAGACAACCTGGATCTTTTTTTTTTTAAATGGAAGGATCTACTTATATCAAATATTTGTCCAGTAATAATATATGAATGGATTTTTATGAGAAGCCCTTGATGCCAGACCTTGTCAACAGCTTTGGATGTATCAGGCGTTACCACCCTAGCTTCACCGGCTTTGTCTAGAGTATGAAATATGCATTCAGAGATGACTGTTAGGTTATCCACAGTAGATTGTGCCTGCCTAAGTTTATACTGACAGTCAGAAAGTAGGTTAGCATTAACAAGGTGCCAGACTATCGCTAGATTGATTAAGGATTAAAAGATTTTTAGCAAAGATTTGGAGTAGACTGATATATATATATATATATATATATATATATATATATATATATATATATATATATATATGAGAGAAAGAGAGAAATGTAAAAAGAGAAATAAAGAATGTGAAAATAAAAATCTATTTCATCTTCAGTTCAATGTCAAGTGTATTCAATAAAATTATGTTTATATATATATATATATATATATATATATATATATATGAGAAAGGGAGGATGAAGGTAATCCAACGTAATGGGAAATGAAAAAGGAAAAACCAAAAAGGATGTTTTTTATGTATTCATCAACGTTTCGTCTTTATTTGTAAGACTTCTTCAGGATGATAATATTAAGAAAAATGTCATGCAAGTAAGTCAACCCAATATGTTCACGTACTTGCATGACATTTTTCTTAATATTATCATCCTGAAGAACTCTTACCAATAAAGACGAAACGTTGATGAATACATAAAAAACATCCTTTTTGGTTTTTCCTTTTTCATTTCCCATATATATATATATATATATATATATATAGGACTGAGTGTGATAGATAGAACACTTAACTTAGTCTTTACTGAATATCACGTTGACGTTCAAAGTTAGTAACAATTATCCATAAAAATTGCCCCTGTAGAGGATGAATGTGTAAGGATAGACAAACACAATACTACAAAAATCGAAAGGTTTTAATGAATATGAGTTGATGTTTTTTTTTTCTGAAAGTATAGTGAATGGAATTTCTTTTTAACCCCGACAGTTAAGTAGTAAACTAGCTAATTAAAGAAGTCTGTTAATACAGTTTTCACACTGTCTATATTTCTGCCACTATTTTGAGGCAGGGTGATATCAACTAGATCACTAGTAAATATAACATAAAATAACAGATTAAACTAGATCATTAGTAAATATATAATATAAAATAACAGATTAAACTAAATCATTAGTAAATATATGACATGAAATAACAGATTAAACTAGATACTTAGTAAATATATAACATAAAATAACAGATTAAATTAGATCATTAGTAAATATATAACATAAAATAACAGATTAAACTAGATCATTAGTAAATATATAATATAAAATAACAGATTAAACTAAATCATTAGTAAATATATAACATAAAATAACAGATTAAATTAGATCATTAGTAAATATATAACATAAAATAACAGATTAAACTAGATCATTAGTAAATATATAATATAAAATAACAGATTAAACTAAATCATTAGTAAATATATAATATAAAATAACAGATTAAACTAAATCATTAGTAAATATATAATATAAAATAACAGATTAAACTAAATCATTAGTAAATATATAACATAAAATAACAGATTAAATTAGATCATTAGAAAATATATAACATAAAATAACAGATTAAACTAGATCATTAGTAAATATATAATATAAAATAACAGATTAAACGAAATCATTAGTAAATATATAATATAAAATAACAGATTAAACTAAATCATTAGTAAATATACAACATAAAATAACAGATTAAACTAGATCATTCGTAAATATATAACATAAAATAACAGATTAAACTTAATCATTTGTAAATATGTAACATAAAATAACAGATTAAATTAGATCATTAGTAAATATGTAACATAAAATAACAGATTAAATTAGATCATTAGAAAATATATAACATAAAATAACAGATTAAACTAGATCATTAGTAAATATATAACATAAAATAACAGATTAAATTAGATCATTAGAAAATATATAACATAAAATAACAGATTAAACTAGATCATTAGTAAATATACAACATAAAATAACAGATTAAACTAAATCATTAGTAAATATACAACATAAAATAACAGATTAAACTAGATCATTCGTAAATATATAACATAAAATAACAGATTAAACTTAATCATTTGTAAATATAACATAAAATGACAGATTAAACTAGATCATTAGTAAATATATAACATAAAATAACAGATCAAACTAGATCATTAGTAAATATATAACATAAAATAACAGATTAAACTAGATCACTAGTAAATATAACATAAAATAACAGATTAAACTAGATCATTAGTAAATATATAATATAAAATAACAGATTAAACTAAATCATTAGTAAATATATGACATGAAATAACAGATTAAACTAGATACTTAGTAAATATATAACATAAAATAACAGATTAAACTAGATCATTAGTAAATATATAACATAAAATAACAGATTAAACTTGATCATTAGTAAATATAACATAAAATAACAGATTAAACTAGATCATTAGTAAATATATAATATAAAATAACAGATTAAACTAAATCATTAGTAAATATGTAACATAAAATAACAGATTAAATTAGATCATTAGTAAATATGTAACATAAAATAACAGATCAAACTAGATCATTAGTAAATATATAACATAAAATAACAGATTAAACTAGATCACTAGTAAATATAACATAAAATAACAGATTAAACTAGATCATTAGTAAATATATAATATAAAATAACAGATTAAACTAAATCATTAGTAAATATATGACATGAAATAACAGATTAAACTAGATACTTAGTAAATATATAACATAAAATAACAGATTAAACTAGATCATTAGTAAATATATAACATAAAATAACAGATTAAACTTGATCATTAGTAAATATATAACATAAAATAACAGATCAAACTAGATCATTAGTAAATATATAACATAAAATAACAGATCAAACTAGATCATTAGTAAATATATAACATAAAATAACAGATTAAATTAGATCATTAGTAAATATGTAACATAAAATAACAGATTAAATTAGATCATTAGTAAATATATAACATAAAATAACAGATTAAATTAGATCATTAGTAAATATACAACATAAAATAACAGATTAAACTTGATCATTAGTAAATATATAACATAAAATAACAGATTAAATTAGATCATTAGTAAATATACAACATAAAATAACAGATTAAACTTGATCATTAGTAAATATACAACATAAAATAACAGATTAAACTTGATCATTAGTAAATATACAACATAAAATAACAGATTAAACTAGATCATTCGTAAATATATAACATAAAATAACAGATTAAACTAAATCATTAGTAAATATATGACATGAAATAACAGATTAAACTAGATACTTAGTAACTATATAACATAAAATAACAGATTAAACTAGATCATTAGTAAATATATAACATAAAATAACAGATTAAACTTGATCATTAGTAAATATAACATAAAATAACAGATTAAACTAGATCATTAGTAAATATATAATATAAAATAACAGATTAAACTAAATCATTAGTAAATATATAACATAAAATAACAGATTAAATTAGATCATTAGTAAATATGTAACATAAAATAACAGATTAAATTAGATCATTAGTAAATATATAACATAAAATAACAGATTAAACTAGATCATTAGTAAATATATAATATAAAATAACAGATTAAACTAAATCATTAGTAAATATATAACATAAAATAACAGATTAAATTAGATCATTAGTAAATATGTAACATAAAATAACAGATTAAATTAGATCATTAGTAAATATACAACATAAAATAACAGATTAAACTAGATCATTCGTAAATATATAACATAAAATAACAGATTAAACTAAATCATTAGTAAATATATGACATGAAATAACAGATTAAACTAGATACTTAGTAAATATATAACATAAAATAACAGATTAAACTAGATCATTCGTAAATATATAACATAAAAAAACATATTAAACTTGATCATTAGTAAATATATAACATAAAATAACAGATTAAACTAGATCATTCGTAAATATGTAACATAAAATAACAGATTAAACTAGATCATTAGTAAATATATAACATAAAATAACAGATTAAACTTGATCATTAGTAAATATAACATAAAATAACAGATTAAACTAGATCATTAGTAAATATACAACATAAAATAACAGATTAAACTAGATCATTCGTAAATATATAACATAACATAACAGATTAAACTTAATCATTTGTAAATATAACATAAAATGACAGATTAAACTAGATCATTAGTAAATATATAACATAAAATAACAGATCAAACTAGATCATTAGTAAATATATAACATAAAATAACAGATTAAACTAGATCACTAGTAAATATAACATAAAATAACAGATTAAACTAGATCATTAGTAAATATATAATATAAAATAACAGATTAAACTAAATCATTAGTAAATATATGACATGAAATAACAGATTAAACTAGATACTTAGTAAATATATAACATAAAATAACAGATTAAATTAGATCATTAGTAAATATATAACATAAAATAACAGATTAAATTAGATCATTAGTAAATATACAACATAAAATAACAGATTAAACTTGATCATTAGTAAATATATAACATAAAATAACAGATTAAACTAGATCATAAGTAAATATACAACATAAAATAACAGATTAAACTAGATCATTCGTAAATATATAACATAAAATAACAGATTAAACTTAATCATTTGTAAATATAACATAAAATGACAGATTAAACTAGATCATTAGTAAATATATAACATAAAATAACAGATCAAACTTGATCATTAGTAAATATATAATAAAATAACAGATTAAACTAAATCATTAGTAAATATATAATAAAATAACAGATTAAACTAAATCATTAGTAAATATATAATTAAATAACAGATTAAACTTGATCATTAGTAAATATATAACATAAAATAACAGATCAAACTAGATCATTAGTAAATATATAACATAAAATAACAGATCAAACTAGATCATTAGTAAATATATAACATAAAATAACAGATTAAACTAGATCATTAGTAAATATATAACATAAAATAACAGATCAAACTAGATCATTAGTAAATATATAACATAAAATAACAGATTAAACTAGATCATTAGTAAATATATAACATAAAATAACAGATCAAACTAGATCATTAGTAAATATATAACATAAAATAAAAGATTAAACTAGATCATTAGTAAATATATAACATAAAAAAAAAACAGATTAAACTAGATCATTAGTAAATATATAACATAAAATAACAGATTAAACTAGATCATTCGTAAATATATAACAAAAAATAACAGATTAAACTTGATCATTAGTAAATATGTTACATAAAATAACAGATCAAACTAGATCATTAGTAAATATATAACATAAAATAACAGATTAAACTAGATCATTAGTAAATATATAACATAAAATAACAGATTAAACTAGATCATTAGTAAATATATAACATAAAATAACAGATTAAATTAGATCATTAGTAAATATGTAACATAGAATAACAGATCAAACTAGATCATTAGTAAATATATAATAAAATAACAGATTAAACTTGATCATTAGTAAATATATAACATACAATAACAGATTAAACTAGATCATTAGTAAATATATAACATAAAATAACAGATCAAACTAGATCATTAGTAAATATATAACATAAAAAAAACAGATTAAACTAGATCATTAGTAAATATATAACATAAAATAACAGATTAAACTAGATCATTAGTAAATACGTAACATAAAATAACAGATTAAACTTGATCATTAGTAAATATATAATAAAATAACAGATTAAACTAAATCATTAGTAAATATATAATAAAATAACAGATTAAACTTGATCATTAGTAAATATATAAAATAAAATAACAGATTAAATTAGATCATTAGTAAATACGTAACATAAAATAACAGATTAAACTTGATCATTAGTAAATATATAACATAAAATAACAGATTAAATTAGATCATTAGTAAATATGTAACATAAAATAACAGATTAAACTTGATCATTAGTAAATCTGTAACATAAAATAACAGATTAAATTAGATCATTAGTAAATATGTAACATAAAATAACAGATTAAACTAGATCATTAGTAAATATGTAACATAAAATAACAGATTAAACTTGATCATTAGTAAATATGTAACATAAAATAACAGATCAAACTTGATCATTAGTAAATATGTAACATAAAATAACAGATTAAACTAGATCATTAGTAAATATGTAACATAAAATAACAGATTAAACTAGATCATTAGTAAATATGTAACATAAAATAACAGATTAAACTAGATCATTAGTAAATATGTAACATAAAATAACAGATTAAACTAGATCATTAGTAAATATGTAACATAAAATAACAGATTAAACTAGATCATTAGTAAATATGTAACATAAAATAACAGATTAAATTAGATCATTAGTAAATATGTAACATAAAATAACAGATTAAACTTGATCATTAGTAAATATGTAACATAAAATAACAGATCAAACTTGATCATTAGTAAATATGTAACATAAAATAACAGATTAAACTAGATCATTAGTAAATATGTAACATAAAATAACAGATTAAACTAGATCATTAGTAAATATGTAACATAAAATAACAGATTAAACTAGATCATTAGTAAATATGTAACATAAAATAACAGATTAAACTAGATCATTAGTAAATATGTAACATAAAATAACAGATTAAACTAGATTATTAGTAAATACGTAACATAAAATAACAGATTAAACTTGATCATTAGTAAATATATAACATAAAATAACAGATTAAATTAGATCATTAGTAAATATGTAACATAAAATAACAGATTAAACTTGATCATTAGTAAATATGTAACATAAAATAACAGATCAAACTTGATCATTAGTAAATATGTAACATAAAATAACAAATTAAACTAGATCATTAGTAAATATGTAACATAAAATAACAGATTAAACTAGATCATTAGTAAATATGTAACATAAAATAACAGATTAAACTTGATCATTAGTAAATATGTAACATAAAATAACAGATTAAACTAGATCATTAGTAAATATATAACATAAAATAACAGATTAAATTAGATCATTAGTAAATACGTAACATAAAATAACAGATTAAACTTGATCATTAGTAAATATATAACATAAAATAACAGATTAAATTAGATCATTAGTAAATATGTAACATAAAATAACAGATTAAACTTGATCATTAGTAAATATGTAACATAAAATAACAGATCAAACTTGATCATTAGTAAATATGTAACATAAAATAACAGATTAAACTAGATCATTAGTAAATATGTAACATAAAATAACAGATTAAACTAGATCATTAGTAAATATGTAACATAAAATAACAGATTAAACTTGATCATTAGTAAATATGTAACATAAAATAACAGATTTAACTAGATCATTAGTAAATATATAATAAAATAACAGATTAAATTAGATCATTAGTAAATATGTAACATAAAATAACAGATTAAATTAGATCATTAGTAAATATATAACATAAAATAACAGATTAAACTTGATCATTAGTAAATACGTAACATAAAATAACAGATTAAACTAGATCATTAGTAAATATGTAACATAAAATAACAGATTAAACTAGATCATTAGTAAATATGTAACATAAAATAACAGATTAAACTTGATCATTAGTAAATATGTATCATAAAATAACAGATTAAACTAGATCATTAGTAAATATATAACATAAAATAACAGATTAAACTAGATCATTAGTAAATATATAACATAAAATAACAGATTAAACTAGATCATTAGTAAATACGTAACATAAAATAACAGATTAAACTTGATCATTAGTAAATACGTAACATAAAATAACAGATTAAACTTGATCATTAGTAAATCTGTAACATAAAATAACAGATTAAACTAGATCATTAGTAAATATATAACATAAAATAACAGATTAAACTAGATCATTAGTAAATATGTAACATAAAATAACAGATTAAACTAGATCATTAGTAAATATGTAACATAAAATAACAGATTAAATTAGATCATTAGTAAACATATAACATAAAATAACAGATTTAATTAGATCATTAGTAAATATGTAACATAAAATAACAGATTAAACTAGATCATTAGTAAATATATAACATAAAATAACAGATTAAACTTGATCATTAGTAAATACGTAACATAAAATAACAGATTAAACTAGATCATTAGTAAATATATAACATAAAAAAACAGATTAAATTAGATCATTAGTAAATATGTAACATAAAATAACAGATTAAACTAGATCATTAGTAAATATGTAACATAAAATAACCGATTAAACTTGATCATTAGTAAATATGTAACATAAAATAACAGATTAAACTAGATCATTAGTAAATATATAACATAAAATAACAGATTAAATTAGATCATTAGTAAATATGTAACATAAAATAACAGATTAAACTAGATCATTAGTAAATATGTAACATAAAATAACAGATTAAATTAGATCATTAGTAAATATATAACATAAAATAACAGATCAAACTAGATCATTAGTAAATATGTAACATAAAATAACAGATTAAATTAGATCATTAGTAAATATATAACATAAAATAACAGATTAAATTAGATCATTAGTAAATATGTAACATAAAATAACAGATTAAACTAGATCATTAGTAAATATGTAACATAAAATAACAGATTAAACTAGATCATTAGTAAATATGTAACATAAAATAACAGATTAAACTAGATAGATCATTAATTAATATATAACAAATAAAATAATGGAGAATAAAAATCCATAGCAAAGGGTCTTA
Source organism: Sepiola atlantica (assembly GCA_963556195.1). NCBI lineage: Eukaryota > Metazoa > Mollusca > Cephalopoda > Sepiida > Sepiolidae > Sepiola > Sepiola atlantica. The sequence goes on along the minus strand of OY744525.1, from coordinate 121,784,610 downwards.
AGAAAGAAAATAAATTATGTATTTTTTTTTTACTGGGTGTGGAGTAACTGTGGATTAAATTTAATGCAAAACTGAAATATATAATGTTTCGAACAGGATGTTTATACTTTACCCGTCTTGCTAAAACACCCTAAAATACTCAAAATAAACTCAAATTTGGAGAATATTTATTAATTTATATCTAATAATATCGATTCTTAAAATTTTACAAAAGTCAGAGTTATCTCAATTTTCATAAACACTTTCCATCTGCTCCTTCTCCTCTTTGCATTCAATTCAATTAAACTTAATATAGTCCACATTACACACCCTTACATATTGGATGTATGAAGAATTGTTCCCTGAATTAACTAAGGTGTCATGTGATATATATACTGTGATATTTCATGTTTTATTAGGTCACTGGCAAGTAGTTAAATAAGAAATATTAAGAGAATGTGACTTTGAATTTTACAAAATTTCAAAGAAAATAAGAAAATGATTCTTTATAAGTTTTGATGAATCTTTTATAAATTTACAAAAAGTAAATCTCTCTCTCTATATATATATATATATATATATATATATATATATATATATATATAGTTGATTACTGCACTCTCGTCATAAATTGAAATTAAGGAACTGGAGTTATCTCCCCTTATAGTTCCCTATTTATCCGTTAGGTGTCGCTCGGCCCTGACTTGAAGGAACTCTCCCATTTTCTCTCTCTCTCTATCCTGCTTTCGTTTGAAGAAGTCAATAAAAAATCAGTCCCTGATTTTTAAGTGTAACCCTGTTTTATGACTTGTTCTTAAAAGATAAGCTGCTTGCTTCAACACCACAAGGTAGGATTGTTTTCAATTCCCTTTTATTATTGATGTCGTGTAAATTTCTGCAACATATATGAGATGCAGAGTGCAATTCTAGTGAAACCTATACATGTAAAGTGTGTGTTTCTAAACTTTTTACAAAAGGAAATTTAAAAACTGGTGAAGAACTTTATTTATGTGAATTGTGTGGTTCAGAATATTCCAAGAAAACAAATTAAAAAACTTATCTGTTCACACACACTGGTGAACGAAGTCCAAGAGAAATTCAAACAACTGCACTCAAGGGAACAGCCAGAGTCCTGAAAAAAGCTCACGGTTGGAGTCTGTAAATAGCGGTGATCGTATGGCATTTGGAAGAATGCCCCGCCCCCAGCAAATGAAAGAAAATGAAAATAAACATTTTTAAAAAGTGAAAAACCTTATGTAAAGTCTGTGGTATAACATTTTCCCACAAAATAAGTTTTAAAGTGAGGTGGGTGTTCCAAATGACAGTAGCTTAAACAGAGCAGAAAGGGAGAAGGTGACAAAATACCAAGGACTAATGTATGATATGAAGAGAAACTGGAACCTACAAAACATCAACATTATCCCAGTTATAATAGGAGCTAAAGGTCTCATAAAGAAAAATTTCAAAAAGTATCTGGAAAGTATTCCCGGAAAACCAAGTGCAAAAGAAATCCAAATAATTGCACTTAAGGGAACGGCCAAAATCCTTAAAAGAACACTCGGTTGGAGCCTCTAAATAGCATGTGATTGTCTGAAATTTGGAAGAATGCCTCGTCCCTATGCTAACGAACACAGAAATAAGAAAATTTTTTTAAAAAGTGAAAAACCTTATTTATGTAATGTGTGGTTCAACATTTTCTGACAAATCAACTTCAAAAACACATATGTTTATACACACTGGTGAAAAACCTGTTTCATGTAAAGTGTGTGGTACTACATTTTCCCACATAATGAGTTTAAAAGTTCATATGAACAAACACACCTGGTGAATCAAGTGCAAGAGAAATCCAAACAACTGCACTCAAGAAAACAGCCAGAATCCCGAAAAGAGCTCTCGGTTGGAGTCTGTAAATAGCGGGTGATCGTATGGCATTTGGAAGAATGCCCCAGCAAATGAATGAAAAGAAAAAAAATTTTAAAAGTGAAAAACCTTTTTCTTGTGAAGTGTGAGGTAAAACTTTTTTCCAGAAAATAAATTTAAAATCACATATGTTTACACACACTGGTAAAAACACAGCTTACAAACAAAAATAAAATAACTGCTATTAACCAACTTGCAATGCCAGTAATTACGTACTGCTTTGGCATCATTGGGTCATCTATAGAAATCAGTGTCTGCCAAGACTGTACTTGCCCAGAAGTGAGGGAGGATTGGGTTTATCAGAGATAAACCACCAGCACAGAGCCACTATTGTCAGCATTGGCCAGTACCTAAGAAGCTCCTTAAACCCCAGCCTAGCAATGGTACGTGAACACCAAGATTCCAGAGCCAGCAAAATAAATTCCATCACAAAGTTGGCTAAGCATTTTGGACAAGGCTGTCATATAGATGAGGCAGAAACACCAAACAATCCTGTCACAGAGATAGCCCAAAAGAGCCGCAAGAGATACACCCAGACTTTTTAGAACAAGTGCATTGATGAGTGGTCAGGACAGAAACGTGCCACATACTTCCTCGATGAACTATCCAAGGACTATATTGATAAGGAAGGGTCCTTGGACTGGCTAAGAAGGGGAGCCTTCCACTACGACCAGGAGAGGCTTATAATGGCCGCACAAGACCAGGGCCCGATGACAAATGCATTTAAAAAGATGGCTGGTCTCAGTCAGGACAACAAATGCAGGTTTTGCCACACTGAAGTGGAGAGTGTGAGCCACCTGATATCGAGTTGCAAAATCATGTTGGCAGATGTCTCCTATACAGCACGACATAATGGAGTGTGCAGATACCTCCACTGGACCATCTGTAAGAAACTGAATATCAGATGTAGCAGCAGGCACTGGGGACATCTACCTGAGAGAACTGTGGGGAATGAGACATACACCATCCATTATGACCATGAAATCCCCACAGCTACCTATCTGGAAAACGCAGCTGTCAAACCTGACATTGTAATATGGAACAAGAGAGAGAGAGAGAGTGGCAATTTTGGTTGAGGTCAGTGTCCCTAATGATGGGGGCCTAAATAGAGCTGAAAGGGAGAAAATAACAAAATATCAGGGTCTAATGTATGATATGAAAAGAAACTGGAACCTCAAAGAGATCTCTATCATTCTAGTTATCATAGGAGCCACTGGACTCATGAAGAAGAACTTGAAAAAGTATTTAGCAAGTATACCTGGTGAACCAAGTGCAAGAGAAATCGTATGGCATTTGGAAGAATGCCCCGTCCCCAGCAAATAAATGAAAAGAAACATTTTTAAAAAAAGTGAAAAGACTTATCCTTGTGTAGTTCAACATTTTCCCAGAACTAAGATTGTAGGAAACGGCAGAGAAACTTAAGTATGGCATGGATTGACTATCAAAAAGCTTATGACAGTGTATCTCATTCATGGCTTCTGAGATGTCTTGAGCTATACAAAATAAACCCAATAATAATACAAACAATTGCTTCCCATATACAGATGTGGCAAACCACTATCTCCCTAAACCACACTGAAGGGAACATTTCAATATTAGAAGAGGAATCTTCCAAGGAGACAGCTTATCTCCACTTCTATTCTGCATGGCAATAGACCCGCTCAGTAAGTTGTTAAAAAAAAGCCGAGGTGCTTACAACCTTAGTCAGGGTCGTCAGAAAGATAAATCCAAGAGAATCAACCATCTACTCTTTATGGATGAGACAAAACTCTATGCGAGCTCAGACAATGAGTTAAATGAGCTACTGAAGGTTGCACACATTTTGTCCAGGGACATCGGGATGAAATTTGGCATAGACAAATGTGCCAAGTACACACTGAAGGCTGGGAAGAAGATCCATGCAGAAAACCTCCAATTAGATATGGAAAATACCATCAGAAATCTGGAGGAACAGGAGACATACAAGTACATTGGCATTGAAGAAAATGATACCATCCTACATGCCAAGATAAGGGAAAAAATAGGCAAAGAATACATACGACGCGTGAATAAGATATGTAAAACGCAGCTCATAAATAAAAATAAGATTACTGCGATAAACCAGTTTGCAATACCAGTAATCACGTACAGTTTTGGCATCATAGATTGGCCCCAACAAACAATCAACAGGCTCGATGTAAAAACAAGAAAAAATTAACACTCCACCGAGTCATATACAGGAATCAATGCTTGCCAAGACTGTACTTACCTAGAGGAGAGAGAGGACTGGGACTTTCAGAGATCAACCATCAATATAGAGCCACTATTGTCAGTATTGGACAATATCTGACAATCTCCATAAACCCGAACCTCACAATGGTACGAGAACATCAAGAAAAAAAGCTAGCCAAACAACTTCCATAACATATCAGGCCAAGCATTTCGGACAGGGCTGTTTATCAGACGAGGTTGAAACAACAACAAAACCCGCAACAGAGATAGCCCAAAAAAGTCGTAAAAAATACACTGAAACAGTAAAAAAAAGAAGCCTTAAAGAGTGGGCAGAACAAAAACGTGCAACCCACTTTCTTGATGAGATATCTAAAGATTATATTGACAAAGAAGGTTCTTTGGACTGGCTTAAAAGAGGCGCTCTCCATAATGATCAGAAACGGCTTATAATGGCGGCCCAAGACCAAGGTCTTATGACTAATGCATTTAAAAAGATGGCAGGACTTAGTAATGATAGCAAGTGCAGATTTTGTCACACAGAACTGGAGAGTGTGAATCACTTGATATCCAGCTGCAAAATTATGGTAGCAGATGGAAGCTACACAACACGCCATGATGGTGTATTCAAATACATACACTGGAACATCTGTAAAAATCTAAACATCCAATGTAGCACTAAGTCCTGGGTACATCTACCGGAGAGGACTATGGGAAACGATAAGTATACCATACATTATGATTATGTGGTTCCTACATCTATCTACCTGGAAAATGCAGCAGTCAAACCGGGCATAGTAATATTAAATAAGGCAGAAAGAGAGGCAACACAGATTGAGGTGAGTGTTCCAAATGACAGTAGCTTAAACAGAGCAGAAAGTGAGAAGATGACAAAATACCAAGGACTAATGTATGATATGAAGAGAAACTGGAACCTACAAAACATCAACATTATCCCAGTTATAATAGGAGCTAAAGGCCTCATGAAGAAAATTTCAAAAAGTATCTGGTAAGTATTCCCGGAAAACCAAGTGCAAAAGAAATCCAAATAATTGCACTTAAGGGAACGACCAACATCCCTAAAAGAGTACTCGACTGGAGCTTCTAAATAGCAGGTGATAGTCTGACATTTAACCCTAACCCGTCCATATTCTAACAAAAACAGAAATAAGAATTTTTTTTAAGTGAAAAACCCTATTCATGTGATGTGTGTGGATCAGAATATTCCAAGAAAGCAAATTTGAAAAGACATATGTTGAAACACACTTGTTGAGGAGTTTGAATTACCTACTAGACACAATCTTCATGCGTCCTTGCTCTCTCTAGAAAAGGGTTTGTCAGGACAACCTGACATGAGGATAATTCACCCTACAGGTAAACCTTGACGAAATATTCAAAATAACATAATATTCGAAGCCCAAATAACATTACCTCGACACGGCTATACACTGGCTCATACGAGAAATGTTGCACCTTCTTCCAGTAATGTTACCTCAAGTAACAGCACTTAGCTGGATACTCAACCTGGCTAGATGAATTCTTGTCCTGGAATCCAATAAGACAAATAGACTACAATAAAAGTATGATATAGTTTACTGGGCTATGGAGGAGAGAAAATTTAATTTTCTTTACTTTTTTACTAAATCAACTTTTGACAGGAAAAGGAGAGTTTTAATTGAATATTAGAATATCTATGTATCTCATGAAAAGATCAAATGTTAGCTCCAGGGACGAGCCCCTTGATTTTTGAGAACTTAGACTGAAGTAAAATGAAAGAAAAAGATGAAAAGGAAAACGAAAATCCTGTAACGTGTGTGGTACAAGATTTTCCAACAAAATATCTTTTAAAAAGCTTTAATTACAAGACACCACCCTCAAGTGTTTTGGTCTCTCTGTACAAGGGTTTGTCAGGACAACCTGACATGAGGATACTTCCCCCTACAAGTAAACCCTGATTATATATTTAAAATAACAGTATTTGCAGCACACATAAGATCTTTTCGGTATGGCTACACACTGGCTTATACGAGAAATAGTGCAGCTTCTCCTTGTGGTGTTATCTGAAGTAAAAACACTTTTCTGAATAATCAACCACACTAGATGAATTCTTTTCCTGCAATCCAGTAAGACCAAGAGACCACAAGAAAAAAATATTATTACATCGTTAACTAGGGAGAGGAAAATTAATGTTCTTCACTTCTTTATAAACTCAATGTTTGAGAGATAAAAAGGAACTTTAAAAGAATATTCGACTATCTATGTATCTCATATAGAAATCAAGTGTTTACCCCTTTAATTTCTGAGAACTTCAACTGAAGTAACATGAGAAAAAGTGAAAACCTTATTCATGGTAAGTGTGTGGTTCAGCATTTTCATCGAGTAAAGAGACTGGTAACAACTGGTTACATATAAATACGATGTGTGTGATTTCACATTTTCTCGGCAAGAACATTTAATTATTGTTACACCGGCCGTTCTTACACAGGAGAGACTGCACCGGTTGTCACTATAAATAGTGCGAGTCATCAGAGACACAAAGACACAAAGAACAGTCTTGTAACTGTCTAGCCAAGTGCTAGTCAGTTTCTTACTTTGTTAATACACTTGTTAAACCAACCCTCGACTTGACTTCCTTTATTTATTATTTACTGTTGGACAACTTCACAACAATTATAAACATGTGAGAAACTATTTTCATATTAAGTGTGTGGTTTACCATTTTCTTAATATACTCCAGCCCCATCACAAATTTGGCTTTTCTTTAGTTCGGGTGATTACCTAAAAAAGTTGCTGTACTGAATTCGAAGGGACCTTTTCTCGGCAATCACCACTCTCCCACGATATGATTAAACATCAGAGGGTAACTGGCTGCCGCTGCTCAACAACCTTGGACTTTTCAGAGGCAAAGTGTAATTTTAAAGCAGAACAATTTAAGAAAACTAATTAACAAATCTCTATATGAATAATTATTGAGTAGAACGTCGTTCAGTTACAGTGTATTTTCACACTTCTATCTTCTACTTCTGTGTTTCAAATAAGCAAATCTTACCAAGTATCTTGACGATTATATTCGGCGATATCAACCCTAAGTCAGCATGGACAACTGTTCTAAGTACACACACAAGTCTGTGAAGTAGACCAATACAGAACACTACCAACTAGACATGGAAAACAATATAAGAAACTTTGTTATCCATTATGTCGAGATGAGGAAAATTAGTTAGAGACTGAACTCACCGCGTTAATTATATCTCAAAATACAGCTCACAAATAAAAATTAGATTGCTGCTCTGGATGAATTTGTCATGCCAGTTATCACAGATTTAGTATCATAGATTGACCACAAAAAACATCACAATCGTGGATGTAAAAACAAGAAAAATTAAACATGACAGAGGGTCATATATCACAACGAGTGTCTGCCAAGACTCTTTCTTCAGAGAGGAGAAAGAGAACTGTGACTCTCAGGCATAGTGCTACTATTGTTAGTATTGACCAGTATCTGAGAAGCCACATAAACTCGATTTTCACACTTTTACAGGGACACCAAGAGACGTGTTAACCGAACAACTTCACCACACTTCGGACAGGGCTCTCACACAAACGATGTAGACACACCTATTAAGCCCGTAACAGAGATAGTCTGAAAGAGGCAGGAATAATACACATATATATTTTTAAAAAATGAGCCTGAAGTTAGGGTAGAGCAAAACCGTGAGACTATCTTTTTGGAGATCTCCAACAAGTATATCGGCAAAGAAGCTTCATCAGACTTGCTCAAGAGAAAAGTCCTTCACTCGGACGAGAAAAGACTCATTATGACTGTCAATGGCGTTGGCATGATGACACATGTATTTAAAACAATGGCAGGACTTAGTAATGATAACAGGTACAGGTTTTGCCACACGGAAGTATACAGTATTACTACACTGAAATGAAGAATGTGAACCAGCTGGAATGAAACTGTAAATTGATACACAACGCAATATAACATTCACTTGAATATGTATAAAAAAGTACTTAACACTTAATGTAGCAGCAAGTCCTATGAACATTAACCCAAGGAAACTTTTGAAATCAAGGGAGGCGCGAGAGCGCTCTATCCCTTAATGGACTCACGAATGGCCTATGCTGGAAATCTCATTTATTTGATCAATCATAACTCAAAAACCAATAAACCAAATTAGTTAAAACTTTGCACAAAATTTTTATTTGATAGGTTCTATAAGTGTGTAGAATTTTAGCATCATTAGTCAAGGCAACCCAGAGATCCAGAAAGTTCAATCATGAAATCATGTTATATGCGTGTACGTACGTACGTATGTGCCACCCTGTATCTCAACAAATATTTGATGGATTCAGCTGATCTTTGGCAGAGATTGAGGTTATAGGGTCTAGTTAGTTGCATTTTAATTTCAGTTTACCATATACCTTAGTTTTCCAGAAAATCCCAAAACACCTTATGAGAAGGCATTGTATTGGGGCATAGCCTTTACAAAAGTAGTGGCATTCCATGATAAATGCCAGTATAGTGAAATCATATGCCCTTAATAGGGTTAAGATGAAAATTCATATACACTAAATGTAAAAAAGATATGAAATTCCCAAATTTTTACACTTTTATTATGATTAGAGGTATGACTACATATCAAGCAAACCATTTCATTATCACATCATTACAGTATAAATCTCTATGCATGAGTGGATGAAGTGTGTGAGGTGTGCTTAAGAAAAATTCCTACCAGTAAAATACATAGCCCTGTTGTGCTCGCATACCCTTAATGACAATAAAAGTGTAAAAAATTGGGAATTATATGTATATAATACATTATGACAATGTAATCCACACAGCCAGATATCTAGAAAACACCTTACATTGGCATACTTAAATTAGTAAAAAATATTGGCAATGTTGCTTGAGATGATTATTGCCTGAATAGAACAGAAACAGAGTGTGATAAAGTACCAGTTTGCGAACTTCATTAAGTTCGTGTGTAATCCAGTTTCCAATTTTCTTGACTTTGCATTTAGCTTTCATATGAGGACATATGGTCACTGTCGAAATACTGACATTTTAGAAAGTTCTCAAAAAGTTTTATATATTAGGCAATTCTTTTCATAATTCAGCTCTAACATCAAGAACAGGATTTGAGCTTTGCTGTGGGTACATTATTGATATCATCGTCAGATTAAAACTTTGAATCAACTGTGAACAGTTCAGAATGTAATAGTGTGTATCCAAATGACTTTCTGATGTTATTGGCAGCTTGAGTGTTATGTCTAAGCTTGAATTCCTATTAAAAATGTGTCTTCATATTTGGGGTTTACAGTTCATAAACTCTATTGCATTATTAATACATTATAATGGAGATTGTAAATAATGTTCGGAACGACATGACGTTCACGCAACAGAAGAATGAAAAAGAAAAGATTTTGGTCATCAAGTTCAAATATGCGTGCACACAGAACGGGAGGGGAGGTGTTCTCACGACACCTGTAAAGATGAAAAGACAGACGACAAACACTTTGCGAAAGAACGGAAGACAAACACAAGTTAAAAGATTTGAAATTAAAAAAGAAATTTTTATAAAATATATAATTAGGTACAAGATATAAAAACAAAACAAACATAGTATAGGATGGGGTCTTAACAAATACTTAACTAGACCGAGCGAAGATATATATACAATATGAAAAAATCTGAGCTTTAGAGAAAGAAAGGGACTGACTTACAAATTACCGGTGCACCTTCAAAGTTCATAAGAATAAAATTTTCGAATTTTTGACATATATAAACAGTTGCAGTCGCGACGGAGGAGTCCGAGTCATTCTTCTCTGTTTCGTTTATTGTGGTTGCTTCATCGATTGACTGTCTTTTAAGATTTATTTTGCATTCAGTGAGGTGTAACCAAGACGTTTTTTATGTTGGTGTCCATATCGGTATCATACAATTAAATAGTTTCCAATGTAAATGAACTTTGCAAAAATGTTTCTTCAAAGTTTTATCGGTTTTTGTGTTTCTTCCGTTAGTGATAGAGTGTATATACATTTATTTTGTGAATTTATGTGAGTGTTAATAGCGTGCCTCTGTTTTGATAGTGAACAAGTGAAATAACTTGAGTGTGAGAATGTTTGGTTCACAGTGTGTATATACTAGCACTGTGTTTACAAATCCGCGAAAGTCTTTCATTGCATCTATCGTGGCATTTCAACCAAGTTCCGAAATTCGGTTTTAAATGAGAATTTAGGTGAAATCGAGGATCATTTTTTAATCCCTGAAGTTTTTGATCCCTAGAGCTTTTCATAATTTTTTAAAATTTAATTTTAATTTAATATTAATAATTTGCTCTTTGCTGTTGTATCAGTATATCATCGCATGCGATGTTTGTTTATCTTCAGAACTTCCGGTAATTAAATGCTCTTAGACTGTCCCCACTTGTATGTATACGTTTACTCTCCGTCTCAGCTTGTTTTTTTGTTTTTTTATATCCAAGCCACACCCGACCGGTGACAACACAACATGGCGTCAGAAGTGTGAAGAAAGTACACAAAAATGTTTTTCAGTGAAAATCACGTTTTATGGTGATATTTTTTTTTTTTTTTTTTTTTACATGATTCACCCCAAACAAGGCAGGACGCCACTGTAAACGTAAGGGGCTACTGAGAAAAAGGAAAAGGGGAGAAGGATTGGTGGTTCAGCTTAAATTGGGATCTGAGCAGCGAGATGTCTGTTTACATTAGTTTTAAATTTCTGCATGTCAGTACTGTCGGGGAAACAGGGGGCAGGGAGGGAGTTCCAAAGGCCAGCAGCACGAGGAAAGAAGCTATTTGAGTAGAATGCTCTCCGGCATCTGGGGACCTCCACAGTGAATGAATGAGATTTAGTAGAATGTCGAGTTAGTCTAGTGAATTTACGTCGAGGGGGCACCAGAGCAGCACACTCATCGGAGCATAATCCATTGAAGTATTTGTAAAACAAACACAAGGATTCCACATTGCGGCGATGGGACAGGGGCTGGAGCTTAGCTGACAGTGAGGGACCTATTAGGTTGACTACTCTTTTTTGGACTTTGTCAAGGAGGGAGAGACTAGTAGATGATGCACCAGCCCAGATGTGGCAACAATACTCCATGCATGGGCGAATGGTGGCTTTGTAGAGATACAGGATAATGTCAGGTGTAAGGAGTCCACTAGCACGGTAGAGGGAGCCAACCTTCTTTGCGGCAGCCTTGGCAATGTCTTCAATGTATGTGTTCCAATTCATGTTACCTGTGAAGGTTAGGCCAAGGAGTTTGAATGATATTTGTCAGGTTTAACCGCCAAGAGGAGAACGAGGCAACTCACAGGTTCCTAAAGAGGCTGAGACAAATAATACAAATTTGCGAATATCATTTCATAGTCGAAGAGACAAACCTGATGAACTTATATTTGGACTAAACCTAAAATGTCACTGTTAGAATAAGGAAGGGGTATATCAATGACGACAGCCTTATGTATAGCAGAAACAATCAAACAAGAGGCTACAATCAAACAAGAGGCAACAATCGAACAAGAGGCAACAATCAAACAAGAGGCAACAATCAAACAAGAGGCAACAATCGAACAAGGGGCAGCAATCAAACAAGAGGCAACAATCAAATAAGAGGCAACAATCAAACAAGAGGCAACAATCGAACAAGAGGCAACAATCAAACAAGAGGCAACAATCAAACAAGAGGCAACAATCGAACAAGAGGCAACAATCAAACAAGAGGCAACAATCAAACAAGAGGCAACAATCAAACAAGGGGCAACAATCAAACAAGAGGCAACAATCAAATAAGAGGCAACAATCAAACAAGAGGCAACAATCGAACAAGAGGCAACAATCAAACAAGAGGCAACAATCAAACAAGAGGCAGCAATCAAACAAGGGGCAACAATCAAACAAGAGGCAACAATCAAACAAGGGGCAGCAATCAAACAAGAGGCAACAATCAAACAAGAGGCAACAATCAAATAAGAGGCAACAATCAAACAAGAGGCAACAATCGAACAAGAGGCAACAATCAAACAAGAGGCAACAATCAAACAAGAGGCAACAATCAAACAAGGGGCAACAATCAAACAAGAGGCAACAATCAAATAAGAGGCAACAATCAAACAAGAGGCAACAATCGAACAAGAGGCAACAATCAAACAAGAGGCAACAATCAAACAAGAGGCAACAATCAAACAAGGGGCAACAATCAAACAAGAGGCAACAATCAAACAAGAGGCAGCAATCAAACAAGGGGCAACAATCAAACAAGAGGCAACAATCAAACAAGGGGCAGCAATCAAACAAGAGGCAACAATCAAACAAGGGGCAACAATCAAACAAGGGGCAGCAATCAAACAGGTGGATGTAATTCGGACTCCACTTAAGAAGCTCAGCGTACATGTCGTAAAATCAAATCGTGCACATTAGTATCTACATAGATGTGGATTCTGCGGTAGAGGACACCATAAAGAACACACATCCAAGGTTAAGACGTGCCTGAAATACAGGAAGACAGATTTCTTTGCCAATGTTTGTCGCTCGGCCCCCCAAAAAATAGAGGAAAATAGCAAGATATTAGGACGGCAAGGCTTCATAGAAACTCCAACAATGCATATAACGACAGTAAAATTCACACATTCACCAAAATGACAGCAAAGATGAACCCGAAAATTGAATACTCTATTTTCATTATAGAATGTCACAAGATACAAGTTCCCTTGGACGCAGTAGAAGCCTACACAAACTTAAGAATAGAATCCAATATAGCCCAGATACAAATCAAAGCAAAAATTGACACTTTAGCTATTAGCAACCTGCTACCCATGAGCGTATTTAAGCAATTAGATAAGGTACCACTGCAGGAAACACCAGTGATACTTGTTGCATTTGGAGACTGTGATAGAGCTAGATCATGCCTCCTGGGAGTGAGATATCAGGACATATTCACTACTGCAACATTCACTGTGGTTAAAACCTAGGAGCCGGTTTTACTTGTGTTACGAACCTCCAGAATGTTGGGACTGATGACTCCCAATTTGGAAATTCACACGGACGATCCACCTACGAACCAAAAGGAAGAATATAATCAGCCAGAGCACGAAAAGAAAACCTATCCCAAGAGGGGACCCCAGATTTTTGGATGTATTTGACGTCATTGGATGTCTGACATGAGAATATGTGATAAATGTAGACCTAACAATAGTCCCAGTTGTACACCCACCATGGCAAATCCCCGTGGCCTTAAGAGACAAATGAATGAATTCAGCTTGATTTGCAGGTAAATCAGTGCATCATAACCAGTGACGAAATCAACCTCATTACTCAACCCATTTGTCTATGTCACAAAAGTCAATGGATCAGTCAGGCTATGTCTAGATCCCAAAGATATTAACAAGGCCATATAGTGACTACATTTTGTGACCCCCACATTCGAAGGCGTGGTTTCAAAGCTACACAGTGCAACATCATTTACGACGATAGATTTAACATTTGGATACGTGCCAATGCGACTAAACTAGAAATCAAAGGAATTGACAACATTTATCCCCCCATTTGGTAGATACATGTTTAATAGATTTCCAATGTGAGTGAAGAGCGCCTATGATGCGTTCCAGGATGTTTGAGAAGTTCCCATACTGGAATTTTTGGGATGAAGTTGGGATCCAAGATGGTGTCCTACTGAAAGGCAACAAAATTGTCATACCCGCTCCACTCCAACCAGATGTTCTGCAACAACTGCACTTATCACATCAGGGAGTAGAAAAACCCCGGCTGCGGGACAGAACTACTGTTTACTGGGTAGGAATAAATAAGAACATTGGGGATATGGTTGCAAGATGCCCTAAATGTCAAAAGTATAAACAAAGTATCCCATCAGAAACATTGCTTCAACATGAAACCCCTTCTTACCCATGGCAGTATACCAGCACAGATCTCTTCACAATGGAAGGAAATGAATACCTTTTAGTGGAAAACCAATATAGCCGCAGTCCATTTGTACGACGCCTGCAGTCAACAACATCTGCTGCAGTGATCAAGCAGATGAAACAAATGTTTGAGGAACAGGGTGTTCCTGAAGTGGTCTATAGTGTCAATGGGCCTCAGTACACAAGTACGGAATTTGCCAACTCCGCAGAGAAGTTCAAATTTAAGCACACAACATCTTCACCACATTACCCTCAATCCAATGGGTTTGCAGAAAGAATCGTTGGCGTATGCAAGAAGCCACTTCTGAAGGCCCGTGAGACTGACAATGGTTGTCATTATGCAGTGATGTCATATACAGCTACACCGCTTTCAACCAACCTTAAATCTCAAGCCGAACTCCTCCACGGGAGGCCCATCCGAACAACACTAGTCTCTAAGCAACAACTTGGAGATGAACAAACCAGAGACATAAGGCAATTGAACAAAGACAAGACAAAGAACCGGTATGACCAACGGAATAGCCACCGCCACCCACCATTGCAGGCAGGTCAGTAAGTCCACATCAAAAATGAGAAAACCTAGTGGAAACCTGGAACAATCACAAAAACCACTGCAGAGCAAAGGTCATACCTTGTAGAATACGCATTTTTCATCGAAGGAACAGACAGTTTCTTAGGCCCGCAAGAGCGGAGTTGACTGACAGTCTATATAACAATAGACACAACCACCCACTAACAGTTGATACCAATGCACCACCCATTAGTGATGGCTACATGTATACCCGATCGACCGTGTTGTGATCTCTCCATCTAGCCAACACTGTACGAGCAGCCAATCAGAACCTACATACCCTACACCAGTACATTATGCACAAGCTCTGCTCACAACTGCAAGGCCATATGCCGAGCCATATTTGGAGTCACGTCGCTCTGGACGTACCCGAAAGATACCACAAAGATTAGACTTGTAATGCTTTAAAAAAATAAAAAATAAAATGAAATTTTAAAAAAATATGTGGATATAACACAGCCCCTCCAGATTTTGGACTATGAACGCATCAGTTACAATTGTCTGTCTGAAAGCGGGATGGGATCTGTCCCCTGGTAGAGCGATTTGGCAATGTCCTTGCCTGCTGCGTCGCTTGACCTTTCGTGATGAATGTGTCCTTCTGGTGGATTATGGGTGCTTCAATTGGTTTACTCCGACTAATGGTCTGGTTATCAATTAAAGGTGGTGTAACATCGTAATTCAAATGGTCGGGTCGTGGAACTATGCAACGTACATGGGCTCGGTGGACCCATTCTTTAACTCCCTTGTCATCCTGTACAAGCAGAACGGAATCGTTTGACTTCACCACGACAAACGTCCCTATTCATGGCAAATGAGAATTGTGTGCCACCGCCGATCTCGGTAGATGTAGCAAGATTGTATCATCGGAGTGTATGGCGTCTTTAAATTGCAAGCGATTCAGACGACTGTTGAATCTGTGGTCAGCCTCATTGCTTGCTAGTGCTACCCTGTTGTACACCTGCCTCAATAATGAATTTATTTGCATTCCATAGGCCGTGGGGCTGTTTCCAGTAGTGTCCCTGTCGTTGATCTGAGGCAGTCCCATGTTCGGGTGTCTACCCGTGATAATATAATGTGGGGATACTCCTGTTGCGCTGCTGATGGTAGCATTCATTGATGATACCACCGATTCTAGAATGTCGGTCCACTCGCAACGCCGGTCTTCACATAACATGAATATAGCGTTTTTGAGGGTGCAGTGCTGCCTCTCAATGTTTCCTGAGCTCTGGGGCCGCCACAGCAGTGCAGTTCCTACTTCATCGAGGTAAATTCGCAGAACAATCTGTACACCTTGCCTGTGAAATGTGTACCTCGCTCGGATGAAATTATACACGTAATTTCAAAAAAAAACGTATAGACCTCTCGCTGCATCCAGGGCGCGGTCCCTTGCACACGGTATTGCAGTCAGGTGGCCAATGAAACTGTCTAGAATTGTCAAAATGTACCGCTTGCCCTTGGACGAAGGCATCGCCACGAAATCCGTATACATGACCTGGAAAGGTATTTTGCCTCTTTTAGAGTGGCCAGGCTGAGTGTGACCCTGACGACTGTAGTTCCCTCTCTGTTTGACACAGGTCATACATGACTCAACATACGTATGTATGCCACTGTTCTTGTATTTCCACCAGAAATCCTTTAGATGCTCTCGCATGCGCGATATTCCTGAATGGTTAATACAGTCATGGGCCTGATGCAGATATACACTTCTTGCTCGGTAAGGCACCACCAGCTTAGGCCTCATGTTACTATCCCGGATCATGAGAACTTATGTGCCAGGCTCTAGGTAGAATTTTCTGATGTGCTTCATAAACATGTCGGCTCTGTGGTTCTGTCCATCAATCTTGAAATTGCTGTCCAACTTCCCGTTGTGCAGAGACTTAATATTGTTCGCCAGTGTGTCGTCCACTGACTGCTCTGCTGCTATGTTGACTCGATCACATAGGTTGTCTGTCGCCGTGTCAACTTCGGAGCTAACTGCTAAAAATGTTCTGGTAAAATTCTTACATGCCTCCGTGTTCTCTCGAGTGTGGTGGACTCGCATGAGCTGTGCGTTATCAATGTTTTCCTTGCACCAAGATGGTACGTATACATGTAGTCCTGTATCCCGTAGTCTGAATGTCCATCCAGCTTGTTAGCTGTCCGGCATGGATTTGGTCTTGTCGGCATCTGCAAAGCATGTCGGCCCACACGTTCGTTTGACTCTGAATATATTCAAGGATAAACCTATAGGATGAGATTTCTTCCTGCCATCGTCTGATTTTGGCGTTGTTGAACTCTCTTTGATCGAGGTATATCAGGGATGTATGGTCTTTAAAGATAATGAACATGCGACCGTGTAAGAAGTAATCGTACTCCAGAATCGTCCATTTTATGGCGAATGCCTCTCTTTCCGTTGTCGACCAGTTCTTTTCTGTGTCATTGAAGGTGTGTGATGCAGTGGCAATTATTTTCTTCTTGCCGTCAGGTGCTTCTTGCATTAATATTGCTCCACACGCCATGTTTCTGGCATCTGTCGTAAGGGTGAACAGATTCGTAAAGTCCGGGAAAGATATGACGGGTGGTGAGGATAATCGCTTTTTAATTTTCTCAAACGCACGGTCAGCGTCCTTTGTCCAACCAAATTTGATCGTGTACCTGTTCAGCGCATGTATCGGGGCCAATAGCTGAGAGAAAGTGTCAGTCCTTATGGACCCGTGAAGCTAGGTTTCAAGGAATTGTCTGATCCATACCAGGCGTCCGATCAGACTACTTAGCTCCTTTCTCGTGGTTGGGGGCTTCATTTCTCGAATTGCCCTTACATATTTCGGATCTGCCCTGTATCCGTTAGTGTCGACGATCCGACCCAAAATTTTTGCCTCGCTTGCCATGAAACTACATTTATCAGGGTTCAACTTAAATTGATATGCTCTAAGTGCTATAAATAGCTGTTTCATCGCTGACATATACTCGTCGAATATGCGAGTATGCACCAAGTTATCGTCAATGTACGATGAAATGTTATCCCTGTTGTTGACTGTGTCTTTCACTTCGGCTATACACCGCGAGAATATGTGGCCTGCTGAGGTAAGGCCGAATGCGAGACGGGTGTATTGGTAACATCCATCACCTCAGGTGAAGGCGGTTTTGTGTCTGTCGCATTCCTCAATTTCAATTTGCCATTAGCGGCTCTTTAAATCTAGACTGGCAAAACATCTGTTTCCTTCCTCTATTTTGTGGAAGAGCTGGTCCATTAGGGGTATTGGGTAAGGGTCCTGGTCATTTAAAACTGTATTTAAAGTGCGTTTAAAGTTCGCCACTACTCTTACCATGTCGTTTTTTTTTCTGATTGCAAAAACGGGACTATTGAAGCCTTTCGGGTCCCTGCACGGCTCTACTATGCCTTCCGACAGCATTCGTTGGATCTCCGCATTGACGTCCGCTTCCATTGCCTGATCTATCGGATGTTGGTTTTGGCATTTTGATGCGCCAGTCGTTGGAATTCGCACCGGCCTGATGAATGTGCCCTTCTCGGACCATTCCGTGCCTATAATGTCCTTAAACTCCATTAACAGGTCCACAACACGTTCCAGTTTCTCCGTATTTGAATGTTGTGGCAGCTGTACGTTCAAATGTTCTTTCAGCCATTTCCGCGTCCGAGGCAACAATTGTAGGAGATATCACTGTAATTGTGGCAGTATGATGACGAGTGGCTTCCCTTGCCTCGTCTGCTACAAGAAACGCCTTGTGAGTTATCTGCCCCTTTTTTGTAATGCGAGTAAATGATATATTGTTTCCAGCATTGTTGATGCTATACTCTGCCACAGACTCGTGTCTCAAAATGTCTTGCCCCAACAATATCGATATATCAATAGAAACAAGGTGAACCTTTACCTCCTCAAACTTTGGGGATCCGGCATCGCCTATGGTAATGTCGCATGAAATTTCGGCGCTCGCTCGTATATTTCCATTGATGCCCGCTTTTATATTATGCGTTGATACAGGTGAGTATTAAATAAAGCCATATTAGTAACTTGTTATTGAAGCATTCATTAACAGAGGCGAGACACACGTGTGTACGTAACGAACAATTTATTTACACTGAATACATAGCAGTTTACCACTAATACAAGTAGTGGGAGGTAGCAGTCAAGAGTGACGGTGGGAGTCACTAAGAAAACGGGAGATAACTCGTGTTTACGTAACATCTCCGTTTTTTTTCTTCTTTGTTTTAACTGAAAAATAAAAGTATTTTTATTTTTTAGAGTTTTCTCATTTAGTCTCTGTATCGGGCTGGACATTTAATTGGTCTCCCTTTCTTTGTGGAGTTTGGTATTATTTTGTTTTCCGAGCTTGTTTTTGATACGACTTGTTTTCGACTATTTTCTTGGTTTAATATGTTTTCATAGTCGTGTTTGATTTTGAACTTTTGATTTTCTTTTGTTTTTAAAATATGACGTCTGTTGCGCCGTACATATTTTCCTTGTTCTGTTTTTATTAGATATGAACGAGGCTCTTTTAATTTTTTTACAACCTTACCTTTTCGGTTCCATTTTTCTTGTGAATGAATACGGACAGTATCGTCTTTCTTTAGTTCTGGTAGCTCTCTGGGCTTTTTATTTATTTCATGCTTTTTCATTGTTTTGTTATGCATGATATTTGGAAGATTTGTCCTTAGCGTTCTTTTCATCAACTGTTGGGCTGGTGACGGGGTTTTATCTTTTAATGGTGAAGTCCGTAACGCTAACATTGCTAGGTATGGGTCTTGTCTACTTTCAAACGATTTCTTTAATGTTCTTTTAATTGTTTGAATGTTTCTTTCTACTAAGCCATTCGACTGTGGATAGTTCGGACTTGTCGTGATATGCCTGAAATCCCAATCTTTAGCAAATTGTCTAAATTCTGATGATCGGTACTCGGGTCCATTGTCACTAATCACTATTTGTGGAATGCCAAATTTTGCGAAGGTGTTTTTTATTTTATTGATTACCGTACTTGATTTGCAGTCATCAAGTTTGTGGATATCGAAATATCTAGTCGTGTAGTCTATTATCACTACATATGCTTTACTATGTAAGTAAAATACGTCTGTCGCAACTTTGGTCCATGGTGTTACGGGTATTGCATGGTGTATTAGTGATTCTGACGGTTGTCGGTTTCTGTGATCTAGACAATGTGTGCATGTGCTAACCATTTCTTTTATTTGATTGTTTATGTTAGGCCAATATACGACCTCTTTTGCTCTTGTAATGCACTTTTCTATGCCCAAATGTCCAGTGTGGATTTTTTGTAGGGCTTCCTTCCTTAGGGAGGTTGGGACCACTATTCGTGTACCTTTCAATACTAGTCCTTTCACAACCGATATGTCATCGCGGACTGGCATATATGGTGCTATTGTGGGTGGCACGTCCATTTTTTTCTGCCAAGTTGATGTCGCATATTTCATGAGCATTTTTAGTGTTGGGTCTTTCCCAGTCTCCTCACGGTATATGTTGAGTTTTTGGTCGCTCATTGGATATTGTTTTATAATGGTATGGATATATTTGTCCATTTCTGTATCCGATATTTCTTGTTCGCTGTCTGATATGTATGCACGTGATAATGCATCAGCAATTACGGATTCTCGCCCTGGACTGTATATTACTTCGAATTCGTATTTCTGAAGCGCTAGTATAAATCTGTGTATTCTCGGAGGACTTTTTGTAATGGATTTTTTAAAAATTTGCCTTAATGGTTTGTGATCATTTTCTATGAGAAATTTTCTTCCATAGATATATTGGTGGAATTTGTTGCAGGCGAACACTATGCTGAGCGTTTCCAATTCTATCGGGCAGTAATTTTGTTCTGCTGAGGTTGTCGATCGTGACGCGTATGACACGGGTAACCATTTTTCATCATGTTTCTGTTGTAACACTGCACCCAATCCATGTTTGCTGGCATCGGTGGTGATTTTAATTTCTTTGCTGGGATCATAAAATTTTAAAACTGGTAGGCTAGTTATTATCCGTTTTAGTTTTTCTATAGCCTCTATTTGAGGTTTATCAAATGACCACAGCGTATCGTTGTGTAGCAGTACTCTCAACGGTGTAGTTACCTCTGAGTACTCTGGTATGAACTTTCACAGGTAGTTGGTCATTCCCAAAAATCGTTGGATATCTTTTTTATTTTCGGGTAGAGTCATGTGTGTTATTGCCTTTATTTTAGAAGGGTCTGGTTTTATTCCTTCATCAGTGATCAAATGACCTAAATATGTTAATTGCTTTGTTGCAAATTCACATTTATTTTTGTTTAATTTTAATCCAGCTTTGCGTAGTTGACTGAATACTTTGTCTAATGTTTTTATATGGTCCTCTAATGTTTCTGACCATATTATTATGTCGTCCTGTGAGTTCTTCGTTCCAGGTATGCCTTCTATTATTTTTGCAACTTGTGCTTGAAAAATTTCAGAGGCACTATGTATTCCATATGGCAGGCGCGTGAACGAATAACGACCAAATGGCGAATTAAATGTTAATAGCTTAGAACTTTCTTGATCAACGGGTATTTGCCAATATCCATTTGAAGCGTCTAATTTCGTGAAATATTTTGGATTTTCCATTTCTGCAAATATTTCTTCGGCGGTGGGTAATTTGTAGTGTTCTCTTTTTATGGCCTTGTTTAGGTCTCTAGGGTCCAAACATAGTCTTAATTTTCCGTTCGGTTTCTCCACTATTACCAGAGAATTTACCCAATCTGTCGGTTCTTCAACGGGTTTTATTATTCCCATTTTTGTCATTTTTTCTAACTCCTTTTTTAATTTTGGTTTCATCCCAAACGGTATGTTCCTTGGAGGATTTATGACGGGTTTTATGTCCGGAGTTATTGTTATATGATGTGTGACTGGTAATTTCCCGATGTCACCATAGCAATCTTTATATTTTTCTTTTAATGCTTCTATGTCCGTCTTGTTTATTTCATAAGTTATTTTTATCAGTCCTAATTCTTCCGCTGTTTCTGCGCCGATTACTGCGTTTGCATTTGTGTTTGCCACAATGAAATGCGAACTTACTTTTATATTTTTATTTTGTAATTGTATAACACAGCTCCCTATCGTGGGAATTTGCGTACAGTTGTAGGCGGTTAATTTTATAGACGTTTTATTTAATTTTGGCTTTGGTTCAATAGTTCTATATATTTTTGCTGGTAATACATTTACTTCAGCACCTGTATCGATTTTGAAGTTGATGAGTGTTTCGTTGCCTCGAATCTTTACTTTCCATTTGTCAGTTTGTAGAGCGTCTACATTTTTTTTCAATATGGCGTCCATGTTAAACTGATTTTGCTCCACGTGGTCTGAATTGTGTGAGTGTCCGACATTATATAGTTTCTTCTTTTTCGTTCGACATATTCGAGCGAAGTGTCCTTTTTTGCCGCAATTTGTGCAGTTTTTATTGTATGCTGGACAGTTTCCTTTCTGATGTGACCCAGCGCAGTAGGTGCATGTCTCAATCCATTGTTGTGTTTTCGCGGGCTTTTTGTCTTCACGTTTGAACATGACTTTGGACGATAGTCTGTTTTTCTTTTGATTGCGAATTGTTGAGATATTTTCTGTTTCGCATGTAGCCATTATCTTGGAGTGTCTCTTCGTTTCTTCAGCACTAAGGCCTGCTTGTATCGTCTTTTGTAAATCCAGTGAAGGTTCTCTGAGCATTCTTTCTCTCAACATGTTGTCATTAACGCCACACATTAGAATGTCTTTTATTAGTCTTTCAGTGAGGTCACCGAATTCACATTTGTTTGCCTTTTGCCGTAGTTCTGTGACGTACTCATCAAATCTCTGTGTTTCTTTCTGTTTGCACGTGAGAAATTGATATGTGAGAAACGTCAGGTTTTTTCTTGGTTGGCAGTGCGCGTCAAATTTTTCTATAACTTTTTTCAAATTTAGCTTCTCTTCGTCATTTTCAAAGTTAAACGTATAATATATTTTCCTTCCCTCGGTTCCTATACAGGTCAGCAATATTGAAGTTTTCACCTTCTCCGGTTTCTTGTCCGACTCTGTAGCTTGCAGGAACAATTGAAATTGGTTTTTCCAAGTTTCCCATTCCTGTCCGAGATTATCCGAAGAGAAATTTAATTCTTTTGGATGTGGTAAAAATTCCATTTTTTTTTTTTTTTTTGTTGAAAATATTGATATACGGCTGTGAGTGTTGACGGTTCGATGTTTTATTCTGACACCATTTTATATTATGCGTTGATACAGGTGAGTATTAAATAAAGCCATATTAGTAACTTGTTATTGAAGCATTCATTAACAGAGGCGAGACACACGTGTGTACGTAACGAACAATTTATTTACACTGAATACATAGCAGTTTACCACTAATACAAGTAGTGGGAGGTAGCAGTCAAGAGTGACGGTGGGAGTCACTAAGTCAACGGGAGATAACTCGTGTTTACGTAACACCCGCTATGTGCACTGACGATGTCGTCATATGTTTCTTTAACTCGCCAGGGATAAGGTGACTGGGTATGATCGTTACCGAACACCCTGCGTCGATCATTGCTACTGCATGAATTGTGTGTCCTTGGATGTCGACTGCTACCTTCGTGAATGGGGAACCTTGTCCCCTATCCTGCTGAACGTTGTAGAACATATGTTTTTCTTTTATAATATTAGGCGTAGATCGGAGGATCACATCTCGTCCGCGCCGTGAAGAAAATCCTCTTCCTCCGAATGAGTATGGGTGTTAACTCGATCCTTGTCCCTCGCTATCGCGGTGTGGGCCTGTACCTATCGCTGGTATCTACTACGACTGGGTGTTTCACTAGCTGCTCGCACCTCTGTATCGTACATCCTATTTGGGGCATTTGGCTGTCGATATTTGACCATCACTTTGTTCTGCCTTTTATCTGGCTGGATTAGCTTTTTCTTGGGTTCGGCCATTGTGTCCCCTTTTGTACCTTGGTCTGGGTTTAGTATGTGCGGACGCCATTTTTGTGCCACGTAAGCTACCGGCTTCGCCACCGGAGAAGAATTTAACTGAATGGGCCTGTTCAGATACTTTTGAGCCTCATTTGCTATGCCTCCAGCAGTGTAGTGTCTGTCCATAGTTTTCACTACGTGTGGGAAAACATTCGGTGCCCACAACTTCACCTTTTCGCTTATTAACATGGTACCCATCAATGAAAAAAACGTGTCCGCCGACATTTCGGTCTGCTTATCTTTTTTATATTTGTCTTTTATGTGGACTGCCGCCTCCCTCACTGTGCTTTCTAGTCTTCCCACGAAATCGGTCAGCCTTTCGCCCTCCTCATGCTGAAAGTCACACGCAAGGCTCAAGTGCTGAAAATTCGACATGTGGCTACCGTGTGCCAACAACAGGTAAGCCTTTAGCTGTTCGAATGATGTTGTCTCATGTGCTGAATCTTCCATCTGCTGGAATATCCCCTCGTTAAGCAACTGCTTAGCCACTTTTAAAAAATCATCCTTCAATTTGGGGTATTCTTGATGCTCCGGTCGTACGTGAATAGCATAGGCCTTGTTTAGGTCAGTGATGAACTTGTTCACGTCGACACCCGGCTGGAACGGGCGAATATGACACATGGAATCGCGCAACGACTGTTGCTTTAAAAGCAAATTATAATCAGCTTGATGACTGGACTGCATTCGCGTCGGGATCACCGACTTTATTACTATCAGCAGATTGTTTAAATCCTCCGCCATTTCTCTTATCACGGAGTCTGACGCTTGTGTTGGCTCCTGCCTGAGCCTAAATAGCTCAGCTTTCTGGTCTTTAATAGGACTCAGTAACTGTCCTTCAGTGAGTCCGGAGTAATCCATCTTTGTGACAATCCCCTATTTAATTATTATTTTGTTTGTCTCGTTGCTTGACGCGTTAAAGTTCACAGCTCCTCCTTAATATACATTTTTTACTTTTAATTTTTTATTTATTTATTTTTTTAAATATTTTTGCTTATTCACGGAATGTTATAATGGTTTCGAAAATCAACCTCGTGCGTTCCTGCGTGGGTACGTTACTCTTTTGTGAAGAGACCGTTACTTCTGACACCAATGTAATAATTGTGTCGAAAATCAACCTCGTGCGTTTCAGTGTGGGTACGTTACTCTTTTGTGAAGAGATCCCACTTCTGACACCAATGTTATAATTGTTTTTCTTTCGATAAAATAACAACAGTAGTAATTGTTGTTATAATTGTGGTACGAAAACACTGAACGTGTAGCAGTTACCTCCTCCTTTCACACATAACTACACCGGTTGGCCGTTAGGTGTCGCTTATTCACCGACAGATGGCACTGAAAAGCGACACCAGAGTTATCTGCCCTTCTTGGTATAAAAGCCGGTGTAAACACAAAAATCACCCTCTTATTCAGTCAATCCGCCTCGCAGAGACGACTCCTCGGCACAACTTGGACGCATCGCCGAGAACACCGACGAGGAACCTGGAAAAGCCTTTTCTCCTGCTACCGTCGTCTCACTCAAAGACTACTACCATCTTCACTTGAAGAAAACCCACGGGCAGCCCAAAGAACTATTATATTTTCCTTTTCCTCCACCGGACACCGTCCAACTCTCTCTTCTACCTATACCAAACGGTATAGGTAACCTTGAGTCAATAAACCTTCTTTTTTTGTTGCTTGTTACTCAGTTGTTCATTTAATTCATTTCGTGTGATAAAAGTAAGGAAGGGACAAACTATGCCTTCCATTACAAACGTTACCTACATGTAGTTCAGCCACGAATGTAAAATGTGCAAAGGTTGAAAACCCGATGAAAGGAAATCAACCCGTGCTCCATAAAAATGAATAACACATCTTATCACAAATTATAAACATATATTGTATAAACAACCAAGACAAATCAACAATACATAACAAATATTTACTTTATTTTTTTCAAAAGATCAACTGATATTCTTTCGCACAAACGGAGTTATCTATAAGAAGCTGTCTTTTGTTATTCCGAAAAAGTTGATCAGAATTAAAAGTTCAAATATAGGAATTAAGAAGGCTTATAGCCTTTATAAAAATGAAAATAGGAATTTTTTTTCTGACAAAATTCGAGGAAAACTAAATGAGAAGTCCTTCTCCTCCCACGGGAGATCGAGATATGAAAATAAATGTGTCAAAATCGATGGGAGCGATTGAATGAGATCATTTAACACGACAATATAAACACTATGAAATTTTTATTTAGGACGAATTAATATAGTATTTCTTTTTTTTGTTTTTTGTTGTCTTTATGTCGTAAACACATACCTTTTTGGTTTGATGGCGGAGGGTAGGATATTTTAACAGAATTTTAGATTCTGTGGTCCGTTCTTAACGAGCTGTTTTAGGGTCCCGAGATATACGTAATCTCGACGTTGGAGAGGTCATTTGATTGACTGGTCTGTCGTAATCAATTTTGTTGGACCAGGGTTTTCTTTTGTGACCGGTGGGTAGCTGTATAAAATGTCGCTGTATTTCTTAAGCGTTAATTTTCAAATTTCACTTTTCCTATTTTTTTAATTTTGTGTGCGGGGATAAATTGTTTGATATGACAGCGGGGTGGGCTGTCAATCTCATAGACGTCCTCTCCTAACGCTGCTGGAGGAGCTTCTCGTGTTTCCTCTTGTTTCGATTTTCCTGCTCTCTTGTGCATAGCTACGGTATTCTCTCATTTGATTGGTTGAATCCTCTGCCCCCGCAAATGCGTGGGCTGATTTATGAAAGCCTGTCTGTCAAGCTTCCTACTGACTCACTTTTGACAAACGTCGCCGTTTGCATCCCCCTTTCTGTATGCGTAGGGGAACATGTTCCGACAAGTCCCCTGCTCCCATTTTTTATGCTTTATGGGGCAACATATGTAGATATAACAATATCGCCGTTGTTTATTTTTACAAGTGTCTTATTTTATGTTTATAAATTGTGATACTAATGTGCCCCGTTCTTTTCTTTCCCATGATTAATTGCTTATCTCCCTTTCATCGTTTTAATGAAAAAAAACAAAAAAAAACAACATATAAATAAATAAGTGTCGTTTTCACTAACAGCGAGTCTAACATGTGACCCGTGGGCCCGATTGAAACATAAAGGATAGGAGACGCGTGGTGTGAGAGGAGCGGGGGTTTCCCACCTTACACATTATCAACATTCGTGAGTTACACATTTGTAACATTCGTGTCATACTATCACGTTTATAACAGAAGGAACTTCGGGTTTGTGTAAGAACTGTTAGGATCGAGGGTCGTGTCCCCCGATTATTAACGTGTTCGTATAATCAAGCAATGTTGCATGCAAAGACAGAGTAATTAATTAATAAACAAAATGAAGTAGTTCAAATAACGTTTATTGAACGTGTGTGTACGTGGAATGATGAAGTGTGTGATGTATGCATGTGTGTCGATGGAAAAACAGTTCTTGAAAAAGGTATAAGAAGAAATGAATCCGGCGAGAGGAAAGTCTTTGAAAGCCGTACACAAAGAAAATGAGTTGAGAACTCTTACCGTTGTTTGACCACGTGCTGACGGAAGAAACGTGTGTTGGTAGTTGTTTTCCCGAGGCTAATTGAAAAGAAAAAAGAGAGCGAATTTCCATTTGCACCTGGTTTATAGTCCGAAGGGCAGATAACTCTGGTGTCGCTTTACAGTGCCACCTGTCGGTGAAAAAGCGACACCTAACGGCCAACCGGTGTAGTTATGTTTTGAAAGGAGGAGGTAACTGCTACAGAACAAATTCTGTGCGATGAGGGGCACATAACCAGGAATTTTTATGGCGCAGTTGTATTAAAAAAAATTTATCCGGGATTATACTGTATTGGATACGTCAATACTATGACGTGTAATGTTTGAGAAAAAAAAACTCCTAAATAAAACAATGATTTTCTAAAATAAAAAAAAGAGTTTGTTGATTTTATTTTCCCAATAAATTTGTAAAAATGAAATATTTTCTTATTGTACGTTGTTTTATGTAAACGAGGGACCACTTTTTTGATGCACGAGTTGAATATTGATTTACTCCTCTCCAGGAGTTAGGCACAAGGCTAGTTTTTATCTTACTCCCACAAGTAAGATGTGACCCAAGGTCGGGTCAGGAAAGTGTGGTTTAAAAATTGCCTGGGCAGCCCCGTCGGCATTCCCCGGTAGGCAGTAAGCAATAAACTTACTCCTCCCCAAAGAGGGGAGGCAAAGCCTGGGAAGGTCCCAGAACTGCACAGGACAGACCCATTGACCGGCGTAAATCAAGACCCGAAGGCCAAGGTAAGAAAAAAAAGGAAAGTGATACATACCGTTGCTGGAGCCAGCCTTCAAGTGGGGTGGGGAAACACCAACAAGAGCAGAAAATAAGAGGTGATACTTATATGTGTTAAGATGGGGGTGGCAGGTTGTTAGAAACCTATAAAAAGAGGTTCTACCTCTCAGTTGGGTTCTATTATGTTGTGTTGTGTTCAGAGTGAACAGGTTCAGTTGATAAGAGTGTTCTGTTCTGTTCTGTTCTGCAGTTGAGTTGAAGGGTTATTGTGTTCCAGAGCTTGGAGGAGACCAGAATTCGACTCACTATAGACCAGACACTGGATCGTTACTCCTGCAGAGAAATCCGTTCTCTGCCCCATTACATATTGTTACCGGACCTTTTGGTTGGGTCGCTAAGGGAGCAATTCCTTTTGCAACCCACCCCCAACTGCTGCCGCGGCCCCCTTTTCAGGGTATTGACTTTGAAGTGGATCTTTTCTTACATTTGGATTTATTCCCACACATTGCAAAAGGAAACTGATTTGACTAAGAAAGTTTTGGATTTGCAACCAACGGAAAAGAACGTTGCTGTGATACGAACTTGCCTTTCCCTTTAACAACCAAATGGCGGACTCAGTCAGCATGAGGGAGATAGAGAAACGAAGGACTCATCTTCAACGGAAGATAAGATCGACCATAAGGTGTCTAGAAAAAGAACAAATGTCGATGAAAGTGTTTTTGTCCTTTGAAAAGGATATCGAAGGATGGCTAGAAGATCTAGAGGCAGTGTCCTGGACAATGGAAGAACAACTGGCTGCTGAGGAGGAGTCTAAAGAGTTAGCCGAATTGTTACAGACATCTTTCAAATTTAAGATAGATGTGCGTCAGCAAATAAATAATTTGAGGGAAACAAGAGAAGGAAAAACTCCAGTGGTCCCTTCTAAAAGTCAACAATCCCCCAATGTAGACCAGCCATTAAACCCTCAAAGTCAGGAGGCAGCTGGTACCCCTGAACCAGGTAGATCCTTCCACTTCAACCCAACAGCCAATTCGTCTTTTGTGGTGGAACCTTTTAAAATAAGGTTGAATGGGCCACGTTTCAGTGGAAAGGAAATTGAAACAAACAAAGAGAATGTGTACGTCCCTCGGTTAATATGTTAACGAGAAATAATAATAAAGGAATACCACCGGAGAAGCCAACATTTAGGCTTGGCGACAACTTTAAGTGAAGTGAGGCTGGCTGGATATTGGATTCCACACGCCAGACAAGCTGTTAAAAGAATAGTGAATGCTTGTGCCAGGTGCAAAAAATACAATGCCACTGCCTTTTCAGCACCAAATTCAACAGACCTCCCTGGTCCTCGAGTAAATTTGGTGAGACCATATCTCCATACTGGCGTGGACTACACCAGTCACATCTGGGTCAAAGGAGAGGTAAGAGATTATAAGATGTACATCCTCATATTTACCTGCTTGAGTGTCAGAGCTGTCCATATTGAACTCGTCCCGGACATGAGTGTATCCTCCTTCGTACAGGCCTTTGTCCGCTTCACAAATGTAAATGGCATCCCCTCTCATCTTTACTCAGACAATGCAAAGACTTTCGTGGCTGCTGCCAGAGTGATAGACGGGGGGATGATAACAGAAGAATACAAAGAAAAATTTGGGATCTATAACCTGAAACATTGCACTATACCCCTTTATTCAGCTTGGTATGGAGGCACTTGGGAGAGGACAAATAACAAACTGTCATGTACAAACTGTCTGTCTGTCTGTACAAGTCGATAGGAAGAGGAAAGGTGGATTATTTTGGTCTACTGACCATATTATCAGATGTTCAGCGGGCCATTAATAGCCGCCCCCTGACTTATAGAAGCTCTGATGGTTTGGATGGGCTAACTCCGAATTCTCTGGTGGGTTCAAATGTGAGCCAAGGATTGTTAATCCGACTGAATGATGATCTGGAAACAACAGAGCCTCTTAGCAGGACCAATTTGAGGAGGACGCTCCGTTATCGGGAAGAGAGTTTGGAGAAATTTAAGAAGATATGGCAGGAAGACTACCTTTTGAGTCTAAGAGAAAGAAATCTAAGGTTATCAGGCCCTTCTTTTGAGAACATCATCAAGAAGGGTGATATAGTGTTAATTAAGGACCACCTCAAGACTAGGCCATTTTGGTCTATAGGCGAAGTCCTTGAACTGATCCAAGGTAGTGACGGATTGGTACGTTCCGCCAAAGTGAGAAAGGGGAACGGTTCTGTACTTATTCATTCCATTAAACACCTGTTTCCACTGGAAATCTATCCGCAATCGAAGGAACCTGCAGAGGAAGTCTTAAATGAAGAACCAGTTGACTCACAAGACCAAACCCTATCTTCCCAACCACATGAAAGCACCAGGATCTGGATATGTCCAACTTGCAACAGACCTGAAGATTCGAGATCAATGATTGGCTGTGATCAATGCAATGATTGGTTCCATTTTAACTGTGTGGGCTTAGTTGTTGCACCACCTGAAGAGGAACAGTGGTTCTGTCAATTTTGCAGGCCTCGGCGACCGAGTAGACCCAGTTTATTGGGGGTCTAAAAAGAAACCAGAATTTACTGGTGGAGGTTCTAAGAAAAAACTTTAAACTGACTAAAAAGTTAAAATTGGAGTTTGTATACGATTAGCGTTCCTCTCGACAGCGAGCAGTTCTGTTGTGTGAACATGACCCCAGAGAGCCGTTTTGCATGGCTTACATTTTTATTTTTTCGCATACCGGATTAGAGTTTGAAAGTTGAAAAATCGAGGATTTCGATACTTCTTTTTTTTTCTTCTAACTTTTTATTTTGTCTTTGTTGGGAGTGTGTAAGAAAAAAAAAAAGAAAGTGATACATACCGTTGCTGGAGCCAGCCTTCAAGTGGGGTGGGGAAACACCAACAAGAGCAGAAAATAAGAGGTGATACTTATATGTGTTAAGATGGGGGTGGCAGGTTGTTAGAAACCTATAAAAAGAGGTTCTACCTCTCAGTTGGGTTCTATTATGTTATGTTGTGTTCAGAGTGAACAGGTTCAGTTGATAAGAGTGTTCTGTTCTGTTCTGCAGTTGAGTTGAAGTGTTATTGTGTTCCAGAGCTTGGAGGAGACCAGAATTCGACTCACTATAGACCAGACACTGGATCGTTACTCCTGCAGAGAAATTCGTTCTCTGCCCCATTACATATTGTTACCGGACCTTTTGGTTGGGTCGCTAAGGGAGCAATTCCTTTTGCAACCCACCCCCAACTGCTGCCGCGGCCCCCTTTTCAGGGTATTGACTTTGAAGTGGATCTTTTCTTACATTTGGATTTATTCCCACCCACAGTATGTCGTGCAGTATCCATCGGAAATTGAATAGAGCAGACGCTAGCTTGACGTCAGAGTTGTCCGCCATTTTGGCTGTCAAACTACACACTCGCCGTTTTTTTTACATTTAAATATTCTGATAAATGATATATTAATAAAACGCATAGACTGTTTGGAAATCGTTAATTTTAATTTCTTTCTTTTTAATTTTCTGCGAACCTGGTGTTCCGGTCGCCATTTTGAATATTGACTTCTGTCCGTCAACTTTAGTTAACAAAGTGATTTTTTTATTAAAGCAGATAGCTCATTCGAAAACAAATAATCAAACCGAAAGTAAGTATTAATGTATTATAATTGTTTTTCGTGTTATTTTTTTAGGGTGCGGGTTAGCTATTTTTGTGAAGGGGTGCGTTCCAACTATTATGTTTCTCTGCCGTTTAGATATTGATGACAAAAATGAGCTTACGTTCCAATTTTTACTGTAAATAGAACCCCCAAAGCATTATCACAAATAATGAAGAAAATACTTAATTCTAATAATATTTGTGAATCTTCATAGAATAAAAAAATGGTAAATTTTTACTATCTTACCCAACGCAGTTTACCTTCTAAAAAAGTTCAAATTCTACTTTTTTTGTGCAAATACATTTAAACAGCCTAAAAAATATCCGCAAAGAAGGAATTAAAATGAAAAATTAAATATTTAAGATTTTAGAGTGGGGGATCACTTTCCTTTAAAAATTTAACGTAAAATTAGCACCCATTTCCTGAAATAAAAATGAAAGCGTAAAACGAGACATGTAACCGACTTGAGTTTCTAAATTGCCTAAATCTCTACGTTTTAATGAAATAACCCCCCCCCCCCAAAAAAAACTAACGAAATTGATTAAATTCTTACGGGTTTTTATTACCCCCCCCCCCACACACACAAAAGTCCGTTACATGTCTCGTTTTACGTTTATAAAGGAAAGTGATCCCCCACTCTAAAATCTTAAATATTTAAAAAAAAAATTTAATTCCTTCTGCGGATATTTTTTTAGGCTGTTTAAATGTATTTGCACAAAAAAAGTAGAATTTGAACTTTTTTAGGGGGTAAACTGCGCCGGGTAAGATACTAAAAATTTACCCAATTTTTGGGGGTTTACTTACACATTTGTGAGGTCGGAAAAAAACAGAAATTAGCAGACGTTCATTGTCTGCCATTTTGGTAAGATAGTAAAATTTACCAAAAAAATGATCTTTTCTACTATTTACAAGTAAACCATAAACTATGTTGTTTTTTTTTGGGGGGGGGGGGGCTTATTCGTAATGTTCCACCACCCGTTTTTCTCAACTTTTTACTGACCATTTTTTTTGTTTTTTTCGGTGTACAATTATGTATAATGTCGGAAAATTCCGTGTTTTTTTTTTAATTTTTCCAAATTTAGATTTTAAGTTAAATTTAAAGTAAACGTATCACCCACTATTTGACCATTTTGAAAAAAATGTAAAATATATTTTGTTAATGTAAAAAAAAACGGAATTATCTCGCGTCATAGTAGATAATTGTACACATAAGAAAATAAAATAATTTTCAGTAAAAAAGGTGAAAAAATGGGGGGGGCTATTACGAACAAACAACAACAGCATGCAACATTTTTCACCTTTTTTTTTCTCTTTTTGCTGTGTATTTATCATGCCGCTAGAGAATTCCGGTGTTTTAGACATTTAAAAAATATATATTTTAGATTTATTCAACATGGTCAAAAAGGGGTGATCAGTTTACGCTAAATCTATATAAGAAACTGATCCCCCTCCTAAAATCTAAAATATTCGGAAAAAATGTTCCAAAAAACATGGAATTCTTTAGTGATATGATAGGTAATTTTACACACTAAACAGGAAAAAAACGAGCAGTGAAGTATTACAAACAAACACCGTTTATTTTAAAAATTTAAATGTGCTTTTGCAGAATAGTTGCATTTTTTATGCCCACCAGTGCCCGCCACTAATCACAATCACAGTTAAATGATGATCTTAAAAGCAACTATTTGAAATTGAAAAATAGCGTCTACTCAGAATATTAAAAAAAACCTGAAAACCTGTCTGTCCTTTTAAAATCCAAAACTTATTTTACACTTTAAATATTTGCTGATTTTACAATAAATCTAAATACAATAGAATTAAAGTTACTTTTGTTTTATTATTTTTTTTGAAGAGATAGTGAAATTTTTTGTTTATAAAATAAAAACAAAGGTGTATGTTACCTTTTTCTTTTAAAGGATAAAATATATTTGTTAAGTAAGTTGACATTTGTTCTGTCGGCGTTTTACCCAGCACTTGTATTGACCTTTTTACAGACAAATTCTTTTTTTCTGTGAATAATAACCTATTATGTAGTTAGAGAATTCCCATTGTTTTAATTAAAAAAAAAAAATTTTTGATTTTAAAGGGGGTCAATTTCATAAAGCGATTTAACGTAAATTGTTCACCCACTTTATGACCATCACCTAATTTATCTTTTTTGCTGTGTGCAATTATCAATCATGTTGCATAAGAATTCCCGTTTATTTTAAACTATTTTAAATTTAAGAGGGTGGATCACTTTCTAATATAAATTTGATTTAAACTGATCACCCACTTTATGACCATCACAATTTTCTTGTATGAAAGAAAAAAGTGCTATCCTGAATATTCAATTATTCTAGTAATTCCTTGAAAAGCTAGCTAGCTTGCTCAGTGTTCATGTTAGTTTTGTAGATACATCTTGACCACCAGATACAAATCCTTATTCACTAAAGCCTATTCCACTTGCTCCATCTTTTCCACTTTCCTTGGTACAAGTCTCAGCTTCCTCATCCTACAAACAACTAACCTTATCTCTAAGAGGCCCTTTCGACTACCCAAAAGTCTGATCTGTTACATTCAACAGTGCATGCTTCAGGTATTTAATTCCCTCCCACCGCAGGAATATATGACACAAGGTCGGAAAGTGGGGGAAGAGTCAAGCCAGCCAGCGCCCCTAAAGAAGGAGCACTCTGGCCTAGCAAAAATAGCCTGGGCAAATCCGTCAGTATCCCCGGTCAGAGAACCTCAGGCAGCAAGCAATAAACTTACTCCTCCACAAAGAGGGGAGGCAAGGCCTGGGAGGGGGCACCTAGGAAAACCTAGGACAGTACACCTCAACCCGGCAGATAAAATGCCACCGTAATGGCCCACTTCCTGCTGGACTGGATGTCGAAAACAAATCCACGACTGGTATTACCCCATCCTGACATCCTCAATCAACCGAAGTTAATCAGAGACTGATCGGGCTGGGGTTGGACTCAACAAGTACATGCTTCAACTTCCACTGTTTTCTGACACTTCCGGAAATAGACCTGGTAACAAACCCCTCATTCACTTAGTCTGTAAACTCGGATTTTACATGTTTTTGATTCAACCTCTATATCATTATCTTTATCTACTGGGCTTTCTTCATCTTACTCTCACAAATAACTGGTTTATTATGTGTGAAAATTAATTCAGCAGGTTTTCACTACCAGCAGATAATTTATTTGAGTCTGTGATGTTTCATATTCATATGTAGCAAGATGAATTCCCCTTTTCTTGAAAAAAGTATTTGCAACCAACACGTCCATTCCCAGACAAAATTCTAAGATTCTTTCCCTTTCTGTATTACATTTGCTATATCCATTTATTTATTTTTCTTGTAAGATGATAAGTTTTATTTGCAGGTACATTTGAATTAAGTAACTATTTTAATGACAAATGCGTTTTGTTCCGTTTTTTATTCAACAACAATTTTGTAGTCCTGATTTTTTAAAGTCGTTGCCGTTCACATCATTGATTAATCCATATTCAAAAAAAACTTTCAATCTCATAAAAAAGTTTATTCTTCAATTTGATGGGAGAAGTATAAAGTTTTAAGTTAATTTTCATTCAAAAATCCAAGTTGAAAACTTCAGTAAATACAATTTTACAGAAATTTGATTTAAATGATTGGTATACGAGAAGCGTTCAATAAGTAATGCCCCTGACCCACTTCCAGTTGTCTGATCTAGATGAAATTTTGCATGTGTAATGATTTATATCTG
The DNA here is from genome assembly GCA_963556195.1 of Sepiola atlantica. Taxonomy (NCBI): domain Eukaryota; kingdom Metazoa; phylum Mollusca; class Cephalopoda; order Sepiida; family Sepiolidae; genus Sepiola; species Sepiola atlantica. The sequence goes on along the minus strand of OY744525.1, from coordinate 121,749,393 downwards.
TATGGGTTATGTTGCAAAAAACAGCTCTGAACTAATTGTGGTTTCTGATTTACAGGTGTTTGAACTGAGTCAGGTGTGAAATGGAGCCAGTTGAGTGTCGCGCAGTGATCCGGTTTTTGTATTTGAACGGACGCACACCAAAGGAGACTTTTGATTTAATGAAAAAAACTTATGGGGATGATTCCCCATCATATGATTTTGTAAAACGCTGGCATCGTGAATTCAAACATGGCCGGAAGTCTGTGGAAACAGCTCCCAGACCGGGTCGTCCCTCTTCTGCCATTGATGAGGCATCTGTCCGTCAAGTTGAGGCTGCCATTTTGGAAGATCGACACATTACTATTCGCCAAATAGCCCAAACGGTCAAGATTAGTACAGGGTCTGTGGAAACTATCATTCATGACCATTTGCATATGCATAAGGTGTCTGCCAGATGGATTCCCATTGAATAAAGTAAGGTTTTCTGAATAATACAAAATAAGATTCATACCAATCATATTACACATCGCAAACGCCCCCCCCCCAAAAAAAGACATTGTTATACAGTCTTTTTATTTTCATTTTATAAAAAGGGAACTTTTTCGTTAGCTTGACAACAATGCTCTGTACACATGGCTCTCACTTCCACACAATTGAAATGTAAACACAAACCCACTTTCCCCCTTCAGTCATTATAATATTAGCAAAAGCAGGCAGTTCGCTCTTTCTCTTCTCTCTCCCCCACTTTTTATTTTCTCTCTCTTTATCTATCACTCTCTCTTTCTTTTCTCTCTCTTTCTTTTATCTATTTCTTTTTTCACTTCCTCTGTTTCTTTTTTCTTTCTGTTCCTTTTTTTTCTTGTTTCTCTTTCTCTCTCTGTCCTCTTTTGTTTCTCTTTCTCTGCCCCATCACTTTTTGTTTCCTTCTCTCTTTCTTGTTTCTCTGTCCTCTCTAATAACTTACCATGTTTAAAAGAATGTATTCTATTTTTTTTTTTAAATATTTCATTAAATGAGGTTCCTGTTCTATATTTCACAACACGTAATACTTCAGGTCACAGGTCGTCTATGGATTATTTTATATGATTGTGTCATCCGTTATGACGTCATAATGATCTTCCCAGTATTTTCAATCAAGTGATTGAAGCATATTATATATATTATATATTTTTCATGTAAAAGAAATGTATAACCAAATTAAAAGCTACATGAGATGAGTGAAACTGACAGTAAAATCTTACATTATATTATTCAATAAATATATATTATCTTTACACATTTGAAATTTAGCATTTTGAAAATTCAATTACAAACTTGATTATAAGCCTTTGCTTAAAAAATGACTGATGATTTTATTTATATAGCAAATTTCAAGGTTTTGATGTCAATCCCTTTTTATTTTTTTACATGCCAAAATCTTCTAATATTAGAAAAAACAATACTTAGTCAAGTGTAAAAGTATCATTTTACAGAAGATTTACCACCTGCTAAATTGAGGTTCGGGTCGTGTAAACATGTTAGAAATAAGAGTTCTTTATAGATGTACTAATGAAAGAAAATGTATGTATAATTAATATGTCATGAATAATAATAAGTTTCAATGCGAAAATAAAACTTACCTAAACAGTCAAAGTTCTCTTCTGTATCGTTTCCACACAATTTTTCTGAGAGAATGTGATTTTCACACATGTTTAAGACTAGATATATCTAAGAATCATTAATCTCATTTATATTATCTTTCTTTTGATGAATTACGGCATTATATTTATTACGTTTTCACTTGTTTGAAGCTTTTATCTTTAATTATACAATGATGATGAACTATATTTATTACGTTTTCACTTATTTGAAGCTTTTATCTTTAGTTATACAATGATGATGAACTATATTTATTACGTTTTCACTTATTTGAAGCTTTTATCTTTAGTTATACAATGATGATGAACTATATTTATTACGTTTTCACTTATTTGAAGCTTTTATCTTTAGTTGTACAATGATGATGAACTATATTTATTATGTTTTCACTTATTTGAAGCTTGTATCTTTAGTTATACAATGATGATGAACTATATTTATTACGTTTTCACTTATTTGAAGCTTTTATCTTTAATTATACAATGATGATGAACTATATTTATTACGTTTTCACTTATTTGAAGCTTTTATCTTTAATTATACAATGATGATGAACTATATTTATTACGTTTTCACTTATTTGAAGCTTTTATCTTTAGTTGTACAATGATGATGAACTATATTTATTATGTTTTCACTTATTTGAAGCTTTTATCTTTAGTTATACAATGATGATAAACTATATTTATTACGTTTTCACTTATTTGAAGCTTTTATCTTTAGTTGTACAATGATGATGAACTATATTTATTATGTTTTCACTTATTTGAAGCTTGTATCTTTAGTTATACAATGATGATGAACTATATTTATTACGTTTTCACTTATTTTAAGCTTTTATCTTTAATTATACAATGATGATGAACTATATTTATCACGTTTTCACTTATTTGAAGCTTTTATCTTTAGTTATACAATGATGATGAACTATATTTATTATGTTTTCACTTATTTGAAGCTTTTATCTTTAATTATACAATGATGATGAACTATATTTATTACGTTTTCACTTATTTGAAGCTTTTATCTTTAGTTATACAATGATGATGAACTATATTTATTACGTTTTCACTTATTTGAAGCTTTTATCTTTAGTTATACAATGATGATGAACTATATTTATTACGTTTTCACTTATTTGAAGCTTTTATCTTTAATTATACAATGATGATGAACTATATTTATTACGTTTTCACTTATTTGAAGCTTTTATCTTTAGTTGTACAATGATGATGAACTATATTTATTATGTTTTCACTTATTTGAAGCTTTTATCTTTAGTTATACAATGATGATGAACTATATTTATTACGTTTTCACTTATTTGAAGCTTTTATCTTTAATTATACAATGATGATGAACTATATTTATTACGTTTTCACTTATTTGAAGCTTGTATCTTTAGTTATACAATGCTTAAGTTGTCCTTGTATTCAGTATCACACAAAACGCAATGTCTGATTGACTTTGAATTGCAATAACTCTGGTACTACTTGAGATATCAAGATAAATTTGGTATTTTTTTTTATATCTTGTGGAACTATATATGCAGACCTAAAAAGTTGTTTACTATATTGAAAAAAAATTCACTTGGGATCCCTTCTTAAAGTTAAATAAATTGATTTTAATCAACAACTGAGTTTTGTAATGTAATATCTCTTTAATAATATTTTTTTTAATTCACAGATTACAGATACAGTGAAAAGTAAATGGACCCATCTATTCTAAAAAAAAAAAAAAATATGCGAAAGCACACTGGATAGAAACCTTTTTTTTGTGAAATCTGCGGGTCAAAACTCCAAGGAATAAGTGTTTTTTAACTTAAAGGAAGGAGTGTTCTTGCAATAATAATTTTCCAGAAACATATATATATATATATATATATATATATATATATATATATATATATATATACAGAAAATAAAAAAGGGATTCCATAAAGGGTCTGAATGATAATTTAAATGTTATAATTCTATAAACAACATGCAAACACACTCCAGAGAGAAACCTTTTTCTTTCGAAACCTGTTCATCGGGATTTTCAAACAATACTGATTTATTAAAGACACACCTGAGAAAACAGGCTGGAAAGAAACCAAATACTTGTACAATCTGTGCGTCTATATTTTCTAAGTATTCTACATTAAAATCACACATGCGAACGCACACTGGAGAGAAACCTTTTTCTTGTGAAGTGTGTGGGTCAGCGTTTTCAGCCAATTCTATTTTAACGGTACATATGCGAACACACACTGGGGAGAAACCTTTTTCTTGTAAAGTCTGTCCGTCAGCATTTTCAACCAATTCTAATTTAAAAATACACATGCAAAAACACACCGGAGAGAAACCTTGTTCTTGTGAAGTCTGTGGTTCATCATTTTCAAACAATTGTAACTTAAAAGTACATATGCGAACACACACTGGGGAGAAACCTTTCTCTTGTGAATTCTGTTCGTCTGCGTTTTCAACGAATTCAATTCTAAAACGACACATGCAAAAACACATCGGTGTGAAACCTTTTTCTTGTGAAGTTTGTGGGTTAGCATTCACTCAAAATTCTCAATTAAAATCACACATGCGAACACACACTGGGGAGAAACCTTTCGCTTGTGAAGTATGTGGGTCAGAGTTTTCACACAATATTACTTTAAAAATACATATGTGGACACACACCGGAATAAAACCTTATTCTTGTGAAGTATGTGGGTCAACATTTTCCAAAAATTGTAAGTTTAAAACACATATGCGAACACACACTGGAGTGAAACCTTATTCTTGTGAAGTTTGTGGGTTAGCATTCACTGAAAATTCTCAATTAAAATCACATGTGTATACACACATTGGAAAAAAACCTTTCTCTTGTGATGTCTGTGGGTTAGAGTTTTCACGCAGTAATACTTTAAAAATACATATGTTTACACACACGGGAATGAAACCGTATTCTTGTGAAGTTTGTGGGTCAACATTTTCAAAAAATTGTAAGTTAAAAACACATATGCGAACACATACTGGGGAGAAACCTTTTTCTTGTGATGTCTGTTCGTTGGCATTTTCAACCAATTCTAATTTAAAAAGACACATTCAAAAACACACTGGAAACTTGACACAAAAGACTAACTCCTTGTAAACAGAACAATCTTGGAGGACTTAAAAAAGAGACAGAACCCTGTCAATTGCCTTGATCTATTACAAGAAGGCATTCGACAGTATACATCACTCCTGGATTCTTCACTGTTTACAACTGTATTATGTCCACAAATATGTTAGGTCATTCCTCTAGATGCAAATAACCAGATGGAACATAAATCACGTTTCATCACATGGAAAGAAAAATACAGACCCCAAACGATAAAATTCAGCAAATAATATTTCAGGGATACAACCTTAACCCTTTTTTGCATTACAATAGATCCACCGAGTAAGCTACTTAAACGACCCAATGCTGGATATATCTTAATTGACGATCTCAAACTCTATGCTGAATCTGAGAAATAAGCTGTCTCTCTGAGAGAAATTTACAAGATTACCCAGAGGACATCTGCATGGAGTTTGAATTTGTTAGATGTGGTAAATGCACAATTAAGAAAGGGAAAATGACAGCATCAGAACATCTTAATGTAAACACTAGCTCTATTCAAAACCTATGATATTATGCTGTCTATAAATGCCTAGGAGTAGGAAAGAATGAGATGCTTGAGCATGGGAAGATGAGAGGGAGAATATATGAAGCACCTTTAAATCATCTCACTAGAACTATCACCAAAAAATGAAACTAACTGCCATCAATACATGGAAATACATTTTGAATTATCGATTGGCATGAAGGTTATAGCAATCGCCTTGACACAAGAACTAGGAAAATTCTGGCTCTACATTAACTCATTTATTGACATTAATGTATAGGCAGGCTGTAGTTACCACTAAGAAAAGGTGGTCTGGGAATCATTAAAATTAACAGTGTAAACGTGTAGCAATATAGCTCTTGTGATCGAAAAATGAAATTAATGAAGGAACATCTAACCAAATTCCTACCTCAGCAGATCTCAACTGCAAAACTTGCCAAAAATTTCAGTGGAAACACACTGGGGAACATTTATGCAGAACCATCTATGGCAACACATCGAAGAGCAGCAATGCCCAAGATTTTTGTGACTCTGTCTTTTCCGAGCACGTGGTGCAATGTTGAAAAGGGTGTCTGGTTACATTTAATGCGTCCAAAAGCAAGTTTCACTCTTTGCTCTGATTCACATTTAATCCCAATTGAAATCGATTGCTCTCGTCTTGAGGAAGCACCTGTGTTTACAATCTTCCGTTACTGACCTTTATTTCTTACCTCAAATGGAAGGCATATCAAATCCATTGCAAAGGTCGCTGGGAAACCTGTTGGATCATTCTACCGCCCAAGAAGGAATCCTATCCCGCTACTGACACAATCATCTACCTGCACGAGAGCAAAATACGCCCTAAAATTGAGTGCTACTGCATACTCTGGAGAGGTGCTGCTCAGAGCACCCTTACCTACCTTGCCAGAGTACAGAACCGACTTCGAAATCTACTGGCGGGTATCCTCTCCTGCTATCGCTCCACTATTCCATTTCCCTCGGGTATTAAGGCTGCCCTTATAGTATATTCTTATCTTCAAATTGCTTAGTAATGACTGGAGAAGTTATGAGCGAAATACAGTACCATTGTCCATTATCACCTCCATTACTGGACCTCGTTAATGCATCACCTCCAATTTCTCTGCAACCGCAAGTACCGACTCTGCATGTAGCTCCCATTTAGTCCCCCCTGTAAAACATTTACAACAAAAAATCGTCTAGCTACAATAATAATTTCCCTTTTCTTCCTCTCTTCGCCTAAAACTAAACTAAACTTCCATAAGCAAAGTTTCTGTCTTAGAACTACACATATGCGGAACTCATTACCGCGGGGCTGCTCCCCATCTAACTACAACATCGTCGTTTTAAAGTCCAATGTAAACAAATTCTTGTTAAGCTGCCTTCTTGAATACTAAATTCTTCAAAACGTCGAGTATCACTACTATGCATCACAGTGTTGTTTTCCAGTCCACCTCACACACATTAACTATTATCCTAGAGTGGCCGGTGGATAGTGATAAGTGGGTACTTCATAATAAAAACAGTTCCAAACTGTGCAACCTTCTTTCCATCCAGGTGTTTTCAAATGTATCCGTAAAAGAGTCTAGATATCTACATTGGGGGACAGCGCAATTATAACTGCTCTAGCACAAACACTTTTACTCATGCATTTTACAGATCAACAAATTTTGTTTACACTAATCCGTATAAAAACAAATATTTTCCTTTTTTGTTTTTTCTGTTACTCGTGATTAAATTCTGCAAAACGTGATATTAAAAACGTTGAAGTGATTTTTTTTTCTTATTTAGCGAAAAATACGTACATTTCCTTTGATCCGAATAAACATATTTAAAATACTTTTTCAGACAGAATTTTAATATTTTTTTACAGAAACCATGCACGGATATAATCCACTCGTTTTGTTTGTTTGTATTATTTGTAGATATTTAATTTTTGTTTCTGACTGCTACTGATGATATGTTTTTCTTTACACTTTTGGTCCACCATAATTGATTTAAGAAAGTAAACATGGTTTATGGTTAAGATGCCATGACTAGATGTTCTCCAATAATGAATTTAAAGCAATTTCTCTTACACACCACTGCAACGAACAATCTTAATCTTCTCTCTCAGCTGTCAAATTTCAAACTGCCTGTCTTCCGCATTCGTCCCTTTTTAAAGTAATGTTCTCCTCATATGCAAATGAATGCCACCTATAAATATCTAATCCCAGACAAAATTTATTTTTTTCTACTAAAAATCGGTGCCCATCATGCGAAACGGTCCACACACTTCAAAGCTGGTAACCCTTCATTTTCATTCCATTCTTACAGTAATAAAACTTTGTATTTTAAACCACGCGTGCCCCCCATGATCATCAAATATCATTTTACTTCACATAATCCCGTGTCCAAATCGTAACATTTCGTTCTCTTTGCGGTCTTTGCAGTGCAACCGCTCATCCTCATATTCGACACTTACATCTCCATCGTGTCTTAAATCTAAAATGTACCGTGGTATTTCATCGACACTCAAGTTGTTAGGAAATTGCACTCCAGTAATTACTCTTCTTCCCCATCTCGTCGTACATCGTGCATTCAATGGCTTCACCCAAAGATCTCCTATTTGGATTCTGGTTGGTCATTGCTCATCGATTTTGGGAGATGTATCTTTTGAGCACCTCTATTCATAATTAAAAGTTGATCTATACGGAACCATATCCTCTCCCTGCCCGACTATCAGTGCCATGTACCAGAATGCGGCTTCTTCAGGTGATAGCATTCCATATTTCACCTATTGTTTTAACTGTCCGATGATGTCACTCCACTATTCCATTTCCCTCGGGTATTAAGGCTGCCCTTGTAGTATATTCTTATCTTCAATTCAATAGCTTAGTAACGACTGGAGAAGTTATGAGTGAAATACAGTACCATTGTCCATTATCACCTCCATTACTGGACCTCGTTTAAGCATCACCTTCTCCAATTCCTCTGAAACTGCAACTACCGACTCTGCATGTAGCTCCCTCGATATTGTAAGTCTCCTCGGTACACAGTCTATCATTAACAAGTATGCACTTTTACGATTATTAGTTTTATAAATAGCTAATTTTGTTCAATTATTTGCAGTCCCAATTTAACCAAGATTATGTATATTCTGTGCAGGATCGATTGATTGATATCCAATGCAATTCTTAACCACCTAATATTCTTCCCGTTTTATAAGTGGATCAACTTCTTACAGCAAATATAATGTTCTATCCCCCCCCCCCTATGTGGTGTATTCTATGAAACTCTACTAGTTCCCCGGTTCCTAAACAGGATACCGGGACCTCTTCCTTCTCAAGTAACAACTGTTTGTTTATTCGGGTTAGCGCATCTGCTTTGTTTTCATCTGCAGGTGCAACCACTGCCTTTATTCGCAGTCCAAATTCCAATACTAACTCTCCAAGTATTCCAAGTCTCTGCTTTTCTATCATTTCTCCAGCACTTTCTGTTCGTATTCCTTTGCTCTTTTTGACTCTAGAGTTAATCCAACTTAGTACCATTGCTGGATTAGTCTTTATTTCGATCTATCTCAATGACAATTATATAGCCTTAAATTGATGCCCTTTAGAACAGCATCTAATTCAACCACATTAATGTGATTATAGCCATCCTTTCTCAGTCATGCTGCCTCTCCCGTCTCTTAATCAGCAATCCCTACAACAACGCCTGTTGTAATAATGCTTGCATCACACAACACCACTCCCATTTTTTCAGTAACACTGTTTGTTTTTTTTTAACTTCCGCTTCAGTTGAATCATAAACAGAACAATACGATTTTTTATCACAGATGTTTATTACGGAAAAAGTTTTACTATTTAAAAAAGGGTTTTATTTACAAAAAGTTTTTTAATTAAAAATGTATGTATAACAGAACGTGCTTAAAAATGAAACTATGTATTTCATAAGTATGCACATTTGTAATTTTGTTCTGAGACGGAAAATACACAAAACTTATTTTAAATTAAAACTAAGAAAGAAGGAATTACTCTAGACTGAAGTAATTTTCATTTTGTCACAATCTAGAATGACTTCTCTTGGGGAAGCTTCATTAAAAAAAAATACATTTTTATTACAAAATACGTTACAAACTTTTTGCCTCCCTACTAGGGCAGATTCGACACAAGGTCGGTTTTTAATGTAGGAAAAATGCAGCTCCTTTAACCGTATGATACCAACGAGTAATACGTAACTACGTTCAGTTTTTAATACACATTCTTACGGTAATGATCTCCCCTTAGCCTGTCCCCGCTTCCTGTCCCCACTTGTAATAGCGTCCTATGTTAATAAAGTTTGTGTTCATTTACTTTCCGTCTCTGTTTGTTCTTAATCCAAGCCATCCTCGACCGGTCACAACACAACATGGTGTCAGAAGTGGGATCCAAGGACACAATAATGTTTTTCAGTGAAAATTACACTTTATAGTGATATTTGTCAGGTTTAGGTGACATTACACTTGTCTCCGGAAAATATGCACGTGCGCACAGCTATACGCCAAGGTAAGAGGAATTTGACTCTACTGTTTTGTTCATTTCTCATCATGGAAACCCCCCATACATTAGCATCAATGATACACTGGTCCAGTCCCAACTTGGGAAAATAAATGAACATATTTTTACATCAGGCTACATTATATTTTGGTGGACCACTTCGTGACGTGGACGATGACGTGAAAGTAAATTACCTCCTTTTGTGGACTGGTGTCGAAGGGCAGGAGATTAGCGACCACTTCGTTTTTCAGACAGATGAAAGTAAAAATGTGGACAACTACATGAGACATTTCAAGAATTATGTAAGTCCTCAGTCAAATTTCCGGGTGTCTCGACACCAACTTTTACAGAGTCGCCAAGAGGAGAATGAGCCAGCCCACTCATTTCTAAAGAGACTGAGGCAAATAAAAAATTACGAATATGACCCCATAGTCGAAGAGACAAACTTGTTGGACTTATTTATATTTGGACTAAACCTCAAGTCAACCCAAAAGTCACTGTTAAAAGAAGGTAGGGGTTTATCAATAACGATAGCCTTACATATAGCAGAAACTGAAGAGGCTACAATCAAACAGGTGGAGGCAATCCGGACTCCACTTGAGAAGCTCAGTGCACATGCGGTCCAATCAAATCGTGCCCCCGAGTATATACACACATGTGGTTTTTGTGATAGAGGTCGTCATAAAGGAGAATGCCCAGCCAAGGGTAAGACCTGCCTGAAATGCAGGAAGACAGGTCACTTTGCCATAGTTTGTTGTTCGGCAGAGAGAAGCAGAGGCAAAGAACAGGGTATCAGGATGGGAAGACCTCAAAGATAATCCAACAATACAAGTCGAGACAGTCAAATCCACACAGCCACCCAAAACGACAGTGAAGATAAGCCTGAAAATGGAGGACTCTATTTTCATTCTGTATAATGCGAAGTTCCCTTGGGCGCAACAGAAGCCTATGCAAACTTAAGAATAGGCAACAAACTAGCCCAGATAGAGATCAAACAAAAATTGACACAGGAGCTATGAGCAACCTGCTACCCCTGAGTGTGTTCCAGCAATTAGTTAAGGTACTATGTCTAGACCCTAAAGACATGAACAAGGCCATACAGCGACCACATTTTGTGACCCCACATTCGAAGACGTGGTCTCAAGGCTACTCAGTGCAATATGGTTCACCATGATAGATGTCAAATCTGATTACTGGCAAATGAAACTGAATGAGAAATTGAAGGAATTGACAATATTTATTACCCTATTTGGTAGATACATGTTTAATAGTTTTCCAATGGGAGTGAAGAGCGCCCAGGATGAATTCCAGCGAGTCATGTTTGAGAACTTTGGAGACATAAACATGTTCTCTCTATCTCCGATGACACAATCGTGTACGGCTTTGAAGAAGATGGTAGCGACCATGACCAATCACTCAATCAGCTCCTTCAAAGAGCTAAGGAAAGGAACTGCAAATTCAACCCAGACAAGTTGGTGGTACGCACATCAGAAATACCATTCTTTGGCCACATCATATCCAAAGATAGTATAAAACCAGACCCCAAAATGTTGGAGGCGATTGCCCAGATGCAACACCCCAAGGATGAGAAACAGCTATCCAGCTTCCTTGGACTAGATAATTACCTCAACAAGTTCTCGCTCCATCTCTTAATACTGACAAAGCCATTACGAGACCTGTTGTCTAAGGACAATGATTTTGTCTGGTCATCCAGCAACAATCAGCATTTGACAGCATCAAAGAAGAAATCCAAAGATCTGCCATACTGAGGTATTTTGACCCAAAGACACCAATCATGATACAAGTTGATGCTTCTGCTGCTGGACTCGGTGCAGCCCTCTTGCAGAATGACATGCCAGTTGCTTTTGCAAGCAAAACCCATCTGGACCGGAGACACGATGTTCAAATATTGAAAGGGAGATGCTTGCTGTCGTTTTTAGCCTAAAAAGGTTCCATCATTATGTATGGGGTCACAGGGTAACGATTCATACTGACCACAAGCCATTAGAATCGATCGCACTTAAGAACCTGGCACAAGCACCTCCAAGACTGGCAAGGATGCTGCTAAAGATTCAAGGGGATGATTTTGCAATGAAATACAGCCCAGGCAGAGCAGATCCCATAGCTTACTGTTTGTCAAGAGTGTCATTCAGACCATCAATCACATTGAAGGTATCGACCTCAACATCCACATAATGAACACTCAGCTAAGTGCATCACCAACTCGCCTACAAGACATTAAGCTGGAAACCATGAAGGATTCAACTCTAAGAGAGCTCATCAACACTGTGATGACCGGATGGCCATCAGATCGCTCTGGTTGCCCCAGTTGCTTACTCCCATACTGGAATTTTTGGGATGAAGTTGGGATCCAAAATGGTGTCCTACTGAAAGACAACAAAATTGTCATACCCGCTTCACTCCAACCAGATGTTCTGCAACAACTGCACTTATCACATCAGGGAGTAGAAAAACCCCGGCTGCGGGCAACAACTGCTGTTTACTGGGTAGGAATAAATAAGGATATTGAGGATATGGTTGCAAGATGCCCCACATGTCAAAAGTATAAACCAATGATCCCATTAGAAACATTGCTTCAACATGAAACCCCTTCTTACCCATGGCAGTATATCAGCACAGATCTCTTCACAATGGAAGGAAATAAGTACCTTTTAGTGGCAGACCAATATAGCCGCAGTCCATTTGTACGACGCCTGCAGTCAACAACATCTGCTGCAGTGATCAAGCAGATGAAACACATATTTGAGGAACAAGGTGTTCCTGAAGTGGTCTATAGTGACAATGGGCCTCAGCACACAAGTACTGAATTTGTCAACTTTGCAGAGAAGTTACACTTGAAGCACACAATATCATCACCACATTAACATCAATCCAATGGGTTGGCAGAAAAAATGGTTGGTGTATGCAAGAAGCTACTACTGAAGGCCCGAGAGACTTGCAATAATTGCCATTTGGCGATGATGTCATATAGAGCTACACCGCTTTCAATCAACCTTAAATCTTCAGCCGAAGTCTCTAAGCAACAGCTCGGAGATTAGCAAACCGGAGACATAATGCAATGAAACAAAGACAAGACAAAGAACCGGTATGACCAACAGAATAGCCACAGCCATCCACCATTGCAGGCAGGTCAGCAAGTCCACATCCAAGATGAGAAAACCAAGTTGTTGAAACCTGGAACAGTCAGACAAACCACTGCAGAGTCAAGCTCATACCTTGTAGAATCCGCAGATGGAAGTATTCATCGAAGGAACCGACAGTTCCTTAGGTCCGCAAGAGCGGAGTTGACTGAAAGTCTATATAACAACAGACACAACCACCTACTAACAGTTGATACCAATGCACCACCGATTAGTGATGGGATGCGTGCATACCCGAGCGACCGTGGTGTGATCTCTCAATCTAGCCAACACTGTACGAGTGTAAGGAAGATTATTGCTGACTGCTACACGAGCAGTAAATCAGAACTTACATACCCTACACCAGTACATTATGCACAAACTCTGCTCACAACTGCAAAGCCATATGCCCTGGACCTCCCCAAAAAGATACCACAAAGATTGGACTTGTAATGCTTAAAAAAATAAAATAAATTTTTAAAAATCAAATAAAAAATCACACCCTCCTTGTTTAAATTAAAGAAGAGAGATGTATCAGTATGTTACAGCTGATTTGTTTACCTTTTAAACTTCCGGTAATTATCTCCTCTTAGCCTGTCCCCACTTCCTGCCCTCACTTGTAATGGCGTCCTATGTAAATAAAGTTTGGGTTCATTTACTCTCCGTCTCTGTTTGTTCTTTATCCAAGCCATCCTCGACCGGCGACAACACAATAAAGGCGATATCCAAAGTTTTTGACAAGATCTGGCATGACGATTTTCTAATAAAAATTAATTCGTATGGTATTACCGGACGAATATTTACTATAATTAGATCTTTCCTATCTAAGAGACAAATCTAGGTTGACATCAATGTGCGTACATCGGATATTAATGCGGTGTGCCCAGAGATAAATCCTTAGACATTTATTGTTTCTGATATTAATAAACAACCTCCATGATGACATTGCAGGTATAGTTGCTGATGACACAACACTCTACACCTGACATGTAGGTAAAACGGAAGCGCATGTATCAAAGGCAATGGTAGAATAATTAGAAAATGACCTCCAGTCTGCGTTTGTATTGAAACATAAATGGCTGGTAACATTTAATGCTACTAACACAAATCTCTTTTCCTTTAAGAATTACAAGAAACATTTTGAGTCACCAATTGCCATGGTAAATAAAACGTTACCGTAGAGTCCAACATTCATACTCCTCAGCCTAACATTCACAGGTAACATGAATTGGAACAAATAGATAGAAGATACTGCCAAGGCTGCTTTCAGGAAAGTGGTCTCCCTATACCGTGCTAGAAAACTTCTCACACCTGCCAGTATCCTTTATTTCTAAAAGTAACCATCCGCATATGCATAAAGTATTGTTGTCAAATATGAGCTGATGCACTTTCAGATAGTCATACCCTCTTAAACAGGGTCCACAAAAGAGTCTGCAATCTAATAGATCCCACACTATCCACCAAGCTCCAGTCCCTGTTGTAATGATAAAAGAAGAATGAATAAGAATGCCTTTCGTAAAGGTTTTATCAGCTTAAAATATATACACGTGTTTGGCAAAGTCAATATGGCGGAATCCTTAGTTCCGGCCAAAGGGGAATAACCATGACTCATTTCCTGAAGAGTTACAGTAATTTATTATAACATTTTCCCCTTCAACAATAATCAAGTATGGAATTACAGAAGTTAAATTTAGTCTTTTCTGTACTAGGTTAAAAAGTCCTTATATTTACTTGGAAATCGCCGCATTCTGGACGATCTCCGCACTGACTCACAGGGATTTTTGTTCTCAGCATCCACATCGTGGCTAGTATGGATATGTTCAGGATCAGGTAAGGGATTCTTCTCCTCCACGTCGATATTGTTTTCGTCAGGTGGCGGTTCTTTATGGGCTTCAGGGCTTGCAGTATTGTTTTCATCGTGTTCGTCTTCTTGGTTTGAGGAGTTAGGGGCCAGGTCTCGCACATTGACAGTAGTTTCCGCACCAGAGGGTAGTCGTACATGAGCATAGTAGGGTTGATGTCTAATAAGGTAGCAGGGGTTACTGGAGGGTCGAGCTTACTAGACTTAGTATGGTTTCTGACATATACTGGGCCTGGTTTCGCCCAAGTGGGAACAGAAGTTCCGGAGGAAGATCTACGACTATATTTGAACATTCTCTCATGAGGAGTCATATTGGTGGCAGTGCACAGTAACGACCTGATTGAATGGAGAGCGTTTGGTAGTATCTCTTCCCAATGAGGCAGTTTCATGTTGCTAGAGTGTAAGGTCGTTTGGATGGCCTTCCATAAAGTTCCATTGAGCTTCTCAACTTGCCCGTTACCCTCAGGGTGATACCTACTTGTTTTAGAGGTGGCGATACCTTTGCCACGTAAGTAATCTTTGATTTCTCCTGCAAGGAAGTCAGCAGCTCGGTCAGTGTGTATCATATCGGGCATGCCAAAAATAGCAAATAGTTGGTTTAGGCAATGGATCACGGTTTTGCTAGTCATATCCTTACAGGGGAAGGCAAAGGGAAAGCGAGTATATTCATCAATTATGGTGAGTAAGTATTTGTTACCACGTACAGAGGTAGGTAAAGGGCCTTTAAAGTCGATGTTTAGTCGCTGGAAAGGTAATATAGCCTGTATGAGTGTTCCTTTGTTACAACTGGCAAATTTAGGTTTCAAATACTGACAGGAGGGGCACGAGTCTGTTATGTTTTTAATTTGTTCTAAAGAAAAAGGAAGGTTTCTTGTCCGGATGAAGTGGCTGAGTCGCGTGACTCCAGGATGGCATAGTGTAGCATGCAAGTCGCGGAGGTCTTGCAAAGTGTGCGTTAATGCAGAGATGCGAGAAAACATATCAGCAGCTGTATTTTCCGTTCCTGGGCGGTAAGTAATGCTGAATTTGAATTGTGACAGTTCGATCCGCCAACGACATATCTTATCATTTTTAATTTTTGATTTTCTCTTATTATCGAACATAAAACTGACGCTCTTTTGATCTGTAATAACTTTGAAATGTCTCCCGAGTAAGAAGTGTCGCCACTTTCGAAGAGCTTCGACAATCGCAGCAGCTTCTTTTTCGACCGCGTGATGTCTAATCTCGTTCGGACTTAGTGTCCGAAAAAAGAATGCAACGGGTCTACCCTGTTGGTTCAGCGTAGCAGCAATGCAGTATTTACTGGCATCAGTTTCCACTACAAATTCTTTGTCCGGGTCAACAGTTATAAGGGTGGCATTACTTAAGTCGGTCTTCAGCGTCTGAAAAGAATTTAGAATAGACGGGGGTAGTGGAAACTCCCTGTTATGGTTCAGCGGCAGTATCTTATCAGAAAAATTTCGAATGAATTTACTATAGTAAGAGAACATACCAATTATTCGTTTTTGCGACTGTAGATTTAGAGGCGGTGGCATTTCAAGGAGTGGTTTTAGCCTCAGGTAATCAGGAGTAATTTGGTTGTTCTGGATTGTGTACCCAAGAAGTGTGATAGAAGTAGTAGAAATGATGCTCTTACTTTGGTTGAGTGTGATGTTGCATTTTTTTGCTACATTATAAAACCTTTGAAGGTTGTAATCGTGTTCTTGTTGATCCTTTCCGCATATCGTGACATTGTCTACATACACAAAAGTATCTGTTAATTTTTCTCTTTCTACAATGTCATCGATGCATCTTTGAAAGGCACTCACTCCGTTAGTGACTCCAAAAGGGATACGAGTAAATTGGTAAAGTTTTCCATTTACTTCGAATGCTGTGTATTTCCGATCGGCGTGACTAATTGGGATTTGATGGTAAGCAGACTTCAGGTCAAGTGTTGTAAAAACGTTGTATCGAGCTATGTCATCAATCATTTTAGTAATGTTAGGCATGGGATAGGCATCCAGTTCTGTAAATCTATTTATGGTGTCGCTGTAGTCGACCACCATTCTTTTTTTTTGATTCTCGTTAGAGGTCACTAAAACTTGGGCTCGCCAAGGAGATATAGAGGGCTCTATTATGCCTTCCCTCAGCATTCTGGCAGTTTCCTCTTTAATAAAAATGTTGTCAGTGAATGAGTGACGACGAGATTTGGTGGCAATAGGGGTCGTCCGAGTAGAAAGATGAGAGAAGAGGGGAGGAGGAGAAATTTTGATACATGGAAAACTGTTACTCTTACCCATCGCTCCAATAACAAGTTCTTCCCTGGGACCGTCGAATTTCAACGTCACAGTTTTATATTGTTTTAGAAGGTCTTTTCCGACAATCATATCCGTGAACAGGTCCTTAATTACTTCCACCGTCATGGCGTGGTGGTTTTTACCGTTTAGAGAGATGTCAACAACAGTTTCGCCGATGATTTTAGCATGATGATTCGGGTCTGCCAATGCTACGGTTTTCAGTTTGGGGATAACAAAAAGTTTCAGCTTTCTTGCTGTATTTTTGCTAATGAACGTCCTCACGCTGCCGGAGTCTACCATAGCATTCACTACCTGCCCATTTATTTCGCATTTGGTGTAGGTGATGTCTTTGGCACCCGTTCCTAGTAAGGATAGATTGGGTGGGGGGGGAGTCCGGGTCGTACAACACAGCAGCAGGAGAGGAGGATGATCTACATACCTTAGCCCAATGGCCATTTTTTTTACATTTTCTACACTCGGCATTACGTGCAGGACACATCGCCCGTGCATGCCGTGTGTTCCCACAGAAGAAACAAATTCCTTTTTGTAATGTATTTCCTTTTACAGCGGCTAAGGGAGTTTCTTCTGGTTGACCTACGGTAGCTGTTACACTCGGGTGGTAATCGAAGCTGGCCGTATGCTTCTCCGCTTGTTCTAGGGATCTAGCCACTGTAAATGTCTCTTGTAGTGTCGAGAAAGGTTTTTCAAGTAGGCGCTGACGGATAGACGAAGACGAGATGCCGCTAATGAACGCGTCCCGTATATATTGTTTTTTGTTTTCCTCGGCACTTACCGCTTGAAATTCGCAAGATTTAGCGAATACTTCCAACTGTTGCATGAACTCGTCGATGGTTTGTGTCGGTTTCTGTTTACTTGTCAGGAGTTGATGTCTGTTAAATACAATGTTTGTTGGTTTCATATAAATAGCGTCTAGCGTTTCTATGGCGCCGTTGTAATCCGTTGCGTCGCTTATGATTTCGAAAATTGTCGCCGAGACAGAATTGATCAATGCGAAAAGATTTTGCGCATTGTTTTCGATTTGGTCGTTATTTAACGTGCGTAGGTAATATTCAAATGTTAGTTTCCAATGTTTGTATATTTTTTCCGAATTCGGAGCAGTTGGTTCTGTGTTAAATCTTTCTGGCCGCAGTAATTTGTCCATTTTTTTTTTTTTTTTTTTTTTTTTTTTCTTATTTTAAGCTGATAAAATTGTAATGATAAAAGAAGAATGAATAAGAATGCCTTTCGTAAAGGTTTTATCAGCTTAAAATATATACACGTGTTTGGCAAAGTCAATATGGCGGAATCCTTAGTTCCGGCCAAAGGGGAATAACCATGACTCATTTCCTGAAGAGTTACAGTAATTTATTATAACACCTGTCCTATCGCTGCAATGTTCCATCCCTGTCCTTGTTTTACAAGTACTTCAATTAAATGTGCTCTAACGATCTTGCTGCTCTGGTGCCTTATCGACATAAATACACCCGACAAACCCGACAATTAGCTAATTGTTGAGGTCCCCAGTTACCGTATAGCTTCCTAATCTAATAGTCTCTTTTCTCGAATTCTTAGTCCTTGGAACTCCTTCCCTGCACCATGTTTCGCTGACTGTAACGACATGCAGTAATTTATATGTAATATGCAGAAACATATCGTTGCACAACTCCCCACTTAGGATTTCTCTATGTATATTTCACCTGATTCACAGTAGTCTCAGTTGTAATATGTCTTGTTTGGGGAGAATACAAGTTTTAAGAAAAGTATAAGAACTTCCACGTTCTAAATGTAGATATGTCAGTCGCATGATTGATTAATGGTTCAAAGATTTTAGCGAAGGGCGAGAGATGATTGATGAGTCAATAATTTTGCGGATCAGTTCTTTCACTAGACGTCTTGAACAGTGTTACCAAATAGACGATTTCCCAACTATCAGGGAAGCGAGATTCGACAAGAGATTTGTTGTAAAGTTTACAGAGTAGAGCAGCTTGCACATCAGAGCGTTTCTAGTTCAGCCTTATTTGTTTCTGTGCAAACGACATCATTGTGGTGGATAGTAGGGAAATTGTTAATTTACCCATTGTTGTAGATTTTCCAGTAATCGCCTTTCTTATTTCTGGTCATTTCGATATTTCTTTTCTTAGAAGGATTCATTAATGCTGCAAATGTCTGTCTATAAGTATTCGACTTATGGCGGTTGAATCGGCGGAATGTCATGCGTATGGGCAATAGCAGTTGCACAGGTCGAAGTGCACTATTGGAAGAGTGGGGCTTTCTATAGAATTTCCGTGTTTGGATAATTATTTCAATCCCTACTTTTACCCATTCGGTTACCTCATTTGCACACTAATCATCATTGAGAAAATACGTTGAGAGTAACTGATGTGATCTCAGATGGATCCCCAATCTGCCCGTTTAAAATATCTCATCATTCTGAGTAACGGCTCTTCAGCTTGAAATCGACACGTTATAGTGATATCAACCATTAACAGAAGGTGATCAGCGTTCCCGAATAGGCTATGAGCGTCGTCCCTACACGGCCCTGGTAATTTGGTCATGAATAGATCGATATCTGAGGCTTACTGATCTTCACGGCCCCGGAAGCTAGTCGGAAAAGTGACAGTCTATGAACAGTGTGTGCGAAATAGAGAAACTATGCACGTTGTTAACAGCTTCGTCTGTATAGCTCAAGAATCCAAGTCAATCACGGTGGTAGACATTAAAATCCACAAATTCATGTTATTTGGGTGTTCGTTTCTAATAGGAGTATTGTGACTAAGCTATTAGAGACAACGTCGAGCATGGTACACTCATGGGTCGAGGAAGAACAGTAGATAAACTATAAGTAACTAACGCTGTGTTGTAAAGCACATGTAAGCTTGATCATCTGATTCTAGACCATGTTCTTTAGTCAAGGGGAGGGTATTACAAATATAAACACATAGCACTAAAGTGACCCCGATATTATACAACTGTTAATAAAGTAGTCCCTTTTTGCGCAACTTAAGAATTAGGCATCCGGTACTAACTGTCGGAAACAGCGCTAGACAAGCTGTCAAACTTGTACCTTTAATCTGTCAAAACAATTAGTCATGTGAAAACTAAGTTACAAGCAAGGGTCTCCAAGTTTCCCAGATAGACAGAAAGAGAGAGAGAGTGTTCATTTCCCTAGTCAGAAAACAAGGCCAAGCAGTGTGTGTCTTTGAGGTGTTATTGCGTATGTTCCTCTGTTCCTGGCTAATAGAAAAGAGAGAGTACAAAGGTCGGACTACAGACAGCCTATTTATTCCTTAAGTAATTTTGGATTTTTAAACCGAATATTTTGTTCGAGTCTTCAGATCTAGGAAAGTTATCCACCAGGATTAAGGAGGCATCCTTCCCCCAGTGGTTCGGTTCCAAGTCGTACGAAGTCAGTAATCTCTGTTTTATATCAGAGTTTTCCTTCTCCTCGATGGATGATCTGACAAGATCGATGGGTCCATCGCACCGAAATGGGTAAACACGCGCCTGTATACTATGTAAGGTATTTCTACGCCCCCGCGTGTAAAAACACATTAAGTATATACTTAGAATAAGTAGACATGTCTCATCAAAAGAGAAGAAAATGAAAATAAGTTTTCCTCTCATTTAAAGCTTGAGGAGCACACGAAAATTTATTTTTACATGTTAATTTTTTAAACAGACATCTATAATATGGCAAGAGAAAAGAATGCTTTGAGAAATAGAGAATCAAAAAACGTTACCGTAACACAGTTTGTTTTTTTTAACAAATTGAACAAAAGTTCAATTACTAATTTATTAACCAAGCATGACAATAATTAAATTTAACTTTAAACATTGTTATATTATTAAAGCGTATGGTTGCAAGCAGAAAGGAATAGACAACACAGGATGGAAATTATAACAATTCAATCATTTATTTTCCAAACAAACGAAAGGAAATTACCAAGAATTGTCGTCGTTGTTGTTGGTGGTAGTGATGGAAGCAGCGGCGGCACTTGTAGTTGTTGTTGGTAGGAGTAGACGCAGCGATGACTGTTGTTATTGTTGGTAGGAGTAGACGCAGTGATGACTGTTGTTGTTGGTAGGAGTAGACGCAGCGATGATTGTTGTTGTTGGTGGTGGTAGGAGTAGAAGCATCGATGACTGTTGTTGTTGTCGTTAGTAGAAGCAGCAGCGGTGATGGTCGGGGCGGAGCGGCCACGATGCCCACCGCAGCAGCCGCGGGTCTCGGTGGCCAGCGGTCCCTCTGCCTGCCTGTTGCTTGCCCCCACTATTTATAGAAAAGTGGCGGACGTAGTAGTAGACATATGTCTTCGGATGAAAGATGGCCCCATGATTCAGAAAATTGTGTTTCTTTTGAGACGTTCTTTTTGCCACAGTGAGCATGGCACATGGGCAATCCGCGTGTTATTGCTATGGTAACAAGTATGATCATGTGCTCCGACTTTTGTGCCATCACAGCGATTACAGAACGAGTTCCAATGCAGCCAATTCCACTTGTAAGCGGTTGGGAATCACCCAACCAGGCACACTAAGGCGGCGGTCGCCATGACAAAAATACGCCAGACAGTATGACGGGCGTCGTCAAATCAAAATGAGATCTAAAAATCATAACATCCTATTAAAAAAAACGAAATAACAATTTCCTTAAGATAAAATTTTAAAAAACGGCACAAAATAAAAGTAAAAAGGCTCCCGGGAAATGTCGGGTAGGTACAGTAAATTGATATACGTTAAGCAAGTATTAACCAGATTATAGCGTTTAGCGGGAGGGAAATAATCACCTTATATTTGAAACAGAGCAACTACATTTGTCTGCTATAGGCCGACACATACTGAACAAGCCACGAGGATTATTTTTAATTTATGAAGATTGCCCTATGTTTTCACCTGTTTCAGATATTTTTTATTTTATTATTCTCGTCTCCTTCTCCATTAGGTAATCGGTGACTTTATTCGTTTAAGATGCAGTTCTGCTTTTATCATATTAAAATATATGTGTAATGAAAAAAGCCTTCAAGAGCTGCTTCAAGTTTTCGACTTACAAATCTACATTTAAAACGTGGGTATTTTTACACTGCATTATTAGGTCATATTATTTTGGGATATAAGAAAGTCCATTCTATTTGCAACATATGAAGCTCTACATCCCTGGGGGATTCTTTCACCTCCCCGTTCTCCCTGCGTTGGTTAAATTATTTAATGATTGTGATAAATATAAAGTGATAATTTTAACTAAAAGATCTGTACTATTTCGAAATGTTTCATTTAAATTTCCTCCTTTTTAATTTTCTGCAAACTTGATCTTCTAGTCGCCATCTTGAATAATCACTTTACACATTTTACAATCGTTTCTTGCGACCAAATTCGTCAGTAATTTTTTAGTCTTTATAGGTTTTGTTAATTTTAATTTTTCATTTTTTATAAATGCAACTCGACTTCACTAGTGGGCACTGTAACACCCGCATTGCGCCAATATTCGTGCAAACAATCTAGAATTAAGGAAAATGGTTCCTGTATTTCAAAGATTTCCCCATTAAACCGCAGTATTCACCACAAATATAGGCTGTATTTCAAAAAAAAAAAATATAAGATTGTTATATTTGTCTATATCCCGCAGATCCAGCTCCCAGGAACTTATGCAATCTCTTTTAAGATAGGATCACTACCCAAGAACAATTTAGTTACCACGACTCCGTCAGTCTGTTTAATAACATCTCTGGTTTAGCTATTTGCTCAATCAGTTATTGAAACAACAGTACGACACGAATATGTATCTTTCATTTTAACGAGCTGTGCTTCAACTCCAGTAAGATGAGATAGGTTCATCTTCCGTTCTTGGAGCAATCTTTCTGCCGTAATATGACGTCAACACTGACAATTATCATTTGATCACCAATCCGAGCAAGACCAAAATTAAGTGAGGAAGGCTAGATCTAATTGGCGCGAGTAGAAGATGTTATATCTACATATTTTGCCCCATAAAGCATAAAAAGGGGGCGGGGACTTGTTGGAACATGTTCTTCTACGCATACAGAAAAAGGGTACAGACGGTCGACGTTTGTCAAAAAGGGGTCAACAGGAAGCTCGACAGACAGGCTTTCATAATTCAGCCCATGCATTTGCGGGGGCGGAGGATTCAACTAATCAAATGAGAGAATACTGTAGCTATGCACAGGAGAGTGGGAAAATCGAAGCGAGAAGAAACACGAAGAGAAGGTCTTCGAGCAGCGTTGAGAGCAGACGTGTTGGAGATTGGCAGCTCACCCAGTTGTCATATCGGACAATTTATCCCCGACACACAAAATCAAAAATAGGAAACGTGGAATTCGAAAATCAACGGTTAAGAAATACAACGACGTTTAATACTGCTGTCTACCGGACACCAAAAGAAAAAACCTGGTCCAACAAAATTGATTACGAAAGACCAGTCAATCATATTGCCTCTCCAAAGTCGAGATTACGTATATCTCGGGACCCGAAAAAAACCCAGCTCGTTAAGAACGGACAACAGAATCTAAAATTCTGTTAAAATATCCTTCTCTCCGCCGTCAAACCAAAAAGGTATGTGTTTCCGACATAAGGACAAAACAAAAACAAAAAAAAGAAATACTATATTAATTCGTCCTAAATCGAACTTTCATATTGTTATATATTGTCGTGGTAAATGATCTCATTCAATTGTTCCCCGCGATTTTAACACATTTACCTTCATATCTCGATCTCCCGTGGGAGGAGAAGGACTTCTCATTGGTTTTCCTCGAATTACGTAAGAAAAAAAGACTTTCCTATTTTCATTTTTCCATAAAGGCTATGAGCCTTCTTAATTCCTATATTTAAACTTTTAATTCTGATCCTGACTGATCAACTTTCTCGGAATAACAAAACCAGCCTCTTATAGAGAACCCCGTTTGTGCGGAAGAATATTAGTTGATCTTTTGAAAAAAAAAAATACTTGTTATGTATTGTTAATTTGTCTTGGTTGTTTATAAAATATATGATTATAATTTGTGATTTATATGAAGTACGGGTTGATTTGCTTTCATCGGGTTTTCAACCTTTTCACATTTTTACATTCGTGGCTGTATTACGTGTGTTGCATACTCCCTTAAAGGGGGATCATGTAAAGGGGGGGGGGTGTTGTATAATTCATGAAGAGGAGTTGTAAAAGGGGAGACTGTTGTACAATACATTACAAATTACAAACGTTCCTATTATAATACAGACGGACGCTTTACTATAATTATTACCAATAAAGGTCTAATCCTTCCCGACTGAGCCCATTCTCTGAAACCACCTCAGCAGTTGGAATTTCATCCTCTCCGGGTCGAAAATAATGTGAAATGTTCATGAGAGGATTAAGAGTGATTTCAATCTTTTTTCTTAATACTTCTGATAATATAATTTTCATAGACATTTCCATAGTTATTCCTTAAGCAAACATGTTTCTCAGTAATTTTAACACATTTCTAAGTTTCACTTTTAAACAGGGATTTTCAACACATTTTGGAGAGTCATTTTTCAACAGGGACTTTAAACATACCTTCTTAAGAGTCATTTTAACAGATTTCTAAACACATTTTTCAAGAGTCATTTTAACACATTTTCAAGAGTCACTTTGAAACACAGTTTCCAGATATTTTACATCATAAGAAAGTTACCTTTGTAGTTCTAATTCGTCGCTGGCCCTCATCTTGTTGCTGGCTGTGATCGCCGTGTGGTACCTGTTTTTGTGGGCAAATTCTATCTTTAAGCAGAGGACAGAGACACTCGAAGTCGGATTTTCTGAGAGATTTCTTTTGTTCTTTTTATTTCATGCTTTCATTCAAGTAGAGGGGTTTCCATTATGGTTCTTCATTTACATCTTCTTAAGTTCGTACGTTAGACGCTGTTAGTTATTTTTTTAGTAGCTTTGGCCCATATCTCTTCGATTCACACCCACTCTTGCATTCGAGAGCTACCTCATCTGCGTGCGCTCGCTGCAAGCTTCCATGGTGATCTCTCAAAAATTATTTCTCACATACAGGATCCGTGACGTCAGGCCCCCCCCCCCCCGAACGAATGTCATAACAGGCTGAGATCGCCTTTGTCTCTGACCTTCCGACCTGAGCATTTCCTATCCTCCAATTTGTTATTACTTTACAAAATGATTCACTAATGAATCATCGTTGTTTATTCCAAAATCACAAGCACTCAAATTGTTCCTAACTCCATTTCTTTCACAATTCATACTAGCTAATCTACCCGTTTAAAATGCAGGGCCTGTCATAATCCAACACGTGTAGGTAACGTTCAGTGTTTTAGTACTATAATAATAACAACAAAGACATGCTTGTTAACTCGGCAGATGGGGTTAAAAGAAAGATGATATTTGTGTCTTTTTAATCACGTATCACGGAACCAATTCATGGATTAATACCTTTTGTATCAAACTGGTGCACGGTAAACTTACATTCTGAAAGTGGTATCAGTAAAATGACATAAATAGGAAGAAATGACACAAAGCAATAACAATCCGATAACAGGTTATAGTTTTAAATAAAAGAACGCAATAATTCTTTTCTTTTAATTCTTGCTTACATTATTTCTTCTTTTTCTTTCCTTTATTAAGTTTTTTTTTTTACCGTATTTGCTCTTTTAATGAAATGTTGAACCTAAGTTTATTTTACGTGTCCTTATATTTCCACCGTTAAACATTCTTCTCGTGTTGTTGTTTTTTTATTATTCATCTCTCCCCTAACATTCACCCTCCTACTCCACTGCCATGGGGACTAAGTTGAAAAAAGCAAATTTACATGTTTCCATTTCTACAAACTTACACTCATTCTACCTAGCATGAGAGGGGAACCTATCTTCAACTTTTATTCACCCAAGAAGAGACGAATAAGCTATATCTCAGTTTAAAACTGAATTTCTTTTCTTTCTGGGGCTCAGAAGTATCTGGCATATAACTGAGGCGCAGGATTACTCATCTCTACGAGATTGACCCGGACATCTTGTTATATCATCCATTTAAGAGAAGGAAAACGTTGATGTAACAGAGATAGGCCTCCTTAGTCCTAGTCGTTTACCTTCCTAGAGCTGGAGTCTAAAACAATAGCCGGTTTACAAAACTAAAAAAAATGTTTAAGGAGTGTATAGGCTCTGCCTATCGCCTGGCATTGCACTCCTTTTTTATATTAGCTGGGCGCATAGGTACCTTCACACGAACGGTTTCTAGACACAGTTTTCCTGATGAGCACAATCAACGCCGTTCCATCGATCTATCTCTTTCTTTATCTGGGTATCTTGGAGACATTGTAACGTCACATGACGAGTCTGGGCCACTCTTCTGATAGGTTAAATGTACGGGTTTAACAGCTAGTCTGGCTGCCGTTTCCCACTGGCAGTACAAGAGCCCTAACATTTCGGTAGCGTTAAAAACGGCTGCTCCATCAACAATTGTCTAATTTCGTAGTGTCATGTTGCCCATGAAAAGGGACCCTGCACTTATGTCCCGTTTGTTTACCCGAGGCCACCACCTCCTAGATATAGACTTGGCAAATAGTCGATTTATGTGTGCTTACTGGCATCACACAAACACCCAATTTGCCTAACCAACTCAATCTAAAAAGTAAACAGATGAAATTAAAAACGAATACAATCAAACTAGACGCACACCAAAAGAAAAAAGAAACAATTTATCTCTTCTCTTGAGGCTTGCATCCACAAATATCCAAGTGCTTAGAACCAGCACGGATGATGTAGAAGCCTTTCCCCGAGTGAACTCACCGTATACCCAAGGACTAAGTAAAACCAACCTACACTTCTATATATTTAACCATTTTCACATGACTGGATACCTCCAGCTCTGCCGTAAGGACTCCATAGAGAATTACATCCCGTCTTTAGTGGAATGGAGACATAAATTGATGGTAACTTAGACAAAGCTCTTTTCCATTTAACAAATATAAGAACCCTTTTTAAGCATCGATTGCCATGGTTAATAGACCGATACCTGAGAGTCCATCATTTAAACACCTCGGCCTAACATTCACATGATACATGAACAGGAACAAGGCTGCTGCAAAGAAGGTGTTCTCCCTCTATCGTGCTAAAAACATTCTCACACCTGCCAGTATTTTATATCTCTACAAAGCAACCATTCGCCTATGCATGGAGTATTCTTGTTACATCTTGGTTGGTGTGCAAACTACTAATCTATCCCTCTTAAACTAGGTACCAAAAATAGTATCAAATCTAATACGTCCGACACTATCTACCATGCACCAGCCCCTGCCTCATCGCCGCAATGTTTCATCCCTGTCTTTTTTACAAATATTTTTATGGAATATTCTCGGACGAACTTGTTAGACTAGTAACCCTCGACGCAAATACCCATGGCCGATAATCAGAAAAGTCCCACCCCTTCACTGTAGAGGTCCCCAGTAGAACTCTTCTTCGTACTGCTCGCTTTTAGAATTCCCTCCATGCTCACTGTTTCCCCTACTGTACGAACATGACGAAATTTAAATGTAATGTGAACAAAAACCTCGCCGCACAACTCTCAACTTAGGATGACCCTTCAAGTATGGACCCTAATTCACAGTAGCACGTTTACATCCCTTTCAGTGTGTCCATACGTAATCGCCTTAAAAATATATAAAATCTAATATTTGTGTGCATAGGGAGGATTTAGTTGAGTGTACTTATGTACTTTTAGATGTATCATAGATATAATTTTCTTTAACATTTGACAAACTTGTCAAACAATGTTTTCCCTTTATGTATTGATGATTTTAATAAAATCACAGTGACATATTAAAAAATATGTTACTGTGATTTTATTAAAATCATTATTTAAAAATATGTTACTGTGATTTTATTAAAATCATTATTTAAAAATATGTTACTGTGATTTTATTAAAATCATTATTTAAAAATATGTTACTGTGATTTTATTAAAACATTATTAAAAATTTGTTACTGTGATTTTATTAAGATCATTATTCAAAAATATGTTACTGTGATTTTATTAAAATCATTATTTAAAAATATGTTACTGTGATTTTATTAAAATCATTATTTTAAAATATGTTACTGTGATTTTATTAAAATCATTATTTAAAAATATGTTACTGTGATTTTATTAAAATTATTATTTAAAAATATGTTACTGTGATTTTATTTAAATCATTATTTAAAAATATGTTACTGTGATTTTATTAAAATCATTATTTAAAAATATGTTACTGTGATTTTATTAAAATCATTATTTAAAAATATGTTAGTGTGATTTTATTAAAATCATTATTTAAAAATATGTTACTGTGATTTTATTAAAATCATTATTTAAAAATATTTTACTGTGATTTTATTAAAATCATCATTTAAAAATATGTTACTGTGATTTTATTAAAATCATTATTTAAAAATATGTTACTGTGATTTTATTAAAATCATTATTTAAAAATATGTTAGTGTGATTTTATTAAAATCATCATTTAAAAATATGTTACTGTGATTTTATTAAAATCATTATTTAAAAATATGTTACTGTGATTTTATTAAAATCATCATTTAAAAATATGTTACTGTGATTTTATTAAAATCATTATTTAAAAATATGTTACTGTGATTATATGAAAATCATTATTTAAAAATATGTTACTGTGATTTTATTAAAATCATCATTTAAAAATATGTTACTGTGATTTTATTAAAATCATTATTTAAAGATATGTTACTGTGATTTTATTAAAATCATCATTTAAAAATATGTTACTGTGATTTTATTAAAATCATTATTTAAAAATATGTTACTGTGATTTTATTAAAATCATCATTTAAAAATATGTTACTGTGATTTTATTAAAATCATTATTTAAAGATATGTTACTGTGTGTTATTAAAATCATTATTTAAAAATATGTTACTGTGATTTTATTAAAATCATCATTTAAAAATATGTTACTGTGATTTTATTAAAATCATTATTTAAAAATATATTACTGTGATTTTATTAAAATCATCATTTAAAAATATGTTACTGTGATTTTATTAAAATCATTATTTAAAAATATGTTACTGTGATTTTATTAAAATCATCATTTAAAAATATGTTACTGTGATTTTATTAAAATCATTATTTAAAAATGTTACTGTGATTTTATTAAAATCATCATTTAAAAATATGTTACTGTGATTTTATTAAAATCATCATTTAAAAATATGTTACTGTGATTTTATTAAAATCATTATTTAAAGATATGTTACTATGATTTTATTAAAATTATTATTTAAAAATATGTTAGTGTGATTTTATTAAAATCATTATTTAAAAATATGTTACTGCGATTTGATTAAAATCATTATTTAAAGATATGTTACTGTGATTTTATTAAAATCATTATTTAAAAATATGTTACTGTGATTTGATTAAAATCATTATTTAAAAATATGTTACTGTGATTTTATTAAAATCATTATTTAAAAATATGTTACTGTGATTTTATTAAAATCATTATTTAAAAATATGTTACTGTGATTTTATTAAAATCATTATTTAAAAATATGTTACTGTGATTTTATTAAAATCATTATTTAAAAATATGTTACTGTGATTTTATTAAACTCATTATTTAAAAATATGTTACTGTGATTTTATTAAAATCATGGATACATTGCAATACATAAAGAGAAAACATTGTTTGACAAGTTCGTCAAATTGTGCGATTTTTTCTATTTCTATTTATGTACCTGTTCTATTTTTCCCTGTGGAATTTTTTCTGTGCTACTTTAACCTACATTCCTTCCTTTTAGTATCTCCTTTTTTATACATGAAACTCGATCTCGCCGATCGGTACTTTCCCCTCTTCCTCCTCCTTCACAAGTTATTTTTGAAAGACGGTACCTGCCATGTTTTATTTCCCCCCATTAAATTATTCAAATATTGCGATAAATAAAATTCAAATAATCTAAACCGTAATGTTGACCAACAGTCCAGCCTTGTATTTAAATAATTCATATAATCACTTTTATTTTCTGCGAACTTGCTCTTCAAGTCGCCATCTTGAATATTGACGTCACACCAAGAACCACGTAAACTTTTTATACATCATATAATCGTTTCTTTCTTAAAATATATAAGTTTTAAAAGCAGATTATCGGAAAAATGTAAGTACTACTTGAATTTAGTATTTTGTTGTTTTTGTGTTTTTACTGCATGGGCGCCTCTTGACAATAACGTTTCCCTTTGTATGTGTGCATATAAACAAAGACCCCCCACCGTCATCGCTTTTTAGAACATCACAACAAATCAAGAAATTATCGGATTTTAATGACATTTTCAGTTTATAAGTTTTGTTTTATTTTTCGTTGTGTTATACATGTAACTTTATTTCATCCAAATACATTACAATCCGTGGAAAAAACATTAGTCACATCTAAAAGAATTTTTCAATTTATTTCATCAATTTTAATGTAAAAAAATAATAATGCATAAATGTATTTTATTTTTCTCAAACTAAATCTTGTTGGGGGTATATGTTACGACGCTCAGCAGAGGCGCGAACGGGGTCCAAAAAAAGAACGAGAAAGAGTTTAAAAACATAAATTTGCAACAAGTAAAGTTGACTTATGTCTAGAATAGACATTTTTCTACTTACCTATGTAATTTGTTTGTATTTTTACGTAGTATAAATTGCTTTTTATTAGATGTTAAAAAAAATTTCTTGTTTTTTAAAACATCTAGTTTCTCAAAGAAAAATAGCGGCCAGTTCCTCTATATTATTACGTAGAGCGGCCATTTTGAATTCTTCGAAAAACGTCTGTCGAACATAAATTTCTAATAAATAGCACTTCAAACGGGTTTAAAATACAAACAAATAGCCCATGCAAGTTTGAAACTAACTTTTACAGCTTACAGTTACTTTTATTTGTTGTAAATTTGTTTTTTTAGCGTTTTTACTCTGCTGAGTCTCGTAAAAGATGCCCCTTGTTGGTTATTATTTTATTCTTAATTTGGTACTGATATCGATCCTGACCCAGTTTTCGTGAGGTTCGACTCGGAAGCGTTTGGCTGTCCTACGCAAACGCCCGAGTGTTGACGAGCCGAATGGTACCAGACGACAATTTTGATACGGTGCTGCGTCCTGTGATTGTAAGTTATATTTTCAAGAAATTTTCTAAAAGAAACAACAACAACAAAAAAAACCAGCAAAACTGTAGGAATAAATCCAAATGTAAGAAAAAATCCATTTCAAAGTCAATACCCTGAAAGGTGGCCGAGGCAGCAGTCGGGGGTGGGTTGCAAAAAAAATTGCTCCCCTTAGCGACCCAACCAATAGGTCCGCTAACAATATGTAATGGGGCAGAGAACGGATTTCTCTGCAGGAGTAACGATCCAGTGTCTGGTCTATAGTGAGTAGAATAAAGTTCTAATTCTTGTCACCACCAAGCTCTGGAACACAATAACACTTTAACTCTAATCAACTCCCCGGTGAGAGGTAGAACCTCTATTTATAGGCTTGTAACAACCTGCCACCCCCATTCTTAATATATCTAAATATCACCTCTTTATCTCTGCTCATGTTGGTCTTATCGCCACCCCCCCCTTGAAGGCCGGCACCAGCAATCGGTATGTATCACTTTCTTATTTTTCCTACACACTCCCAACAAAAGACAAAATAAAAAGTTAGAAGAAAAAAAAGAAGTATCGAAATCCTCGATTTTTCAACTTTCAAACTCTAATCTGGTATGCTAAAAAATTAAAATGTAAGTCATGCAAAACGGCTCTCTGGGGTCATGTTCACACAACGGAACTGCCCGCTGTCAAGAGGAACGCTAATCGTATACAAACTCCAATTTTAACTTGGGGGAAAAAAGAGAGGGGATTTCACAATTCTTACACATCCATCCCTTTTTTAGTCAGTTTAAAGTCCTCCACCAGTAAATTATGGTTTCTTTTTAGACCCCCAATAAACTGGGTCTACTGGGTCGCCGAGGCCTGCAAAATTGACAGAACCACTGTTCCTCTTCAGGTGGTGCAATAACTAAGCCCACACAGTCAAAATGGAACCAATCATTGATCTCAAATCTCTAGGTCTGTTGCAAGTTGGACAAATCCAGATCCTGGTGCTTTCATTGGGTTGGGAAGATAGGGTTTGGTCTTGTGAGTCAACTGGTTCTTCATTTAAGACTTCCTCTGCAGGTTCCTTTGATTGCGGATAGATTTCCAGTGGAAACAGGTGCTTGATGGAATTAATCAGTACAGAACGGTTTCCCTTTCTCACCTTGGCGGAACATACCAATCCGTCACTACCTTCGATCAGTTCAAGGACTTCGCCTATAGACCAAAATGGCCTAGTCTTGAGGGGGTCCTTAATTAACACTATATCACCCTTTTTGATGATGTTCTCAAAAGAAGGGCCTGATAACCTGAGATTTCTTTCTCTTAGACTCAAAAATTAGTCTTCCTGCCATATCTTCTTGAATTTCTGCAAACTCTCTTCCTGATAACGGAGCGTCCTCCTCAAATTGGTCCTGCTAAGAGGCTCTGTTGTTTCCAGATCAGCATTCAGTCGGATTAACAATCCTTGGCTCACATTTGAACCCACCAGAGAATTCGGAGTTAGCCCATCCAAACTATCAGAGCTTTTATAAGTCAGGGGGCGGCTATTAATGGCCCGCTGAACATCTGATAATATGGTCAGTAGACCAAAATAATCCACCTTCCCTCTTCCTATCGAGTTGTACAGACAGTTTTTTATGGTCTTAATTGTCCTCTCCCAAGTGCCTCCATACCAAGCTGAATAAAGGGGTATAGTGCAATGTTTCAGGTTATAGATCCTAAATTTTTCTTAGTATTCTTCTGTTATCTTCCCTCCGTCTATCACTCTGGCAGCAGCCACGAAAGTCTTTGCATTGTCTGAGTAAAGATGAGATGGGATGCCATTTACATTCGTGAAGCGAACAAAGGCCTGTACAGAGGAAGATACACTCATGTCCGGGACGAGTTCTATGTGGACAGCTCTGACACTCAAGCAGGTAAATATGAGGATATACATCTTATAATCTCTCACTTCTCCCTTGACCCAGATGTGACTGGTGTAGTCCATGCTAGTAGTGAGATATGGTCACACTAAATTTACTCGGGGACCAGGAAGGTCTGTTGCATTTGGTGCTGAAAAGGCAGTGGCATTTTATTTTTTGCACCTGGCACAAGCATTCACTATTCTTTTAACAGCTTGTCTGGCCTGTGGAATCCAATAACCAGCCAGCCTTACTTCACTTAAAGTTGTCGCCAAGCCTAAATGTTGACTTCTCCGGTGGTATTCCTTTATTATTAGGTTTGTCACATGATGTTTTTTTCCCAACAAAACAGGATTTTGAACTTCATACGGATGATATTCTGATCCGCCTATTCTTCCCCTAGAACGGATGATATGGGAAGCGTCCAGAAAGAGGTTTAGATTTTTTACAAGTTTCGGTTCACCCTTGCCTTCAGGATCCAACAAAAAGTCCAATTCTGGTGCAAAAGATTCTTTTTGCATGGTTTTTATCAAATAAATTAAGGCCTGAAGGTTCTGGTCCGCATCCCTCTTCTGAAGTTTGTTGATGAACTTAAACATCAAAGTAACAACATTAACCAATTTAACGAAGCTGGAGAATCTCTCTACCGAGACAACAGGGTAAATCTCATTATCATTTCTCGTTAACATATTAACCGAGGGACGTACACATTCTCTTTGTTCTTCTGAAGACAAGCCAACTCCACTTTGCTCCAGTGTATCTCCTCCTGCCTTATCCACGCAGGGCCCGTATACCAATGAGAAAGTTTCTCCTTAAATTTTTTCAAAGTTAGTCCTCTTGTTATATAATCGGCCGGATTATCTTCCGTTGGCACGTATTGGAAACTAAATTCTAACTTTGATTCTGTCTTCATTGTGGCTGTCATCTCTGCTATATCTCGCAACCTATTACATGCAAAGATATTCTTTGTTGTTATAGATTTGGTCAGTATCAAAGCCAGGACAACTTGAGCGTCTGTAATCACATACACCTTTTCTATCAGAGTGTCCCTCAAAGCTTTCGTTAAAGTCGGTAAACATTTTAGCGCTAAGAATATAGATAAAAGCTCCAATGTGGGTAGAGATTTACTCTTTCGCAAACACCAGCGTTGACTGTCCATCCTGTACAGCATATGCTGCAAAGCCATATGCCACTTTGGAGGCATCACAAAATAAAAATAATTTTATTAGTTTGTCCTCGTTTAGGATTCTCCTTATAAACGACACAGAGTCCAACCCGCTTAAATCCTTTGCGAGTGCCTTCCAAATTCCTCTGGAATTTCCCGGAACCTTCTGATCCCAATCCAACTTCTGCTTCCAAAGTGCTCCCATCAACACCCTACTTCTCACTGTTATAGGAAGGTAAAGGGATAATGGATCAAATATATTTGAAGCCTCTGACAGCATCTTTCTTTTTGTTGATGCAGTCCCATCGCATTCATGAGGAGAGATCTTTATAGTATCTTGTTCGAGGCTGTAATGGTATCCCAATACCTTCTCCCATCCAGAATCAAACCCCGACAGGGTGCCAGTCGCATCCATTTTCTTCCGTAACATCACACTGTTGGAGTTGCAAGATTGTATCTTGAAGTTACCCTTCTGCAGACGTTCCTTTACTGTTGAGTATAAAGTAGACAGAGCATCGATATTATTTCCTGTCTTCACTAGATTGTCCACATAGAAATAAATTTTAGCGCCTGAAAGCAAACATCTGAGGGAAACTTTTCCGCATGGTATTTACATTCATAATTCAGTATAAAAGGGCTCGCATTGAAGCCAAATAAGATGGTTGTATATCTATAACAATGCAAGTTTTTTTCCTTTTTTTAAAAAGAAACAAAACCGATTGCGGTTTTTCTCCAGGTCAGACGAATCATAAGGAATGCTTTCCTTATGTCAGCCAATAATGCATACCTGTTGGTTCTGAAACGAATCAACAGTTCCAACATATCTGCCATCAGGTTTACTGCTGGATAGGCCGCTTCATTCAGTGATACTGAATCTGCTCTCTTGTAATAACAATTAAAAACCGGTCTCACTTTTGTTGTTGTCTGGTCCTTAAGTCTGAACACTGGCCTATGGGGAATCCAAATATAATTGTTAAAGTATTCAGGAGGCACTGTTATCTCCTCTATTATACCTTCGTCTTCTTTTTGTTTAAATGCGTCCAGATATTGATCATAGACATCTTTCTTCTCCAGGTCCTTAACTACCATTTCTAGGACTCTAAGAGCAGAATTATGATTTGAAGGCACCGACTTTATCTTGTCTTCATACCAAGGCAGTTGTACATGGTACCGGCCATCTCTGAATGATATAGTGTCTCTGAACTTTTTTACTTTTTCTTCATCCAAGGTGGAGAATTCTTCTGAGGCAGGTAGTCCCAGCGATTCCATACTAAACATATTTTCTGGTCCTCGCTGGACATTGCTCTCCTCAAACCAAGGTTTTAGGGGGTCCTGGTAGCTCTCTTCTGGATTCAGTACAAAATCAATTTTGTGCCTTGGAAGTATGAGAATCTTACTCATCCAGCAGGCATAATTGATGTTTACCCCTCTTCTTTGTTTGTTACTTGGTTTTATTTGGTTTCCATACAAGAAATGCCGGCTGTTACCAAAGGGGACTAGTCCTTTCGGCGTTGCAAAAGCTGCTCTGTACATGCAGGGTACTATTCTAAACAGTTCCAGGAATTTAATTGCATCAATTCCCAATAGCCCCTCAATGTTGATATAATTGTCGTGGGTGGGGACTGTGTTGGGTTGCCAGTTTGTGCTTCTTTAGATTCTTAAGTATCTGAGGAAGCTCTTGCAATCTATATGAAAGGTTCAATTTGCTGGAAAGAATAGGGAAAGTGTGAACTCTTTCAGGAATCAGCCTCAAATCCAAAGAGGTTTCTTTAAAAGACTTTGTCGCCGAGCCCAAAAAAGTTTTAACTTCCAACACCCTTTCCTTTGCTGAAGAAAGGCAATTTAATCTTTCTAGAACTGAGGTGTCCATGTAGGTTCTTTGGCTTCCCGTATCCAGCAGGCAGTTTATTTCAATACTTTTATCTCACGCTGATTACGGGAGACATGTAACTGTATTGGTAGTCATTAATGTGAAGGCAGGTGTCCACACTCCCTCCACTTCCGACTGTTGGGCACATTGCTGTTATATGGCCTTTAGCATCGCAGCCACTACAGCTATTCTTCCTTTTTAGTGGACACATATTTCCCATGTGGCTTCTTTTTAGGCATCTAAAATACAACCAGAGTTCTTTGCACCTTGTAAATCTGGCTTCATGTGAAGTGTAATAGGGGCAATATTCAGGAGAATGCCCATTCCACCTACAAAATCCACAACTCTGTGGTTTTGAGTCCACCTTTGTGTTAAAGGTTTTCAGGGAAGAATAGGGTCCATCTTCCTCTTCTACCCTAAGCCTTGGAGAGCGCCATAGCTTTTCCATTGGGGTCCTTTCAGGTTTTCTAATTATCAAAAACCTTTTCACTATTTCTGGAGTCTCTAACAAGATAGCTGATAATGTCGGGTAGGTCCTTCCAGAAATTCTGATTAGCTCGCCCTTTATATCGGATGGTAGTTTTGCGAACAACACCTGTGATATTATAATTACTCTAGCAGATGTATCATCATACAGGTCACAGTTGTACAAAGCCATGAGTTCCCACCCATCTGCCTGGGTTTTTATTATAAAGTCCTTCACTCCCACCACATCTTTCGGACTCTTAAGGCGAAAATCCAGCATTCCTTGGATAATTTCTCCTCTTATTTCTTCTTCATCCAGGTACTGGTCATTCAATAATTTTAGAGCCACTGGGTAGCTGCTTTCAGAAACAGAAAGATGGTCGATAAGTTGAAGGGCTCTACCTTCTAGGGAACACCTAAAAAAATATAACTTACTAGTGGCAGATGGTATCGATGCTGCACAGTTCTCAAACTTAGTAAGTAACTTCTCTTATTTGTTTCAAGTTCCTTTCCACTGAAATGTGGCCCATTCAACTTTATTTTAAAAGGTTCCACCACAAAGGATGAATGGGCTGTTGGGTTGAAGTGGAAGGATCTACCTATTTCAGGGGTACCAGCTTTTTCCTGACCTTGAGGGTATAATGGCTGGTCTACATTGGGGGATTGTTGGTTTTTAGAAGGGACCACTGGAGTTTTTCCTTCTCTTGTTTCCCTCAAATCATTCATTTGCTGACGTACATCTCTCTTAAATCCGAAGGATGTCTGGAACAATTCGGCTAACTCTTCAGACTCCTCCTCGGCAGCCAGTTGTTCTTCCATTGTCCATGACACTGCCTCTAGATCTTCTAGCCATCCTTCGATATCCTTTTCAAAGGACAAAAACACTTTCATCGACATTTGTTCCTTTTCTAGACTCTTTATGGTCGATCTTATCTAACGTTGAAGATGAGTCCTTCGTTTCTCTATTTCCCTCATGCTGACTGGGTCCGCCATTTGGTTGGTAAAGGGAAAGGCAAGTTCGGTCACAGCAACATTCTTTCCCGTTGGTTGCAAATCCCAAACTAACCTTTTTTAGTCAAAACCCCATTCCTTTTTCAATATGTAGGAATAAATCCAAATGTAAGAAAAAATCCAATTCAAAGTCAATACCCTGAAAGGGGCTGAGGCAGCAGTCGGGGGTGGGTTGCAAAAGGAATTGCTCCCCTTAGCGACCCAACCAATAGGTCCGGTAACAATATGTAATTGGGCAGAGAACGGATTTCTCTGCAGGAGTAACGATCCAGTGTCTTGTCTATAGTGAGTCGAATAAAGTTCTAATTCTGGTCACCACCAAGCTCTGGAACAATAACACTTCAACTCTAATCAACTTCCTGGTGAGAGGTAGAACCTCTATTTATAGGCTTGTAACAACCTGCCACCCCCATTCTTAACATATATAAATATCACCTCTTTATCTCTGCTCATGTTGGTCTTATTGCCACCCCCCTTGAAGGCCGGCACCGGCAATCGGTATGTATCACTTTCTTTTTTTTCTTACAAAACATAGCGAAGTTACTGTTATCAAATAAATATTTTTTTTATTTTGATACGTTGCTGAGTCCTATAATTTTTAGTTATAGTTGCAAGAAAATTTTTAAACAACAAAACAAATAAAACAAGCAAAACAGAGCGAAATTACTGTTATCAAATAAATATGTTTAACCCTAAACCCTAACCCTAGCAACAAAAAAGAACAAAACAAGCATAACATTATTAGCATAGGACACCGTATCAAAAATGGCGTCTGGTACAAATCGGCTCGTCAACTCTCGGGCGTTTGCGTAGGACAGCCGAACACTTCCGAGTCGAACCTCACGACAACTGGGTCAGGATCGATATCAGTACCCTTAATTGTTTTGAATTTCTCATCTGTTAACAGGAATCATTTTAAAACAGCTAAGTATTTTTTTAATTGAATTTTAACTATTTTGGACTTCAAACCTTCCGAAAATAATTTTTGGGGGGGGTAAATCAATTATTTTAGTTTTTCGGAGGTAAGTATTGATTGATATTAAAAGTAAACGGAAAAGATGGTAAATGCAATGACCGTTTTTGATTGTTAAGTTATCGTTAACCGGAATCATTTTCACAAAGTATTAATTTTTTTTTGTTTTGTTTTATACACATTTCAGAAAAAATTATTTATGTTATTTTTTCGAAGACGAATTTAGATTGATATTTACAGTTACGGTAAATAGAAACCCCATGGATCTGTGGAAAGATTTACTTCTCAACAAAGAAGATCAAAATAACTGCGAAACTAAAAGTAATGACGATTCATAGAACAAGACAAGCAACCTGAAATCCAATGGTCTTTTTTTTCTAAAAAAAAGTAATTTCTTGCTGGTATGTACAATGATAAAATGTGTTTTTTTAAGTTTAAACACAAAATCGTTTTATTCAATATTTTAGTCGTGATCAGCACCTCTCAATTATGAAGGGAAGTCGATTAAGATCGCGTATTAATCGCCCACATCAACCATGAATCTTAATTTTCAGACCCTGTTATAATAAAGACAGAATATAGATTGGGTGCCTCCCTTTATATTTCCCAGTTTCAAAGATGTGTGATACTTCTCTATTAGTGTTAGTCCTAGTATCTTCCTCCCCTCACGGTGTCATCCATCTTCTCAAATTCTGCTGAGTTCAGTATATTATTTTCCTTCTTACTGTATTTTTTTAACGTAGTTCACCCCAAACAAGGTAGTCCGCCACTGTAGACGTAAGGGGCTACTGAAAAGAAAGAAG
The DNA here is from genome assembly GCA_963556195.1 of Sepiola atlantica. NCBI lineage: Eukaryota > Metazoa > Mollusca > Cephalopoda > Sepiida > Sepiolidae > Sepiola > Sepiola atlantica. The sequence continues at coordinate 121,710,065 of OY744525.1, read as the reverse complement.
AGGGGAGAAGGTTGGGGGGGTCAACCTAAACTGGGATGTGCTCAGCAAGATGTCTGTTTACATTCATTTTAAATGTCTGCATGTCAGTACTGTCGAGGAAACAGGGGGCAGGGAGGGAGTTCCAGAGGCTAGCAGCACGAGGAAAGAAGCTATTTGAGTAGAAAGCTCTCCAGCATCTGGGGACCGCCACAGTGAATGGATGGGATTTAGTTAATTGTCGAGTTGGTCTAGTGAATTTACGTCGAGGGGGCACCAGAGTAGCCAATTCATTGGAGCATAATCCATTGAAGTATTAAAAAGGTACAGTGGCTTGAGACTTTCACTCTAACATTGTGAACTATTATTGACAGTATGCAAAGTGTCATTACTGTGTCATTACTAGGATGGGGTTGAGGCTCAACATTTTTTTTCTGGTTTGCTTTCCTTTTTTCTCTGTATTTAGTTTGAGATTTTTACTATCCTGATCGTCCCTTTCGCTTCTGTTTTAATCTCCTCTTCTTGGGAACTTCAATTTTTGTTTCACTGCGCTTGTCTGATTTTCTTGTATTTCTTGCTGTATTGTCTGTGCTGTTATATGCCACTGCTCTTTTCTCTCAGACATCTGCTTTATGTTTCTGCTGTTTAATAAGTTACAACACCAATTTATGAATTGTTAGAATCAATCTGTTTTTAGTTAGTTTCACTTCTGTGGAAGAATTGGGACTTTGGTGACGGCGCTAAATTAGACTAAGGGGACTTATTTCTGGGATCCTCTGTGTTTTCAGAGTAGACGAACTGGATGAAATGGCAATAGTTGTCTTTGTGTCATTTGAGGACTACCATGCTCCAGTTTCTTTCTGTAACTCCCTTGTTACTCTTGGCATTGGTGTTGTTGGAGACGCCACATAGTAGTTAGTGGTGCTGTTGTTGTTTGAAACAGTAACATGTTTTCTGTCAAAAGTTTTTTATGCAAAACTTTGATGTTTTACTGTTTCTGCTTATGACAGAAATGCAGATGACTTCCATCCGTGAAAGTTTTTAATTGCCACTTGCTGTATCTGAACTGAGGTTACACATTTTACTATATCTGTTTAGCCATTACTTATGAATAGGTTGTTGAGGTCATGAGATGCCTGTCTGAGATAGCCATTTTGTGGTTCTGACTTGCCCTGTTTGATGAGAAGCAAGTTTTCAGTTAAAATTAGAAACGTCTTTTTTTATAATTTAAATCCCTTTATTCAACAGTTTCATCAACACAGAATATAGTTCAGAAAGAGTTAAGAACAGATATAGAAGACAGACAGGCATGTACTATATAAAAACAATTGACTCCCTGAGTTTCAGCTCGTTGTGCAACGCTATTGTGAGAGCCGAAAAGATATTTATTGCATCTGATTGCAGTAGAGTTTCAATACTTAAAAAGGCATGAAAGTGCTCTGGGAAGAAATTGGCAGCAAGTAGCACATGCACAAGGTGTTGTAATCGCATAAAGTATCACTACATGAGTGTAAACATGCCTGTGTTATCTGACTGAACCACATACCAGTAATTAGGCAAATCATTGAGACGAGGTCCCCATGTTCAAGTTCTTGCAGCTTACTTTGTTTATTTCGGTTCTTTTTCTTGATCAATTTTACATCTACAATTACCACAATACCACATTTACTCTATTCACTACATTGAAATAGATCGACTTGTTAAAATGAATTTTATTTTAAAAAGTTATATATAATTTATGAACAGTCATGTTAAGTTTGACAATAAAAATGCCATGAACACAAAGAGACGAAATAAAATTAGGGTGGGGTTCGGGTTAGTAAGTCCCTAGTAAGCATTGTAGAAATAAGGGTTGAAGTGGGGTTAGTAAGACCCTAGTCAGCATTGTAGAAATTAGGGTGGAATTGGGGTTAGTAAGACTCTAGTAAGCATTGTAGAACACAATTGTATTTTTATTTGTTTGTGTGTCCGGAAACAAAAAAGTTAATCTCTGTTTTTTTGTGAGGCTTAAGTATGAAGAAATGAAACGTTGAGACAATGATGTATCTTAACTAGATTGTGCTCCAGAAAGACCAAGAATCGTATATGCCATGCTCAGTCAGGGAACACATTCCTATAATCCATGAGCCTGATAAAAAAACATGAATATAAGGTGCTGTAAGACTGCTAACCGGCTCGTAGGCAAATTAAATACAGTCAGTTGGTAAAATATAAGATGATAGATCTAAATAGCAATTCTTAAGCTCTACCATTTAAGGTGACATTCCTTCAAATCCAAATCGGAACCACTGTTTTGACCAATTCCTCTAAAGCTTGAGATCCAGTTTGTAAGGATTTTAACTGGACCATAACCCAAGCCACAGTTTCTTCAGCTTACTCACGTTTATTAGGGAGTATGGCTATCTCCTTCCATACAAATTGTTTGAACAGGAGGTTGGGATGAAGAAAGACAGACTATCCAAGCAGAAAATGCTACATTCTGCAGAACAATCACTCTTACAGCAAGAGGCTACACCTAATATTTTTTGTCTCACTGGGTTTCCAGCAGCCCTCCAGGCTATACCCAAACTTGTGCAAAGCAGAAGTCGATGTCAGCAAGGAGGAACAGTGTGAGAACATGAGTATGAACTGTTTTAAAAAGAGTATGACATTTTTCGAACTTCAAAGATGTATTGAGTTTAACAGAGGGGTCATAACCGAGATTCTGTGAAAGATGAAGATTATAGTATAGTATATAAGAGTTTTGCTGAGTGAGATTTGTTGCTTCACTCGCAAAAAATGAAAAAGGATTATCAGATTACAAAGTTGTAAATAAGATGACACCTTAAAACAAGACAAATAAGTGTTTTCATACATAGTGTTTCCTCGTAAATGAGCCAGCAATTACCCAAGATGGCATCATACAGATTGCAGACCTCTATCACAAGAGTTAGCCAAAGAGAACATGCAATTATAGCAATAAACGTCAACACTAGTGATGATGGCTGCAGTTTAGAGGAAGCCTCTTGTTCATTCAGAATTTTAAAATGTGTCGAAAAGTAAAAAGAAGGACTTGATGGTCTGCACTACGAAGTGTTCTTGAAGTTGTCACCAATGTTTCTATTGCTTTGGACAGATGTGTTTAATTATTGGTTTAATCAATGATCTATTCTTGTTTGAGAATAATAATGAAATTCGTATTACTAAAGAAAAGCTAAAAAAAATGTCATCTTCTCAACACAAGAAGCGATTTGATTGCTTGATGATGATGATAAAAACATCCTCATGATGAACCCTTAGACCTGGGTGTAGTAAATATGTTTAGACCTAGTTCAATACTTTAATTTTATATAATTATTTAGAGCTGCTGATCGAGACTCACAAGTAATCATCAAAATAAATTAATAAAATTATTTTGTTTTAACTTTAAAATCTAGCAATCTGTCAGATTTCAAATAACCTTTAGAATAATAGAATTGATTATCCTGTGATGGTTTTATTTTCATGCTCATTCGCATAATTATTACCATTTATTCCCATTATGTTATAATGTTGTCTCTTCTGAGAATGGGGTACCGAGTTCAACACCAATGTTAGCCTTAATCTGAATTATTCTTGCAATGTTTTCTTCATTCTGTTTGCTGTATTCCATGAAACTCAAACATTATTTGATGATTCAAGTAGAGTCTGCTGGTAATTGACTTGTAAGTAAGAGTTTTGTTTATGGCTTAATGGAACTTCTGTCATTACTAACCAGCATGCGTTACCACTACCAACAAAGAGAAGTCTTTCCGGTATGTATATGAAATATGTTATTATGTATGTATATGAAATATGTTATTATGTATGTATATGAAATATGTGATTATGTATGTATATGAAATATGTGATTATGTATGTATATGAAATATGGCCATTGTTGGCCATAGGACATGTGTTGTATAGGGAGAAATTATATCAGAATAATATGATAAATATTTAATGTGGTTTCTAAAGACTGGCTTACATCTGAGAAAAATTTAACCTGGACAGTACAGGGAGATGTTTGCAGGAGACTTGGCTTAATTGGTCACATTGAAAGAATGAATGAGATTTAATTGTGGTAGACGGGTCAGTCGGCAGGGGAATCTTGTAAAATTTCGGATCCTGTGAAATATTTAGGCTGATTAAATCGCTAGGATGTATTTGGGAAACCACATCAGGAGAATGAAAATTATATTCACACGAATGCATGAGAATCAAGTTTTTCGTAGAGAAGATGCTTGATCGACTTGCTTGATTGTGTGACCCTTCGAGAGCTGAAGAATCAGCTCGAATTTCATATCTGCCAATGTGGGGGGAGGTACTCTCCAGTCGACAAAGACATTTCCACCCCACCAGGTTCGTTCAAGGGAATGAGCTTAATCAGCACTTTTGTTACATGAGTATAGCGAAAAAGTTGTTGATGCTACAGCAACCAATGCCTAAAACAGGCACACAAGAAGTTAATGTGTGTAAGGTTGACGGTAACTGGTTGCTGATCAGAGAAACTGGGCAACAGGAAAGGCAACAAAAAGACAGGAGGAAATGATAATGATAAATCATAAAGAAAGAGGAAAAATAAAGATATGTCTTTACATAGCTTTACTATAGAAATATTCAAATTCTTTATTAAGGCTCTTAAATTCTGGTTGTCCTTTGATGATCTGGAAGAGGATTTGGTAAGTGGACAACTTCACAACAGTAAGTGCAATACTAATCAATCAGATGTCGTATTTTACATATGTATCACTTCAGATGTTCATACGATTAACTCTAACATCTATTTAAGTTCACTTCCCTCCATCAATGTACCAGGAGGTTTATCAATATATTGAATCTCCCTATTAACATGATTTTTTTCACATAATAACTTGTTTGCATGATAAAACTGAGTAATTTTCTCAACTTAAATAAAAAATATCAACAAATTAAATTAAAAAATACACTTGATGTAATGAATGATATAGGAAGATAAGTCTAACATAGTGGTAACTTCCCTGTACTTAGTCTCTTTATTAAAATAATTTTAGCCTCTTTTTTCTGTCAGCCATTAGAAAAGAATTGCCTTGTTTATAGAACATTTGATCAAAAATTAACATTTTTTGAAGATGATCAATCTGTTTTTTTTCTATTATTTTAAAAAGTTCTTCGTTTTGTAGACTTGTATAATTTAGCCATTTCTTTTGTAGATTATACTAAAAAACAAAGTTATTACATTTTCATCTCATGATTAAGGATTCGTGGGTTATTAGTTCAATAGTATCCGATAAATGATAATTCAATATAAAATCCATATTGCAACAAATGTACTTATTATCTGTTGACTATTGGAGTTTAATAGCGATAAAACATTTCAATTGGCTTCTTAGTCAAACATATCTCTAATTCTGGTCTTATCAATAAAAATTTGTCTAAAATTTATAAAAATAATTTTTTTAAAATGTAAATGTAACTTAAATCTTTTTTTATATTTCCAGAATCTCCAGCAATGGAAACAATGAAAAATGCATAATTGGATTTAGATTGATCTTCATTTCTTTACTGATTTTTACAATGGAAATGTCGTATGAAAAAAGTGAATATTTTTTTGTTTATTGTATTAAATTAAGACGTCTTAAAAGAGAAAAATCCTATTCTTGTGAACTGTTTGAATATTCTTTTTTATCAAGACAAAATTAGTAAAAATATATCTAAAAAACATTTTCTTACCAGATGTTTATGTATTTCTTGGTCGCCCAACTTGTATTTAGTTACGATGGAATACCTAAGGTACGAATTAACCATAATACTTTAAAAGTTTTGTTTTTTAAATGTTAATATTTATATATATATATATATTAATAATTACAATTAAATTAAAGTAAAATATTTTTTCATAAAATATTTTTAGAACATATTTTACTGAAAAATTAAAATTAAATGTTTATAATTTTTCTTGTTTATTCTAACAAAAGCAAAATTAAAAAAAATAGACATTGTGCTGAAAATTAAAAAAATGATTATATTTCATATGTCGAATTTAAAAACGGACTTAAAATCTGACATGCAAAATAAGCCATAAGTATTTGATCCTTACTTTTCAACCATCAGAAAAAACATGAAATGTGAGACTACATACTGGAGAGGACCCATATACCTGTGAAGTATGTAGATCTGCCTTTTCACACAAACACCATCTGTTGACCAACATGCAAACATATACTAGAGAGAAACTATATACTTGTGAAGTATGTGGCTCTTCTTTTTCACGTAAATCAAATATGTTTATACACATGCGAACACATAGTGGAGAGAAACCATATTCTTGTGAAGTATGTGGCTTTTCTTCTTCACTTAAATATTCTATGAAGAAACATATGCGAACACATACTGGAGAGAAACCATATCCTTGTGAAGTATGTGACTCTTCTTTTACAGATAAATCATCTATGGTTAGGCATGTGCAAACACATACTGGAAAGAAATCATACATTTGTAAAGTGTGTGGCTCTTCTTTTCCGGGTAAAGGTACTTTATTGGTTCACATGCGAAGACATACTGGAGAGAAACCATATTCTTGTGAAATATGTGGCTCTTCTTTTTCACGCAAATTTGATATGTTGACCCACATGCGAACACATACTGGAGAGAAACCATATTCTTGTGACTTATGCAGCTCTGCCTTTTCACACAAACACCATATGCTGATCCACATGCGAACACATACTGGAGAGAAACCATATTCTTGTGAAATATGTGGCTTTTCTTTTACACAAAAATCCTCTATGGAAGGACACATGCGAACTCATACTGGAGAGAAACCATTTTCTTGTGAAGTATGTGGCTTTTCTTTCGCACGTAAATCCAATATGTTAAGACACATGAAACAACATACTAAAGAGAAACCATATTCTTGTGAAGTATGTGGCTTTTCTGTTTCACGCAAATGCCATATATTGACCCACATGCGAACACATACTGGCGAGAAACCATATTGTTGTGAAGTCTGTGGCTTTTCTTGTACAAAAAACTACTCTATGAAGAGACACATGCGAACACATACTGGAGAAAAACCATTTCCTTGTGACGTATGTGGCTATGCCTTTTCAGAGAAGTACTATATGTTGAAGCATATGCAAACACATCATGGGGATAGTCACCAAGGCTAGATGAACGGCATGGCGCAGAGCTTCCATCATATGTAATGACCAAAACAAGAAATACTAGGGTCTAATGGCTCCAAAGTCGTCTGTTGCAGAAAGGTACTTAGTGCTTCATCACTACAACTACAGAATATTCGAAACTTGGAGGATGAGTCTGAAAGAAATCCTAACTGAAAAACTTAAAAAAATCGGCACAAGCAGAATAGAACAAATTACGGATTCCAGGAATACAGGTTAATAGGTGGACTGTTGTATGATTGAGGGAGTATATGCAACAAAATATAAGAATAGAAATGAAATCAGAAATTATATAGATAAATCTATTTCCGAACATAAGTTGCAACTCTGTAAACAAAAAATAACTCCATTGAGAAACCTATAATAAAAACAATACACCAACAAGCATCAACAATACATCTACAAACACCAATGTATCCACAACAACAATACAACCACAGTAATCTACACCAAAGTACTCTAACTCACAATTATTATTCGAAAACACACTTTCTAATTCTCTTTTGTTACCAAGATCTCCAAACGTCACTTTACCTTGCTTTACACCCAGTTTTTCACCACTATTCATCGGCACCATAGTCACCTTGACTGCCACAACCTTCACGAACATCAGCAGATGTGGATGATAAACAATTAGAGGTAGAGGAAGGCCTCAGCAATTCTATTGAGCAAGTGAAGGCGATCTCAATCTCAAACCTACGAAAACACCAAGGCCCTAATAAATAAAGTTAATACTGTCCTTAAGAGCTATATCTCTCACAGTACTTAAGCATGTGACATATGCGGCTGTATTTGTTAAATATTTGTAAAGCGTTTTCAGTCCTGAGTTGTCTGCTCTTTGAGAACGCCATATGGTGTTCGTATTGTGACTATAAAAACAGCTGCAAAAAAGAATTAACTCTCTATTTCTCCTCCGGCATTTTCCTCGACATTATCTCACCCCATACCTCGTTTTGACGGCTGATTATATGAACATATCACACATTATGTGTGCTCACACACAAGCACATATTCTGGTACTTAAGATCTTTTTCTACTCACACACACGTACTTGCATGCATCCTTTCTACTCAGACTTTGTTGAAAACATTATTGTAGACTCAATTTCATAACACTAATTACCGACTTTCTTATACACACTCTCAGTGGACACGCTTTTTCCATGTACACTCACACACAAATGCATAATTCGCTATCTATGACTTTTCATTTCTACTTATGCACACATCATTTATATACTATGACTTTTCGTTTCTACTTATGCACACATTTATATACTATGACGTTTCGTTTCTATTTATGCACACATCATATACTATGACTTTTCGTTTCTATTTATGCACACATCATATAGTATGACGTTTCGTTTCTATTTATGCACACATCATTTATATACTATGACCTTTCGTTTCTACTTATGCACACATTTATATACTATGACGTTTCGTTTCTATTTATGCACACATCATATACTATGACTTTTCGTTTCTATTTATGCACACATCATATAGTATGACGTTTCGTTTCTATTTATGCACACATCATTTATATACTATGACTTTTCGTTTCTATTTATGCACACATTTATATACTATGACGTTTCGTTTCTATTTATGCACACATTTATATACTATGACGTTTCGTTTCTATTTATGCACACATCATATACTATGACTTTTCGTTTCTATTTATGCACACATCATATAGTATGACGTTTCGTTTCTATTTATGCACACATCATTTATATACTATGACCTTTCGTTTCTACTTATGCACACATTTATATACTATGACGTTTCGTTTCTATTTATGCACACATCATATACTATGACTTTTCGTTTCTATTTATGCACACATCATATAGTATGACGTTTCGTTTCTATTTATGCACACATCATTTATATACTATGACTTTTCGTTTCTATTTATGCACACATTTATATACTATGACGTTTCGTTTCTATTTATGCACACATTTATATACTATGACGTTTCGTTTCTATTTATGCACACATCATATACTATGACTTTTCGTTTCTATTTATGCACACATCATATAGTATGACGTTTCGTTTCTATTTATGCACACCTCATTTATATACTATGACTTTTCGTTTCTACTTATGCACACATTTATATACTATGACGTTTCGTTTCTATTTATGCACACATCATATACTATGACTTTTCGTTTCTATTTATGCACACATCATATAGTATGACGTTTCGTTTCTATTTATGCACACATCATTTATATACTATGACTTTTCGTTTCTATTTATGCACACATCATATAGTATGACGTTTCGTTTCTATTTATGCACACATCATTTATATACTATGACTTTTCGTTTCTATTTATGCACACATCATATAGTATGACGTTTCGTTTCTATTTATGCACACATCATTTATATACTATGACTTTTCGTTTCTACTTATGCACACATCATTTATATACTATGACGTTTTGTTTCTATTTATACACACATCATTTATATACTATGCCTTTTCGTTTCTATTAATGCACACATCATTTATATACTATGACTTTTCGTTTCTACTCATGCACACAAATGCATCTAAGACTTTTAAGAATTTAAATGACGTGTGTATAAACACGTCATTTAAATTCTCAATGGACGCAATTTAATAGTAAACCTAGTCGGGTTCAAAGACAATAACTGTTCTTTTCAATTCTATATTCTCTCCGAGTTGTGACTATCGGTATGCTTGTATTGAACACAAATAAATATAAGCGTCGTCCAAAAAAAACATTTATATTCCTTGTGCTTTCATCCATACTAACCATTCATTTTGCCGTTTTCACACCTGCATATTCTAATGAAGCAATAAAAACGCTTACCATAATTCTTGAAGTTTTACAGTTTTCTCATGCATGCATTTGTTGTATTATCCACCCCAAACAATGGACATTACTACTAGGATGTAAGGGGCTACTATTAAAGCGCATGCTTACATGATCACTCTAAGTAGGGTGTTGAGCAGTGAGATGCCTGTTCGCATTACATTTTAATTTCTGCATGTTAGTACAGTCAAGGAAGCAGAAAAGTCTAGCAGTTTGAGGGAAGAATCTATTAGAGTAGAAAGCATTTCGACATCTAGTGACTTCTACATTAAAGAAGTTGAAGTTTGCTACTAGTCGGGGGTATTTACATGGACGCTAAATAATCACAATTATCCTAGTTTGAACATTTTCTACAGTTGGAAAATTATTCCTTCGTAAAACCCAATTTTATATTCTAGGTGACAATACAAAACATGTTTTTTGTATCTCATGTATATTTTCTGTATGAATTTAGTCTAACATAGTGTTTTGAAGTGTTCCCAATTTAGTCTAACATAGTGTTTTGAAGTGTTCCCAGTTGCATGTTCTATTGGAGAAATAAAATATCCTTAAACATCATTTGCGCACGTTATCATTTTGTCAAAACACAAAATAATCAGAAGGGTCTTTCTTTCTACTAATTCCAGACTGTTTAAAATCATTCACTTCATTAAGCCATATTCTAAATTCCAGGTGGATATACGAAAATAAATTTTTGTTTTTCATATTGAATAACTGATTCTTCCGTAATACATTGGGTTACTAGGCCCATAGTCTCTCCCTCTCAGACAAGGTCATAAAAAAGAGTATCCAACAATAGGTCCCTCACTACTCACCAAGCTCAATCCCCTGTCCCATCGACACAATGTTGCATCCTTGTGCTTGTTTTACAAATACTTCAATGGATTGTGCTCCGATGAACTAGCTGCTCTAGTTGCCCCTCGACGCACATACACTAGAACAACCCGACAATCAGCTAAGTCCCATCCAATCATTGTGGAGGTCGCCAGATGCCGGAGAGTCTTCTACTCCAATAGCTTCTTTTCTCATGCTGCCGGCCTCAGGAACTCCCTTCCTTCTCCCTGTTTCCCCTATCTGTACCGACATACAGAGGTTTAAAACTAATGTAAACAGACATCTCGCTGCATATCTCTCAACTTAGGATAACATCCAAAACCTACACCCTAATTCTCTGTAACTCCTTATGTGTACAGTTGCGACCTGCCTTGTTTGGGGTGAAATATCTAAAAATAAATAAATAAATAAAATGATCATTTATTGACTTACTTATCCTGTCACCTATTGAATTGTAGGCTCATAACCTAATAAGTGTTAGGGGTTGTGTTAATAACCAACTGGTCCATTCATTGTAGAATTATTTGGAAGAAAATATAATGCCATGTTAAAAAGGAAAATAAAAAAATATGTTTAGAGTTGTCAGATGTATTTTGAAACAAATCTTTCATTATAGCACTATTTGTTTAGACAATAATCCTGAGATCTTGCGTTTAAGTTATATGCAAACCCTGTCTCCAAATCTAAATTCTAAAATAATTGTTTATTCATGTTTTTTAAAAAAACACACACAAACTACTAAACATAGCGACAGCATATATGCATTGTTAACTATACTCATACAGTTCATGTGTGGACTCTCTCACTCACAAACCAGACATGCTAATATACCTGCACATCTACAATGCTTATCTCATTTAACACACTGTAACATGCATAGAGCCAGCTGATATAAACATGTCTACTTAATTTCTACTTACAGACAAGACAACTCTTTTTTCATTTAGACATTTTTTGTGACACTTTGAACTCTCAATCTTTAGCAATCCTTTATTTTTATTGTCTGCAGAAGTTGTCAATAAAAATTAATTACTTTTTATGGATAGCCTTTCTCATTGTTTCCTTTGATATCCCTATTCCATCTATAATAATTATAAAGGAAACTAAACGCCTTCATATGGCTTTCAAACATACAATAAATAAGTATACATAATTCCATTGGTGCAATAATATTACTTTAATGTCAAAGAAGCAAGAATAAACATTGAAAAAGAATTTCTCACAACTAATATAAAAAGTAAAGTAGTTCAAGTTTTCTTCTGACAGGAGATATCATTTGAGGAAAACAACTTAATACATCTTGATGAGTAATATTTAAATCGAAACAAGTGTTTATTTTATTATGCATCTGTTTACATATTCAAACTATCTCCCATTTTAATAATATTCTTCAGTACTTGGACTAATACTCGTGCCATGCAGGCATACAATCAGTGATTTGGCTCTGATACCACCATACCTTTGCACACCATTGCAACTATTTCTTAGTTAAGTTATCAGAAATGATTATAATTTCTATATTATAAATTTAATTACTTACGAAATGTTATAATTTTTATATGAATATCAGTGCACACACTTGCTAGGCAGAAGTTTTCTGGACATTTTTAACAAACGTTCTACATTATTATTTTTTTTTAATAAACTGAAAATGTAATTAAGAAATTTATTGATTTTTGGCGATTGTCTTTTTTTCAATCAGGTGTATTTTTTGTTCAGAAAATCGTACTACCATTCTTATAAAATATCAGGTCTCTACAAGAAATACAAAATTTATTGAAAACTTTACATGAAGGCTTTTACGAATAAACTAAACCCGTGAATTATGTATTGAGGCAGTTCTTTAAGAACACTTATTTAGTAAAAAAAATAAATTTAATGTAAAATTATAACCCACTTTCTAACTTGATAGGGGTAAATATTCTGCACTTCTTGGTACCATTAGAAAGAATGCCTAACCATATTTTTATTAGACGCACAACCACAAGCGACAAAATATTATTATTGTTAACCCCGGACTGAGGATTATTCTTTAGATAAGTAGATTAAGATCTCTAATGTGTATGTTCTGGTTCTATAACACATATAATTTCTTGTAGGTTTACTGGGCTTTGAAGGTTCTCGTAGTGATGAAAAATATGAGACACATGCGCAAGTACCGAACATAATACAGGAACTAAAACAAAAAACAAAAATATAACATTTCACAGTAAGAAATGCTACAGCTGATACTCATATGGTGAACGCAAAAGCTATGAAATACACATATACATACATAACAGAAGTGCATGCATCGTTATATGCTGATATGTTACAGCTTACAAGGATGTTATTGATTTCTTTTAATGTGATATACGCACACGAAATAAACATGCGTTTATATTTCATTAATGTAATATGCAGTTTCTGCTGATAATCTTAAAACTAGAAGTGATTTGTTGTTTTAGTTGTCAAGTGACTCGGACTTCTGCATAGAGTCGATGTAGGTCGAGCCTCAGGATAATCTTGTCTGTGTGAAATCCTCCTTGTTGGTCTCAGCTATTAGTTAGTCTGCGAGATTTTATATACAAAACTTGGAGATGCAAAACTAAGCGGTTGCACGCGAAGTAAGGGTAAGTTTTGCTCATAACACATAAATGATGAAGCAAGTTCGCCATTTTCATTCGATTGATTTTCGGTTACATGACTCACACATAATATATATGTATATATATATATATATATATATATATATATATATATATATATATATGTGTGTGTGTCTTCTGAGAAAGTAATATTAGTTCTGTATGGGTAATATGACTAGTCGGGTGTCATCAAGTTAGTTAAAGAATATAATAAGTTAACTTATTAATTAGGAATATGTAAAACAACTTCATAACTTCTGATAGATTTAAGATTGATACCTATTGTCCACCGATATAAAAAGCTAACATGGAATAAATGTATGAGAATACAGGGAAATATGAGCTGTAAGATATTATTTGAATTCACTAACCCGTATTTTAAGATTTAATCTTACACATTTATTTTCCTTATTACAATAATAATTATGCACCTTAATATAGAAGTTTAATTAACCAACAATTAAGTAAACTAGGTTTTTCTTCAATGATAAGTTAGTGTTCCCTATAACTGTTTGACAACAAAACTTTGTGTGATAATTTGAAAATGGCGATCTGATTAGAATGCTGTTATCGTAATGTTCTTGATGACCTATTCAACAGATTTATCTTGACAATGGATGGCCGAAAACGCTATTAAGCTAATGTTCTTGATGACCGATTCAACATATTTATCTTGACAATGGATGGCCGAAAACGCTATTAAGATAATGTTCTTGATGGCCTATTAAACATATTTATCTTGACAATGGATGCCCGAAAACGCAATTAAGATAATGTTCTTGATGACCTATTAAACATATTTATCTTGACAATGTATGACCGAAAACGCTATTAAGATAATGTTCTTGATGACCTGTTCAACATATTTATCTTGACAATGTATGACCGAAAACGCTATTAAGATAATGTTCTTGATGACCTATTAAACATATTTATCTTTACAATGTATCACCGAAAACGCTATTAAGATAATGTTCTTGATGACCTGTTCAACATATTTATCTTGACAATGTATGACGGAAAACGCTATTAAGATAATGTTCTTGATGACCTATTAAACATATTTATCTTGACAATGTATGACCGAAAACGCTATTAAGATAATGTTCTTGATGACCTATTAAACATATTTATCTTGACAATGGATGCCCGAAAACGCTATTAAGATAATGTTCTTGATGACCTATTCAACATATTTATCTTGACAATGGATGCCCGAAAACGCTATTAAGATAATGTTCTTGATGACCTAGTCAACATATTTATCTTGACAATGTATGACCGAAAACGCTATTAAGATAATGTTCTTGATGACCTGTTCAACATATGTATCTTTACAATGTATGACTGAAAACGCTATTAAGATAATGTTCTTGATGACCTATTAAACATATTTATCTTGACAATGTATGACCGAAAACGCTATTAAGATAATGTTCTTGATGACCTGTTCAACATATTTATCTTGACAATGTATGACTGAAAACGCTATTAAGATAATGTTCTTGATGACCTATTAAACATATTTATCTTGACAATGTATGACCGAAAACGCTATTAAGATAATGTTCTTGATGACCTGTTCAACATATTTATCTTGACAATGTATGACCGAAAACGCTATTAAGGTAATGTTCTTGATGACCTATTAAAAATATTTATCTTGACAATGTATGACCGAAAACGCTATTAAGATAATGTTCTTGATGACCTATTAAACATATTTATCTTGACAATGTATGACCGAAAACCCTATTAAGATAATATTTTTGATGACCTATTAAACATATTTATCTTGACAATGTATGACCGAAAACGCTATTAAGATAATGTTCTTGATGACCTATTAAAAATATTTATCTTCACAATGTATGACCGACAACGCTATTAAGATAATGTTCTTGATGACCTATTCAACATATTTATCTTGACGATGTATGACCGAAAACGCTATTAAGATAATGTTCTTGATGACCTATTAAATATATTTATCTTCACAATGTATGACCGAAAACGCTATTAAGATAATGTTCTTGATGACCTATTCAACATATGTATCTTGACAATGTATTACTGAAAACGCTATTAAGATAATATTTTTGATGACCTATTAAACATATTTATCTTGACAATGTATGACCGAAAACGCTATTAAGATAATGTTCTTGATGACCTATTCAACATATTTATCTTGACAATGTATTACTGAAAACGCTATTAAGATAATATTTTTGATGACCTATTAAACATATTTATCTTGACAATGTATGACCGAAAACGCTATTAAGATAATGTTCTTGATGACCTATTAAAAATATTTATCTTCACAATGTATGACCGACAACGCTATTAAGATAATATTTTTGATGACCTGGTCAACATATTTATCTTGACAATGTATGACCGAAAACGCTATTAAGATAATGTTCTTGATGACCTGTTCAACATATTTATCTTGACAATGTATGACGGAAAACGCTATTAAGATAATGTTCTTGATGACCTATTAAACATATTTATCTTGACAATGTATGACCGAAAACGCTATTAAGATAATGTTCTTGATGACCTATTAAACATATTTATCTTGACAATGGATGCCCGAAAACGCTATTAAGATAATGTTCTTGATGACCTATTCAACATATTTATCTTGACAATGGATGCCCGAACACGCTATTAAGATAATGTTCTTGATGACCTAGTCAACATATTTATCTTGACAATGTATGACCGAAAACGCTATTAAGATAATGTTCTTGATGACCTGTTCAACATATTTATCTTTACAATGTATGACTGAAAACGCTATTAAGATAATGTTCTTGATGACCTATTAAACATATTTATCTTGACAATGTATGACCGAAAACGCTATTAAGATAATGTTCTTGATGACCTGTTCAACATATTTATCTTGACAATGTATGACTGAAAACGCTATTAAGATAATGTTCTTGATGACCTATTAAACATATTTATCTTGAATATGTATGACCGAAAACGCTATTAAGATAATGTTCTTGATGACCTGTTCAACATATTTATCTTGACAATGTATGACCGAAAACGCTATTAAGGTAATGTTCTTGATGACCTATTAAAAATATTTATCTTGACAATGTATGACCGAAAACGCTATTAAGATAATGTTCTTGATGACCTATTAAACATATTTATCTTGACAATGTATGACCGAAAACCCTATTAAGATAATATTTTTGATGACCTATTAAACATATTTATCTTGACAATGTATGACCGAAAACGCTATTAAGATAATGTTCTTGATGACCTATTAAAAATATTTATCTTCACAATGTATGACCGAAAACGCTATTAAGATAATGTTCTTGATGACCTATTCAACATATTTATCTTGACGATGTATGACCGAAAACGCTATTAAGATAATGTTCTTGATGACCTATTAAATATATTTATCTTCACAATGTATGACCGAAAACGCTATTAAGATAATGTTCTTGATGACCTATTCAACATATTTATCTTGACAATGTATTACTGAAAATGCTATTAAGATAATATTTTTGATGACCTATTAAACATATTTATCTTGACAATGTATGACCGAAAACGCTATTAAGATAATGTTCTTGATGACCTATTAAACATATTTATCTTGACAATGTATGACAGAAAATACTATTAAGATAATATTTTTGATGACCTGGTCAACATATTTATCTAGACAATGTATGACCGAAAACGCTATTAAGATAATGTTCTTGATGACCTGTTCAACATATTTATCTTGACAATGTATGACCGAAAACGCTATTAAGATAATGTTCTTGATGACCTGTTCAACATATTTATCTTGACAATGTATGACTGAAAACACTATTAAGATAATGTTCTTGATGACCTATTAAAACTATTTATCTTGACAATGTATGACCGAAAACGCTATTAAGATAATGTACCTCATGACCTATTAAACATATTTATCTTGACAATGTATGACCGAAAACGCTATTAAGATAATGTTCTTGATGACCTATTAAACATATTTATCTTGACAATGTATGACCGAAAACCCTATTAAGATAATATTTTTGATGACCTATTAAACATATTTATCTTGACAATGTATGACCGAAAACGCTATTAAGATAATGTTCTTGATGACCTATTAAAAATATTTATCTTCACAATGTATGACCGACAACGCTATTAAGATAATGTTCTTGATGACCTATTCAACATATTTATCTTCACAATGTATGACTGAAAACGCTATTAAGATAATATTTTTGATGACCTGTTCAACATATTTATCTTGACAATGTATGACCGAAAACGCTATTAAGATAATGTTCTTGATGACCTATTAAACATATTTATCTTGACAATGTATGACCGAAAACGCTAATAAGATAATGTTCTTGATGACCTATTCAACATATTTATTTTGACAATAGATGTCCTAAAAGGCTAGTAAGATAATATTGATTACCTGTTCAACATACTTATCTTGATAATGAATGGCCAATAAAGTTATTAAGATAACGTTATTGATGACCTATTCAACAGAATTAGAAATAGAATTATCCTGCTCCAACATAGTTTAGGAGACAAACAACTTACTTAATAACTCATATTCTTAGCATCGTGAAATTCAAAGTGCTACCAAGCTCCAGCCATTGTCCAATCGCCAAAGTGTTTCATCCATGTGTTTGTCTTAAGGGTTATTGAACGGAATAAGCTCCAACGAACTTACTGCACATGTATGCACCAAACATTAATATCACCCCTTTACTGTAGAAGTCACAGGATGATGAAAAATTTTCTATTCAAATAATTGCTTTCCTCGGAACATTTGCCTTTGGAAATATCTCCTTGCTCTGTGTATTGATGACTGTACCAACATACAAAAAATGAAATGTAATGTTGACAATCATCTTGTTGCATAACTATCCACTTAAGATGCCTACTATAAAGTTAAACCTAATAGTAGAAAAAAACTCCTACGTCTCTATGGTAGTATGACGTTTAGGGGTGAAATAAAGTTGTTAAAATGTTATTTGTTTCTAACTGATATAACGAGTATTACTACTGACATAAGGCAACGGTATGCTGTGACTGATAGATTTTTATTGAATGTTTAAGACCTACATTTTGTGGAAACATAAAACACGATATAAAAAAAGGTATGACTACTGACATGAAACAACTGTATGGTGTGACTAATTGGATCTTTATTAAATGTAGAAGTCCCACATTTTTTGGAAACATGAACATGGTCTACAGCAAACGCTAGAAAAAAGAAACTCCTGAATAACAAAGTACTTGGAGTCAAAAACAAAAAAAATGAGCATATTTTTTATACCAGATGGTCATAAACAATATATGACTCAGTAAACAATTGGTCTTTAGTAAACAAAACAATTTCTTAATATTATAACAAGATTGCAAAGAAGCAACTGTTGAGAATTTTCAAACAATAAGACAACAGCAGACATTGTGAAGTTCATCGTTTTGTATAAAACATACACATTCATTCAACTACTTGATGGTCAAAATCTTTTAAAACGATTATAAATGGTAAACGGGTTACAATTAAACAAAATGCTGTAAGAGGCATGCACTGAATTCATACACTATGTTTGAAAGTCAGAAATTCTTACATGCATGTCGCCCTCAAAAGCCCGAAAGTGACTCCCGTTTCTTCCTTTCTCTCTCACTAATTGACGTCACGTTCGCTCTTAGTACAGCCAGGGTAGAGATTACATTGGATGGCACTCCCAGATTCGATGACATGTGTACGTGTCGACATTGGTCCGTTAATTAAAATCATGATAAATACTAGCAAATGTACACACTTACTATGCAAAACGCGTAGGTAGATTGCTCTCATTCTATCAGCCATGACCAGGTAGAAATCTTAAGGAAATTGGTAATTGCATTTTTAGTATCGCCGGACTTAGTATTGGGCCTTAAAACCCCAGAAGACTGTCGGTTAGAACTCATTATTACTTTGAATTTTTTCCGATAGGCAGCGCCACTATCCGGTCATGGCTGAGGATATGTTGTGTGAATCACATCCAAAATGAGAACAGTAGTTTAAATAATCAAAACTATTAATACTTATCCAAAAAAATTACGAAAGATGAAATTATTTGCTTGTTTTCACTTCAACACAAGAATAAATGGAAGATTAGAAGATATGAAGAGATTCACTCTACATAGACTGTAAACAATTTATAATTGATATGATTAATATCCTTACTAACGTAACAACAATATGACACACTTATCATAACAGTGGTTGATCGTTAATTTATTAGAATAATCTTATTTATGACCTATTAAACATGATTGGGAGAATTGACGTTTAACCAAATGAAAGCGATTCTTTTACTGAATAATTGACTAAGTACACGATTTCTTGATGCTATACCTAATTTTCACTTAAATTATAGTAATTGTTAAAAGAAAGTGGCAAAATATAAAACGTTAGAATCATTTATTTTGATGTGGAAATAACACAAATTTTAGAGGGTTAATAGAGAGCATGCTATGGGTGAAAATATACTGTTTAAAGTAAATTATGAGTTTATATAGTGTTTAAACTATTTTCTATTAAAAAATTGTAAGTTAAATATGTAATTAAAATATTCTAATTAAAATTAGAAATATACATTCTGATGCAAATTTACAAATTACAGCTCTGCAAGGAAATCCAATTGAAAGATTAAAAAATATTAAAAACAAAACGCCGTTAGATGTTTTCAATTCATGCAACAGAACTATTTAAAAATGTATTAATAAATATAATAAAATCTAGACGAGACATGGAAAACAATATTCAAATAGAAACATTGTAAATATAAAGATTGACCACATTCAGATAAATGACAAACAGAGTGTAAAAAAAAACTATTTTTATTTCGAATGGAATATGAAATAAATATAAACAGATAAGATACTAAAAAATTGCAATAGAGGTTTTCTCATAAAATACAGTATAAGAATGTAATTTCTACTCTACATGGGTTAACATTGGTATTCATATTTGGTTTGTTTCTTTGTTTGAAAAGATAACGATTGTATGACAACCTCACATTATGACCTGTATGTTATGCTCTCAATGAATAAAACATTCAATTTACTTGTTTATGGGAATGCTTAAGAAAATACGAATATAACCACTTAATAGCAATGTTATTGTCATAAAGCTTGATTGGCTAACAATTAAAAATAATAAAAACAAGACAAATGTTCAATGGTATAATCGCTAGAACAAAAACTTATTTTTTAAATAAGAATTTTTCTAAAGCTGATACATATATGTCACAAAATCTTTCTTCAGTGCATCTACCAATGAGTATTAAAATGAGATTTTATTGAAAGTGATGATCAACACAATTTATAATGAACAATGTTCCAGTTTTTTAGCTAGTCTATTTTTAGGTTTAATTATAATCATACTAATTAATTGTTTTAAAACATATGTGATGAAGCAGGAAGATGAAAAGAAAGACTGTTCCCAGCATGCTTGCATGTGTTTTACAAGGAAGGACAGATTTCAGGGCCTAATTTGGCCTGGTTAAATGTACCATTTTATTTCGGTTTGAAAGTTGTTTGTTTTCACTATTTGTTAAGGGCATTATTTGAAGAGAAAATTATCCTTATGTCCGGGTGTCCTTAAAAAAACTCTTATATTAATCATTTAACCTCTCTATTTTCCATTATTTTAGTTCTCATGATCTTAAAAGATAAAAGAACACTATCATGGGGATATTTTATTTATTGAAGTATTAAATTTATATCCCACGATTATTTTAGAAATTGATGATGTTCCTTTTAGGGCTGCTATCTAAACTTAGCTTGGTCTTTCACCGATTGTGTCAAAGTATTTTTAGATTTTTTTCAATTATGCCAGTTGCCTATGGTGTTTTTTCTTTCATGGACCATGTTTATTGTGAGTCCACATATGTCTGTTTAAATGATATTTCTGGGAAAATGCTGACAAGCAAATTCCACAAGAAAAAGGTTTCTCTCCAGTATGTGTCCGCATGTGTCTCTTTAAAATAGAACTGGTTGAAAATGCAGATGAACAAACTTCACAAGAAAAAGGTTTCTCTCCGGTGTGTATTCGCATGTGTCTGTTAAAATCAGAATTATCTGCAAATTCTGAACCACAGACTTCACAGAAATAAGGTTTCTCTCCAGTGTGTGTTCGTATGTGTTTCTGTAAACTAGTATCTGTTGCAAATGCTGACCCACAGACTTCACAAGAATAAGGTTTCTCTCCAGTGTGTGTCCGCATGTGTTTCTTCATAATATAATTAGTTGAAAATGCTGACCTGCAGACTTCACAAGAATAAGGTTTCTCTCCTGTGTGTGTCCGCATGTGTGTCTTTAAAATAGAATTTTGTGAAAATGCTGAACCGCACACTTCACAAGAAAAAGGTTTCTCTCCAGTGTGTGTTCGAATATGTTTCTTTAAATTTGAATTGTCTGAAAATGCTAACCCACAGACTTTACAAGACAACGGTTTCTCTCTGGTGTGTGTCCGCATGTGTGATTTTAATTGTGAAGTTTTAGAAAATGTCGATGTGCAGACTTCACAAGTATGTGATTTCTCTCTTGTTTTCATTTTACTTCAGTAAGTTCTCAGAAATCAAGGGGCTTGTTTCTGGGGCTAACAACTGATTTCCGTATGATACATAGACATCCGAGTTTTCAATTAACAGTATCTTCTATCTCTGAAACGTTGAGTTAGTAATGTAGTGAAGAACATTAAATTTTGACCAGTTAACTACCTTATAGTATATCTTTTTTGTGGACTCTTTGCCTTACCGGATTCTAGGACAAGAATTAATCTAGTCTGGTAAAGTACCAAGCTTAGTGCTTTTACTAGAAGCAACATTAGTTGGAGAATGGTTACTATTCCTTGGGAAGCCATACTGAATGGGGTTTCTTTATGCATCAGAATACTGTTATTTTTAATATTTGGTCAGGTTTTACTTATAGGGGAAAGTATCCTCATGCCAGATTGTGCTGAAAAACTCCCGTAGAAAGAGATCTTAGACTTCACAACAAAAAAGGTTTCTCTCAGGTGTGTGTTCACATGTTGCTTATCAAATTAGAACATTATAATTCTTATTTACATTCTGTAGAGAATATGTTTTCATCTTCTGTATATGTGTTGTTGTTTGTTGTTTTTCTTATAACGTCAGGGACGTCCTCGGGGACTTAGGCAGATATTTTATCTGTGGGTATGATAGAACCTGATAGTTCCCATATTCTTTCCAGGCAACCTACAGCACCTTGTGTCAACCAATAGTTACCCATTTAGTATTGGACAGGCTAAACGTTACTTAACTTTGGTGATCTAACGGGAACCTGTGTGTCAATGCGTACACATATCACAAGCATGCTGCTTTATTTAAACATGTATTTTCAAATCTATTCTTGAATGAGAAATAAG
This sequence comes from Sepiola atlantica, assembly GCA_963556195.1. NCBI lineage: Eukaryota > Metazoa > Mollusca > Cephalopoda > Sepiida > Sepiolidae > Sepiola > Sepiola atlantica. The sequence goes on along the minus strand of OY744525.1, from coordinate 121,687,139 downwards.
TGAAAATAATGATCCATTAACTACAAAAGTAAAAAAACATGTTCTGTCTTGATTAGGTCAGTTCATTTATTCTTCACTGCATCAGTAGATAGGTTCATCAATTCTTCACTGTATCTGTGAATAAAAAAGAACTATCATTAAAGCATAGTACATTACAAAATAACTCAGTTGTCTATTGAAATCAATTTAACTTTGAACATCAATTAAAATAGAAACTGCATATATTGACATAATATATTCATTCATATGTTATTCAAATCACCTCAACTTTTCATTTTGTTTGCATACATTTTACAAAAATTGTAGCAAAAATTAGGAATTCATATAACTGAAGAGTATTTATATGAATACAGAATATGAGAATATTAAAGATACGATGAATCTCAATGTTTAATTAATCTCTGAATTTTATTTTCAGATTAAAACATCTTGTCATATAAATTACTGAATTTGGTAAATGTTAGAACATTGAATTTGTTTCATTGTTTTCTGTGTTTCTATATGATCAGCGCTATAGAAGCCTTAAATTATTGAAAGCTATTAGGAAAAATATTACGTTTCATATTCGATTTCTTGCATGTAACAAAAATTAATGTGTGAATGAAAACGATACATCCATTATTGGTATAGTAAAGTCATATTTAAAGCTGAATTGAAGATATTATATCTATTAGTAATTCATGAATAATATTAATCAAATAAATTTCTGTCTATAGGAAGGCTAATATTTGAATTCTTTCAGAGTAGGATTATAGTTTAATACAGAAATATAAGAATTCAATTTAACAGAAGAATGAATATGCATCAAAGTTTCTTTCCTGCCTAAAAACTGTTTTCATAGAAAAATATAATTACAATCTGCAATAACCAAAATATGTTTACGGTTCAATAAACTAGGATGTTCAAAATTACCAGTGTTCTAGTATTGTATGTAAACAAAAGAACCATCTTAAAACTTCATAAGAAATAAATGCATGGTGAAGCGTCATGTGCTTCATGAATCATTACTGTAACAATAGTCCATCATTTGCTTAACGCTAAACTTCTTTCTAACAGTATGAATTAGGAAAGTCTGTTTTACTGTGGATATCCTAAGGGTCATCTCCGAATGCATATACATTTCACTGGACACGGCACGTGAACCTCAGATGCAAACTCTCTATGTATCCAAAGCCTTTGATAATGTCTGTCATGAAGGTTTTTTCAATGAAAATTCATTCGTATTGTATAACTGGACAAATATGTAATATAATCAGATCTTTCTTAGTTAGACAAAAGATATAAATTAGACTCGATTAGCGTACATAAAAACAATATGACATGAATGTGGATGGCCATACATCAAAACATGACATGAATGTGGATATGCTTCAGGGATAGATCCTCCTACCTTTTTTATTGCTAATATTAATAAACAACCTCCCCGATGCAATTGTGCCTGACATGGGTATATTTGCTGATGACACTGTTCTCTATTCTAAACATGTGGGCGAAATGATACCACACCTATCTGTAGTAGAATGGAAACATAAATGCATGGCAATGTTTTATGCTACTAAGACAAAGCCCTTTCTTTTAACAATTATAAGAAACCTTTTTCAACCACCAGATGCCATGGCTAATAGCACCCTATCTGAGAGTCCATACTTAAAACTCCTCAGTCTCACATTCAAAGACAAAATGACTTGGAACAAATACACAGAAGACATGACCAAGACTATTGAAAAGAAGGTTGATTCTCTCAACTGTACTAAAAAACTTCTCACACCTGCCAGTATCCTATATCTCTACAAACACACAATTAGCCCACGATTAAAGTATGGTTTTCACATCTAGGCTAAAGCATACCTCACTAGTCTCTCTCTCTCTCTATCTTTTAGACAGGGCGAAAACAGAACCTATAATCTTATAGGTCACACACTGTCAACCAAATTTCAACCTCTGTCCCATTGCCGCAATGTTGCATTCCTGTGTTTGTTTTACAAGTACTTCAATGAAATGTGCTTCAACGATCTTGTGGCACTAGTGCTCTCTCGATAAAAATACTTCCGAGAATAAACAAAATCCCACCCCTTCCCTGTGGACGTCCCAAGTTGCTGACAGGCTTTCTACTCTAATAGCCTTTTCCTCAAACTTATAGCTTTTGAAATTCCCTCCCTGCTCCCCTGATTGTACTTATATGCATAAATGAAAATGTAATGTGAACTATCATATCACGGCAAAACTTCAAATCAGGATGTCCCTGTAGGTATGACACCCTAATTCACAGCAACCCCTTACACTTCAGTGGCAAAATTCCTTGTTTTGGGTGAAGTGAAAAAACAGCAGATCTAGAAGAGTAAACCTTAAACAAAAATTCGCTCATTGCTTTGTTGTATTTTCTCTTGTGAATATTGAAAAAACAGATTCTTCAGCAGAGTACTCATTTGGACTTAAAAGCAGATTTAACACTCCAGTCAAACGCCCTGCTTAGCACATACCCAGCTAAGGCTCAAAATTGAAACCGTTGAGACCATTCTCCATTGGCAACTGCATAACTAATCTTAGTGCAGTCAAAATGATTGTTTGGAAGGAATGCAAATGTTGGAATTGGAAATAAAAAAGAACATTTTCAGAGCAATATGTGATTCCAGTGAAGATATGAAAGATCAATTTTATGACAGACTTTTTTGCAATTTGATGGATGCTTAAATAAGCTATAAATAGAGATTGTTAAATACTGAGTTTCCATAGACCATTAAACTAACTATAAGGATAAGAAAAAATATGACATGTGGAGCTTGGGGTAAGATGAAGAAGTGTACGTTGCAAGACCCACATAAGTTATAGCAAAAATGTAAAGGTCTGCAGGTGAAACAAGTATTAAGATAATCAAAAGTTTAACAAATCAGATCATAAAAGAAAGGGTGAAGACTAATAGTTCAATTGCAAAGGGGTAAGAATGAGTTATGGAGAAAGATTATTACTTAGACTTAACATTGATGGTCCAGATTTATTTAGTAGAAAATAAGTCAGATAAATATTAAATGCAGTTTTATTTTATGTTTGGGCAAAGTATCACTGATGCTATATTTGTTCTAGATAAATGTGAGGGTAGTATTTTTTTGTGAATTAAGAGAAAACTTGAGAAACATTGCCAAGTAATCTTGTCTCGTGAGCTTTGCCGGAATTAAAGTAATATGAGCTATTGGTGTAGGCAGTTCAAACACTGTACAGAAATGTTCAGTCATATTTGTATTGACAGAACATTTAGCTTCAATGTAAAAGTGTGACTGCATCATGGATATGTACTTAGTCTGTGTCTTTTTATTTGTGTCTTAGTAGTTTTTTACAGGTTGTCCAATATAGATGATTCATGCTTATAATTGCATACTTGCTTGTTAAACAATGAAAGATCTACACGTTAAGTAAAAACACAGAATTGTATAGTGTTCAGAACAACAAAGTTATGATTAGTGGTTTTAGTTTTGGGGAAGTTGACTTATTGTGTAGGCTGATATCTTAATTAAAGAGAAACTGACAGCAGATCTAACTACAGCAGGAAAGAATTTCAGATTTACATTACCTGTTACTTTCTACCGTCGTCTTTCGGTTTTTGATTACATTACTTTGAATAACAAATACGATTCATCTTCAAAAAACTAAAATCAGTTTTTTTCCAAAATGTAAACAGGTTTTTAAGGCCAAAATAGTTCAAATAAATACTGACAAAAATTATTCATTGCAAAATTTATCACAGTTAACTGAAAAGTAATTGAAAGTAATTAAGAACATAATACACTGCAGATGTTGGATTCATATTAAAAATAAAATGACTCTGAATAAAAAGTTATTATGAAATGCTGCAAAACATAGATGTAAAAAATAAAACAACTTGGTTGAATAAATTGAACGATTACTTTTGATCTAAATAAAAAAATGGATTGATATGAAATTTGATAAAATAAATTTACTTTTATAGAAATGGGCAATTTAAACAATCAATGCAAGGATTAACTATATTCTATTAAAAAGAATAAAGTTATAAACTCTCTATCAGTAAAAGAAAAGCAAATCTTAAACTGGAACTACATCATTAATGTGTACTTAGCCTGTTGCTTTTCATTTGTCTTAGAAGCATTGTCTAAATACTTTTGTTCAAGTTTCCCATAGGAAATGCTTTATGCTGATGATTTCATACTTGCCTGTTAAACAATGGAAGCTTTACTTGTTAAGTTAAACACTGGAGGAAAGCTATGAAAAGTAAAGATATGAGAATGAATCTTAACAAGACCCAAGTGATGATCAGTAGTTGTAGTTTTAGTGAAGTTGACTGAGATGTTTGGGCTGATATCTTAAGCAGGCTCCAGGGTTCAACTAAAACAGACAGCAGATCCCAATTAAACAGGCAGGAATATCAGGATCAACAGATTTACACCCTTTCTAGATTACGTCTCTTTCCACCATCGTTTTTGTGTCTTAGAAGTATTTTTAAGGGAGTTTTGTACAGGTTGGCTAGAAAAAATGTGTTATGCTGAAGTTAGTGCTTGCTTGTTAAGTACAGCATTAGAGGAAAGTTAAAGTCTGAGAGTCAATGTTAACAAGAAGAAAGTGAAAACCAGTAGTTGCAGTTTTGGAAAGTTGACTCATATGTTTGAGCTGATATGTTAAGTTCAAGGGTTCAACTAAATAGAAAGTGACAGCAGATCTCACTTCAGCAGGCAAGAATTTAGGCCCATTAGATTTACTGCCCTTTGTACATTACCTGTTACTTTCTACCATCGTCATTTGGTTTTTGATTACATAACTTTTAATAACAAATTCAATTCATCTCTAAAAAACTAAAACCATTTTTTGTCCAGTTGAGTTTAGTTAAGAGCGATGTAACCAACTTTTTCCCCAAAATTCTCATCAAACGCGAAATGAACTGGCAGAGAAAATGAAATGCTCACACACTTCTATCGTGAAGCATCCAATGAGAAAAGTTCACAAGTGAAGAGAATGGATTCTACATGCTTTAAGTGACAACAATCAAAGAGTCACAATCTCTGCTAGTTTGCATTCTCTACTCATGAACACATGCAACGATTTCTTTACTGAATCATTACTGACGACAGAAAAAATGGTGTCCGTACATCAGTATGAAGCAATGCAGGGAACGGTTTCACCCCAGTAAACAAGTGACACCATGTATAAAATAAAATCTTCATTGCTTGATTAAATTGAAGGGAACCAAATTGTCAAAGCAGAAATTTATATTCACCAGATGGAACGACAACATAGAATATATTAAAGAGTTTATTTTACGCATGACAATGCCCACCCTCATATCACAAATATGACGAATACCAACCCTAAGAGCGCAAATATTGTAATGTTATCGGCTGGGTTAAGTAAGTAGTAAGACGGAGAGAAGTATAGGATAAGTAACAAGGTTTATTGGCGGTCAAAATACATTCTCACTGAGTCATCGCCAGGGGCCGTAACTCGTCCCCTTACCGGTGAATCGTCGGTGCAGTAATACTACATCCCCCTTTCGGTTGTAAAGTTCTTTACAAGCACAGTCTTTTAGGTGGTCGAACTTGTCGACCGCTTCTTGTATATTTCCCTTGGTCAGGACCTCTGGAACTCTCTAGTGGGATGTTTCTTTGGTTACTGGGAAGATCTGTTGAGTCATCATCACAGCTATACATATATCCATATCGAGGGGAACATGGTAAGGTGTTTGCTTCCTGTGGGGTAGCCACCTGAGAGAAGCTGGTTTCTCCGTTCCTTAGGCGCAGATTTCTTTTGTTGCGTCGGTGTAGTCCTGAATCTGTCTTAACTAGGACTGACCTTGGTGACAGAGTTTTACTTACTACAGCTGTACTGGTCTTAGGTATCTTGACCCAGACTGGTTGTCCTTTTTCAAAGGCAGGACGATCTTTAGCTCGATGACATTTGTCATAGTTTTGCTTTTGTCTCGCTTTGAGCCGGGTGTCTGCCCTTCTATGTTCCTCGATGTTTTGCTGATCAAATGAATTTCTTTGAGGAATGGTAGGGATCCGTGTTCTTAGTTTTCTATTCATTAACAGCTCTGCAGGACTCTTGCCGTGTTGCAGAGAAGTGCTGCAATAATTTAGCAGTGCTATGTATGGGTCACTTGCTTTCTTCAATAAGTTTTTTTATTGTCTGGACTGCACGTTCAGCTTCTCCGTTTCCTTGCGGATGATGGGGGCTACTTGTGAGGTGCAGGAAGTCAAAAACATGTGAAAAGTTCCTGAATTCACTAGAACTGAATTGGGGACCGCTGTCAGATACGATTGTCTCTGGGATCCCATGCCTAGCGAATATTGATTTGCAATGCTCTATTACGCTGGCTGAGGTGGTTGTCCGTAAATGGGCTATTTCAATCCACCTGGAAAAATAATCGACAATCAGAAGATATCGGTGTCCCATGAATTCGAACAGATCCATTCCTATTTTCTACCATGGATATGCAGGTAATTTGGTGGGTTGTAGTGGTTCTGGTGGATATTTTCGTTCTTTTTCACAGATACCACATATCCCAACTTTGTTTGCAATTTGTTTAGAGAGGCTAGGCCACCACACACTTTCGCGAGCTAGTGCTCGGCATTTGACAATACCTTGGTGTCCCTCATGTAGACGCTCTAGTATGTCTTTTTGAAGTACATTAGGAATGACAAGTCGGCTCTGGTACATTAGAAGTCCCTGGTAAACTGTTAGGTCCTGGTTGACAAACCAGTACTGTTTTAGTTCAGGGTCCCGTCTTGCTCTTTTGGGCCAGTGGTCCATCTCATAATATTTGATTACCTGACTGCAGACCTGGTCAGTATTTTGTTTTAGTCGGATATCCTCCAATCGTTTATCGCTCACCGAGATATTTCCTATGACTGAGCGGATAAATAAGTGGGTCTCTGTCTCCTGCTGGATATCCTGTATAACGGGACTACTCCCAGGTGCTCGGGACAAAGCGTCTGCTGTTGTGAGGTCTTTTCCCGCTGTGTATATGATCTCATAGGAGAATCTCATTAACCTCATGCCGAAAACGTTGAATTCTTGGAGTCAATTCGTCAAGTCGCTTCGACTTCAACAGTGCCAACAGTGGTTTGTGGTCTGTTTCGACTGTGAATTTTGGCATTCTGACAAAGTAGTCCGCAAATTTTTCACAACACCAAGTGACTGCTAGTGCCTCCTTCTCAACCTGTGCATATCTCTGCTCTGTTTCTGTCAGAGATCGTGAAGCATAAAATACCGGTCTCCAGTCATTTTCTTGCTTCTGCAGTAGTACACCACCTAGGCCATAGCTAGATGAATCTGCTGATACCCTTGTCGGCTTGTTGGAATTGTAATGAGTCAATACTGGTGCAGAACTCAGTTGCTTCTTCAGGGTCTGGATTCTACTTTCTGAGGCTCATCCCAGATCCATTCTGACTCTTTCCTAAGAAGCTCTTGGAGTGGTTTGGTGGTTTCGGCTAGATTCCTAGCAAATTTTCCAACCTGGTTTGCCATGCCCAGTAAGCGTCGTAATTCGGACACATTCTCAGGTCTGGGCAAGTCCATAATTGCTGCTACTTTTTCGGGATCTATTTGTATTTCCTCTTTTGATATAATGTGACCCAGAAACTTTATGTTTCTGACAGAAAATACACATTTATCGTTGAGTGTAGCTCTTGCAGCCTTCATTTTCTGCAGTACTGCTTTTAGTCGCTGGTCGTGCTCCTGCTGGTTTCTTCCACTTATTAGGACGTCATCTATATCACAGATGACTCCTGGTATTCCGGACAAAATGTGTGTCATCTCCCTATGAAAGATTTCTGGCCCAGACCTTATCCCGAATGGAAGTCGTTTGAAACAGTACCTCCCATAAGGTGTTATAAATGTGGTAAAGACCTGAGATTTTTCGTGTAGGACGATTTGGTAGAAACCGTTGTTGCAGTCGAGCTTGCTAAACACTGTGGCTCCATCGAGCTCGGCCAGTAATTTGTCTGTGGTTGGTAAAGGAAATTTTTCCCATTTCACACTCGTTTAGCTTGGTAAAGTCGACGCATAACCTAACTTTACCGTTAGCTTTTTGGACGGCGACTATTGGGGCACAGCAATCAGTTGGTGATTTGCCTGGACGGATTATGTCCTCGTTCTCCAGACGTTTCAGTTCTTCCTGAACCGTCTGTTTCATAGGCAATGGCAATCTTCTAGGGGTAGCAATGGAAAAGGGCTGAGCTCCTGACTCCAAACGTATCTGGTACACATGTTTCAGTTTCCCTAGTTCTGTGAACAGTTCTGAAAACTCTTTCTTATACTGGTGCCCTTCGCTAGTCACTCTATTAACTGCTTTCAACAGGTTGAGGGCTTTGATTGCTGGTCCTCCCAGTAGAGTTTCATGCAGACTCTCTAGAACATAAAGGTTATGTTGCGAGCTTACTCTTTCCGTGGCCAGTTTGGCCTTCACACATCCTATGAGGTTTATCTCATGATGACCCGGTCCGTAGTCTTTTGTTTGTGGGTTGGATGAGTGGGGAATTTTTCCTGAAGTACCGGTCCGGGATTACGGTCACATCTGCACCTGTATCCAGCCTAAAATTTATAATTTTGGTACAGGTCTTAGTGGTGACCTTAATTTTAGCCTGCTAATTTGTATTATCCTCAGTGGTAATTGTACCTATATTTTCGAGAGTGACAGAACCTAAAAAATGATTTTCTTCTTCCTCTCTTAGTTCTCTAACCTCCGCCTTATCGGTTCTGCAAAATTTTGTACAATGCCCTTTCTGCGAACAAATTCTACAGCGTGCATCTTTTGCTGGGCAGTAATTTCTATTGTGGAATGGAAATTTCCCGCAGCGTGTGCATTTGCTAGGCATTTTCGATTTCGGATGTGGTTGTTTGGTGAAGTTTGTCTTGTAGGTTCGCTTTGTAACCCGGTTGATTTGAGGATCCGCTGCATCGGCACCGGAGGAAATGGTCTGCGTCAGTTGTTTCGAAGTTTCGTAGGCTCTACCTATTTGTAGGCACTTGTCTCAAGTAAGCTGTTTATCAGACAGTAACTTTTCTTTGACGGTATCGCTTCGAACTCCGACAACGACTTGGTCTCGAATAAGCCTATCCTGTAGCTGTTTGAATTGCAGTTTTTTGCAAGTTTTCGAAGAGCAGCTATATAGGTCTCGATACCTTCCGATACTTCTTGCTTGCAAAGATGGAATGTATAGGATTCGTAAGCTTCGTGTGTTTTGCCCACAAAAAAATCCTCAAACTTCTTCATCACCTTCTATAGGTCCGTCTTTTCTTCCTCAGAGTTAAACTTCAACCCTTCATATATATCGTAGCTATCCTCCCCGATAGTTGCTAAAAATACCGATGTCTGATATGAAGTATCTGCTTCTTTAGACAATTTACTAGCGATCGAATAATTGGGAAAATTTCGTTAAAATTTTCGCCAGTTATTAGCAACATTTCCAACGAGAGTCATTCGTTTGGGGGGTGGTATATTAGCAGAATATTGCTTTATGTCCGTGTGAGGCATTTTTCAAAAGTATACGATATATATGAGAAAAATAAATTTCTGTACTCACTGTTCTCTTTTTACTTACTTTTTTTTATTTTTGTGGGACCGTTTTCCGTAAGTCGTTTATCGATAGTAGAATTTTCTTTCTCTTACTACGATATCCGATTTTTTTACTGTTTTTGGTCTCCACAAATTGTATCCTACTTCTGACACCATGTAATGTTATCCTCTAGGTTAAATAAGTAGTAAGACGGAGAGAAGTATAGGATAAATAACAAGGTTTATTATCGCTCAAAATACATTCTCACTGAGTCATCGCCAGGGGCCGTAACTCGTCCCCTCACCGGTGAATCGTCGGTGCAGTAACACTACAAATATAACCAATACAAACCTTCATATCCCAATATACGTCGGCAATATGACAAAAGTAGCGATTAGATCGCATGGTGGGTAAGTTTTTTTAACACATACCGTACTCTCATGATTTGGCAGCAACAGATGTCCAGCTTTTTCTCTTCACAAACCCTAACACTATCCCAGGTAATAACAGACTGAAGAGTAATAAATAAATAAGAATGTTATCGGCTTTCTTTTGCAGTCTTTCTTCACCTGGACAAAAAGCACTGGAACCCTTTCACTAACACTATCTAACTATTACCTGAAGTCGAGGTGGCAACAGACTCCCCATAAAAAAATATTTAAAAAATGGATTATAAAAATATATACATATATATTGGCATATGCAAAAATGGTTGTGATTTTTTCAGACTATGGGTATTAAAGCAGGCTTATCATAATTATTTTAATTAGTTTCTATTTAAATTTTAATTGTTTGAAAGATAAAGGTTTAAAAAATGTAATTTTATGCATGAAAATAAATTTTAAAATGAAAACTGTTCTCATGTCGGGTAAAAAATATCAAAAATAAGGAATTTAAAGTTTGAGAAATATATTTAAAAAATATGACCAATACTAACCCTCATATCTCCAATATGAAAAATGCCAAACCCACATGTCACCAATATGACAAAAGTAGCGATTCAAATGCATGGCTATTATGTTTTGTGACACATACCGTACTGTCCTGATTTACCACCAACAGCTATCCAGCTCTTTCTCTTCACAAACAGCAAGCACTGGAACCCTAACACTATCCCAGGTAATAACAGACTGAAAAAGTAATAAATAAATAAGAATGTTATCGGCTTTCAATATCCTTTTGCAGTCTTTCTTCAGCTGCACACATACCACTGGAACCCTTCCACTAGCACTAAGCTAACTATTACTCTTAGTTTACAGACTCCTCTTTAAAAAAATTAAAAAAGAAATTGATTATAAAAATGGTCGTGATTTTTAAAGACTAGGTGTATTAAAACGGACTTATTATAATTATTTTAATTAGTTTCCATTTAAATTTTGAATGTGTTTGAAAGATAAAATTTTAAAGCTAATCTCTGAAAATTAAAAAAATAAATAAAAACTGTTCTCACCTCGGCTAAAAAATACAAAATATCAGTAAAATTGCAAGTTTAAGAAATTCATTAAAAAAATCTCTTTGAAAGATAAATATCAATTTACAGGAACTATTTCAAACATAATTAGTAAATTAAAGTCTTAAGACACTGAATTAAAACACAATTCAAAACAATTGCATAATTATCAAAACAAAATGTCAGAGTAATAATAAAATCTGTAAGCGATAAATGTAAACAAGATTGTTAGCGACATTCAGAGATTATATGGGAGCTCATAATCGCAATAATAAATAATTTTATTATATTTACTTTCATAAACAAGGTATGTTTTTTAATAGTTTGTTAAAATTGTATAAGTATCATACCATATTTTCTTTATTTTTTACTTATTAATGGCATTTAATATTTCATTGAGCTCAATGTGTTATTAAAATTATCAAAATATCAACGAATATATTTTAGTTTTCATTTTGTTTCAAACGATTTTTTTGAAAATGTTCACGGTTTATTTTGTATCAAAAACTTTGTTTATTTTTAAGAAATAAAATTTTATACGTCGTAAAAATATTTTTGGTGCATGTAGAAACAATTGAACAATTGAATTAATATCTAATTATCAAAACTCATAATATCGCATTTTTTTTTTTAATGTCCCACATACTATTTTTTGCAATTATCTTATTTTTTTATGAAAATATTTATTAAACAATGCTTTATTCATTAATACTATCGTTAATTAGAGAAATTATTTTTCTTCGAACACGGAATTTAAGAGCGTTTTGGTAATATATAACAAATATTTTTTTTAAAAATTGTTAAAATCTACATGGCTTTATTTTGATAAAAACATTAAATTCATGCGTTTTTTTTTACATAGTTCACCTCAAACAAGGCAGACCGCCACTGTAGACGTAAGGGGATACTGAGAAAAAGGGTGTTTTTTTTTTGGGGGGGGGAACCTAAATTGGGAGCTGTCCAGCGAGATGTCTGTTTACATTAGTTTTAAATTTCTGCATGTCAGTACAGTCAGGAAAACAGGGAGCGAGTTCCAGAGTCGAGCAGCAAGAGGAAAGAAGCTTTTGGAGTAGAAAGCTCTTAGGCATCTGGGGACCTCCACAGTTAACGGATGGGATTTGGCAGATTGTCGGGTTGGTGTAGTGAATTTGTGTCGTGGGGGTACCAGAGCAGCAAGTTCATCAGAGCACAGCCCATTGAAGTACTTGTAAAACAGGCACAAGGTGTGATGTTATTGATAATAACGTCCCCTTGGTGGAACTCTCCGTTTGAGGAAGGACGAATAAAGTGTACCCCCCTCCCCCGGGAGTTCAATAAAGGATGCTTAAACAGTCACACGTAAAACCCACTACGTCGTATTGAGTTTTCTTTCAATTAACATGGAGATACAATAACACAAGGAAGCAACATTGCTGGAGCTTGGTGGATAGTGAGGGACCTATTAAGTTAGCGACTCTTTTTTGGACCTTGTCTAAGAGGAAGAGACTAGTGGATGATGCACCAGCCGATATGTGGCAACAATACTCCATGCATGGTTACTTTGTAGAGATATAGGATGTCAGGTGTGAGAAGTTTACTAGCACGGTAGAGGGAAAATGTAACTTTAATAAAAGTGTATTTTGTTTTCACAAAATAAGACATTTTTACTGAAATTAAAAATAATAATAATGGGTTCATTATATTCCGTAATCGTTGCTTAATAAATCCTGAAAATTTCATCAAAATTGATTGATTTCCTCAATAAATTAGCCCCCTTGTGCTTGTACACACTTATCCCACCGATCCATCCACTGCCGGAAACACCTTTGAAAGTCTTCTCTTGGAATGGTGTTCATCTCTGCCGTCGCGTTAGATTCAGCAGATGTTTGAAGATGCGATGTGCAACACAAATCTAGGAGTAATTAAACCGATTCAAAAATGGCCGCACATCAGCGGAGAGTGACCATCATTCTGGCAGGCCTCAAACTGCTTGGAGTGCAGCTGTTGTTAAGAGGGTGCGAAAATAGAGATAATGAGAACGCTACGGCAGAGATGAACACGTGACTCATGCTGGAGTTGGAATTATATATATATATTTATATATATATATATATATATATATATATATACCAATTAAAACGTGACTCTTAATTGAGTTTTAATTTCGTCTACATGCAATATTGTCAGTTGATTTCTTTCATATTTTTGTAGAACGATTATAAGATTAAAATTCCTGAATATACCCTAAGAAGACTTTATTTTCGTTTGGTTTTGACCTTTCATATTAAAACGGATTAAAAACATTAACTCTTACTTGAACTTCTTTTAATATTATCCCCATCACATTCAATGAGGGGTTAAAAAACAATTTTGTTTCACTAGATTTTTGATAAGAACAATTATACAATTTTTTTATCAAATAAAGATGGGCCTCTAAGTTTCATCCTTAAATGCTTTTTTCTTCATCATGTGATTTTTTTTGAACTGTAGAGACAAATATTTAGAAAATCTGACCCTTTTGTCAGTTTACTTTCGCAGATTTGTTATTCTTACCCATTTTTGTATAAAAAAACAAACATTACCCACCTTCATTTATTTAGGCAACATCGCTTCCTACTACTTCTTTGCCTTCTTCTTCTTCCAATATTTCGTAAATATGCTATATTCTAATTTATTGCTCCTCACCCCCCCCCCATTTGCAGTCTCCCTCCTCTCAGAAAAAGCACTGGAATATAACCACTACCCCATAGTCCAGGTGAAAAAGATCCCCCTTCCCCCAAAAATTATATAATAGTTAAAAAAAAACAATTTTTTGTCCATCTTTCGTTTGCAATCCCCTCCCCTACTAAAAGTAGAAAAACCAGAAAAAATAATTTAGAAAAAAAATAATTAAAAATGTTGGCCTCTTCTTGGCAATCAAGAAAAAAATACACAATAAATTGTCCTATTTACTTACAAGGTCGGTTTTTAAGGTAAGGAGAATCCAGTTCCCCAAAAACGGTCACTGTTTATTAGAACAAAAATAAAAATTGCCCCAGTCTAGAAGAATGTTTCCTTCCATGACCGAGGACAGAAAAGATGAAGTTTAGTATCAGAACAGATACTACACTTTGCTCCTAGCCAAATTGTTTGCAAAAAGAAAAAAAAAGTCTGTTCCCTTCGCCGAGCATTTGAGTAGATACATACGCCAAGATTCGGGAATCTCCGTAAGCACTGAAATCCTTTGAATGTCTAGTTTGCATAAGCATCCAAATATTTACCAATCGCGGCCATTTTCTTTTTAAGATTTTGTAATTCTTAGATTATTGACGAGTTGGGTTTTAACTTCTTCATTTTTGTTTTTAAATGCGTAAAACTGTGTTAAAAGATTCGGAGAGGGGGGATATTTTTTTAAGCAAAATTATTTTTGTTGCAAGAAAATGTAATGGCCGCCAGCGATAAATATGTTTAATTAAAATTTGATTTTCAATAAATTATAAGTAAATAAGAATAATTTTAACAAGAATAAAAAGAAACAATTGATAATTGGTGAAAAAAATGCCCGTGACGGGTAAAACTTTTTTAATAAAAGTTAAAAAGTAAATTAGATTTTTTCAGGCAAAAATTCTATTTCATCCAACATTTTTGGGCGAATAATTCCAAACAAAATTAGTGCGATATTCATTAATCCTACTAACAGTGCTTCCACACAGAATGCGATAAATTACGTGTTTAAGCATTAGGAATGGTATTATATTGTTGGTTTTGTTAATTAATATTAACTGAAGAATCATTTCGAGTTAAAATCCAAGAAGTATTACGCACGAAAACCTGCGAAAAGCACGGTGGAAATCTATGAACTATCGAATATATTCGTAAATAATCTCAAGTCCGTCCAATATGACCGCCAAGTGTCACGTTTTAGATCGACCGGAATGTGTTGAACGAAAAACGAACCCTTCACAGAAAGCAATAAATTTTACAAGAAGTGTTAATAAAAAATATTTGTTTGCACTAAACTATTTTTATACCTAATTTAATTTTTTTGAAATAAAATAATATATATTTATAATTACACACAGCTTTGCCTCGTTTTTTTTACAATTCTGTTTTACTATCGCATTGTCCGAGATTCTTTTTTTTCTTTTAACAAAAATTAAAAAGTAAATTATAATTTTATTTCAAGACAAAAAGTACAGTTTCAACCCAGAATTATATTTATGCAACATAATACCTAGCGAAATGAGTGTGATATTCTCATGGTCCCTATAGTGCAATTGATCCACATATAAAGCGGGGTTTCATAAAAAAATCATACGAAAACAACAAAAAAGGAAGAAATGTCATAATACTTACATATATTTTGTTTGTTTTTAAAAAATCTTTTGTCTCTCGCTGCGATGCAACATTACGGAATTAATACTTTTTTAAGTAAAAAAATAACAATAAAACAAACAATTTTAAGGATTTTGGAGGTCAATAAAATTAATGATTGTTTTTGTTGAAGTTAGAAATGAGAAAACAATTGGATTGGAAGGACAAAAAGATCAAGGGAGATAATCGAGGGAAGGAATGTAATTCGAACTCTTTAGTTTTATTAGACATTTTTTTTTTTAAATTAATTGATTTTGTCGTTAATTTGGTTCGTTTTTAGTTTTTATTATCATTTTTTTTTACCTATATTCACCCCGTTTTGTTATGTTTTTTGTAAGTAAATAAGGCAAGACGAAGTGTATATGTCGGGACCAATTTTCAAAACCCGCTAGAATGAGAAAGCAAAATCGCCAGAAAATCGCTAGATTTTTAACTTTTCGTAATTATTGGCAACTGAGATTTCTAAAACTCGCTAGATCGAAAACAATAAAATCGCTAAAAAAAAACACTAGATTTTAACTTCGTACCCTAATATATATATATATATATATATATATATATATATATATATATATATATATATATATATATATATAGTGGGAATAAATCCAAATGTAAGAAAAGATCCACTTCAAAGTCGATACCCTGAAAGGGGCCGAGGCAGCAGTTGGGGGTGGGTTGCAAAATGAATTGCTCCCTTAGCGACCCAACCAATAGGTCCGGTAACAATATGT
The DNA here is from genome assembly GCA_963556195.1 of Sepiola atlantica. Lineage (NCBI taxonomy): Eukaryota > Metazoa > Mollusca > Cephalopoda > Sepiida > Sepiolidae > Sepiola > Sepiola atlantica. The sequence continues at coordinate 121,671,102 of OY744525.1, read as the reverse complement.
AATGGGGCAGAGAACGGATTTCTCTGCAGGAGTACCGATCCAGTGTCTGGTCTATAGTGAGTCGAATTCTGTACTAATTCTGTTCACCACCAAGCTCTGGGACACAATAACACTTCTAACAGTTCTCATCAACTGATCAGAACACAACACAATACAACACTACAACCCTCTTTTTTTCTTACACACTTCCAACAAAAGACAAAATAAAAAGTTAGAAGAAAAAAAAGAAGTATCGAAATCCTCGATTTTTCAACTTTCAAACTCTAATCTGGTATGCGAAAAAATAAAAATGTAAGTCATGCAAAAACGGCTCCCTGGGGTCATGTTCACACAACAGAACTGCCCGCTGTCGAGATGAACGCTAATCGTATACAAACTCCAATTTTAACTTTTTAGTCAGTTTAAAGTCCTCTCTTAAAACCTCCACCAGTAAATTCTGGTTTCTTTTTAGACCCCCAATAAACTGGGACTACTGGGTCGCCGAGGCCTGCAAAATTGACAGTACCACTGTTCCTCTTCAGGTGGTGCAACAACTAAGCCCACACAGTCAAAATGGAACCAATCATTGCATTGATCACAGGCAATCATTGATCTCGAATCTTCAGGTCTGTTGCAAGTTGGACATGTCCAGATCCTGGTGCTTTCATGTGGTTGGGAAGATAGGGTTGTTGTCTTGTGAGTCAACTGGTTCTTCATTTAAGACTTCCTCTGCAGGTTCCTTCGATTGCGGATAGATTTCCAGTGGAAACAGGTGCTTAATGGAATGAATAAGTACAGAACCGTTCCCCTTTCTCACTTTGGCGGAACGTACCAATCCGTCACTACCTTCAATCAGTTCAAGGACTTCGCCTATAGACCAAAATGGCCTAGTCTTGAGGGGCTCCTTAATTAACACTATATCACCCTTCTTGATGATGTTCTCAAAAGAAGGGCCTGATAACCTGGTATTTCTTTCTCTTAGACTCAAAAGGTAGTCTTCCTGCCATATCTTTTTAAATTTCTCCAAACTCTCTTCCCGATAACGGAGCGTCCTCCTCAAATTGGTCCTGCTAAGAGGCTCTGTTGTTTCCAGATCATCATTCAGTCGGATTAACAATCCTTGGCTCACATTTGAACCCACCAGAGAATTCGGATGTTAGCCCATCCAAACTATCAGAGCTTCTATAAGTCAGGGGGCGGCTATTAATGGCCCGCTGAACATCTGATAATATGGTCAGTAGACCAAAATAATCCACCTTCCCCTCTTCCTATCGACTTGTACAGACAGTTTTTTATGGTCTTAATTGTCCTCTCCCAAGTGTCTCCATACCAAGCTGAATAAAGGGGTATAGTGCAATGTTTCAGGTTATAGATCCGAAATTTTTCTTAGTATTCTTCTGTTATCATCACTCTGGCAGCAGCCACGAAAGTCTTTGCATTGTCTAAGTAAAGATGAGAGGGGATGCCATTTACATTCGTTAAGCAAACAAAGGCCTGTACGAAGGAAGATACACTGATGTCCGGGACGAGTTCAATGTGGACAGCTCTGAAACTCAAGCAGGTAAATATGAGGATATACATCTTATAATCTCTCACCTCTCCTTTGACCCAGATGTGACTGGTGTAGTCCACGCCAGTATGGAAATATGGTCTCACTAAATTTACTCGAGGACCAGGGAGGTCTGTTGCATTTGGTGCTGAAAAGGCAGTGGCATTGTATTTTTTGCACCTGGCACAAGCATTCACTATTCTTTTAACAGCTTGTCTGGCGTGTGGAATCCAATATCCAGCCAGCCTCACTTTACTTAAAGTTGTCGCCAAGCCTAAATGTTGGCTTCTCCGGTGGTATTCCTTTATTATTAGGTTTGTCACATGATGCTTTTTTCACAACAAAACAGGATTTTGAACTGCATACAGATAATATTCTGATCCGCCTATTCTTCCTCTAGAACGAATGATATGGGAAGAGTCCAGATAGAGGTTTTGATTTTTTACTAGTTGCAAGATTGTATCTTGAAGTTACCCTTCTGCAGACGTTCCTTTACTGTTGAGTATAAAGTAGACAGGACATCGATATTATTTCCTGTCTTCACCAGATTGTCCACATAGAAATCAGATTTTAGCGCCTGGGAGCACACATCTGAGGGAAACTCCTGCAATCTATAAGAAAGGTTCAATTTGCTGGAAAGAATTGGGAGGGTGTGAACCCTTTCCGGAACCAGCCTCAAATCCAAAGAGGTTTCTTTAAAAGACCTTGTCGTCGAGCCTAAAAAAGTTTTAACTTCCAACACCCTTTCCTTTGCTGAAGAAAGGCAATTTAATCTTTCTAGAGCCGAGGTGTCCATGTAGGTTCTTTGGCTTCCCGTATCCAGCAAGCAGTTTTTTCAATACTTTTCTCTCTCGTTCCTACCACCACGCTGATTACGGGAGACATGTAACTGTATTGGTAATCATTAACGTGAAGGCAGGTGTCCACACTCACTCCACATCCGACTGTTGGGCACATTGCTGTTATATGGCCTTTTGGCATCGCAGCCACTACAGCTATTCTTCGTTTTTAGTGGACACATATTTCCAGTGTGGGTCCTTTTTAGGCATCTAAAACACAACCAGAGTTCTTTGCACCTTGTAAATCTGGCTTCATGTGAAGTGTAATAGGGGTAATATTCAGGAGAATGCCCATTCCGCCTACAAAATCCACAACTCTCTGGTTTTGAGTCCACCTTTGTGTTAAAGGTTTTCAGGGAAGAATAGGGTCCATCTTCCTCTTCTACCCTAAGCCTTGGAGAGCGCCATAGCTTTTCCATTGGGGTTCTTTTCAGGTTTTCTAATTATCAAAAACCTTTTCACTATTTCTGGAGTTTCTGACAAGATGGCTGATAATGTCGGGTAGGTCCTTCCAGAAATTCTGATTAGCTCGCCCTTTATCTCGGATGGTAGTTTGGCGAACAACACCTGTGATATTATGATTGCTCCCACAGATGTATCATCATACAGGTCACAGTTGTATGAAGCCCTGAGTTCCCACACATCTGCCTGGGTTTTTTATTATAAAGTCCTTCACTTGCTCCACATCTTTCGGACTCTTAAGGCGAAAATCCAGCATCCCTTGGATAATTTCTCCCCTTATTTCTTCTTCATCCAGGTACTGGTCCTTCAATAATTTTAGAGCCACTGGGTAGCTGCTTTCAGAAACAGAAAGATGGTCGATAAGTTGAAGGGCTCTACCTTCTAGGGAACACCTAAAAAAATATAACTTACTAGTGGCAGATGGTATCGATGCTGCACAGTTCTCAAGCTTAGTAAGAAAGTCTTTGAAACTTCTCTTATTTGTTTCAAATTCCTTTCCACTGAAATGTGGCCCATTCAACTTTATTTTAAAAGGTTCCACCACAAAAGACGAATGGGCTGTTGGGTTGAAGTGGAAGGATCTACCTGGTTAAGGGGTACCAACTGCCTCCTGACTTTAAGGGTTTAATGGCAGGTCTACATTGGGGGATTGTTGATTTTTAGAAGGGACCACTGGAGTTTTTCCTTCTCTTGTTTCCCTCAAATCATTAATTTGCTGACGCACATTTATCTTAAATTTGAAAGATGTCTGAAACAATTCGGCTAACTCTTCAGACTCCTCCTCGGCAGCCAGTTGTTCTTCCATTGTCCATGACACTGCCTCTAGTTCTTCTAGCCATCCTTCGATATCCTTTTCAAATGACAAAAACACTTTCATCGACATTTGTTCCTTTTCTAGACTCTTTATGGTCGATCTTATCTTCCGTTGAAGATGAGTCCTTCGTTTCTCAATCGCCTTCATGCTGACTGGGTCCGTCATTTGGTTGGTTAAGGGAAAGGCAAGTTCGTGTCACAGCAACGTTCTTTTCCGTTGGTTGCAAATCCAAAACTTTCTTAGTCAAATCAATTTCCTTTTGCAATATGTGGGAATAAATCCAAATGTAAGAAAAGATCCACTTCAAAGTCGATACCCTGAAAGGGGCCGAGGCAGCAGTTGGGGGTGGGTTGCAAAAGGAATTGCTCCCTTAGCGACCCAACCAATAGGTCCGGTAACAATATGTAATGAGGCAGAGAACGGATTTCTCTGCAGGAGTAACGATCCAGTGTCTGGTCTATAGTGAGTCGAATTCTGTACTAATTCTGTTCACCACCAAGCTCTGAGATACAATAACACTTCTAACAGTTCTCATCAACTGATCACACCGGTGAGAGGTAGAACCTCTATTTATAGGCTTGTAACAACCTGCCACCCCTATCTTAACATATATAAATATCACCTCTTTATCTCTGCTCATGTTGGTTTATTTGCCACCCCACTTAAAGGCCGGCACCCGCAAACGGTATGTATCACTTTCTTTTTTTTCTTACAATATATACCTATCAAAATGACTGCTAAATTTTATCGACTACTTTGTCTGTTTTTCAAAGCTATGACAGCAAAAATATATCCACTGCACAAATATTAATTTGTCTGTCATTGTCTATTACTTAAAAAAAATATTTTGCAAATATTAATTAGTTGTCTGACTTTTGCGGATTGTTTTGCAAATAAAAGTTAATTTGTTTTCATAAATATTAATTTGTTGCCACCTGGATCTAGGGTTAGTGGGAGGTTTAATGGAGTGTATATGTTATTTGTAAGAAACAAATCATAAAATCAAACAGTGTTTATTAAAAATTGAAATATATTACAAATTTAACATCACAATAATGACGTATTTAGATACGTCATTATTGTGATGTTAAATATAGAATATTGCCGAAGAAATTGTCCACAAAAATGAAATTAATATTTGCAAAATAAGCCGCAAAAATAATTAATATTTGCAAAATAAAAGCTATAAAAAATATTCACAAAAATGAGAAAACAAATTAATATTTGCAAAATGTTTTTTAAAAATCCACAAAAATCTGAAAATAAATTATTATTTAGAAAATAAAAAAAAGAAATCCGCAAAAATCGGGCAACAAATTTATAAGTTTGCTCTGTCACCGCTGAAAAAAAAAAAAGTTGGCCATTTTAATATTTTGTTAATGGTTGAATTACTTGTGGTAATACGAAAAATAAATAAAGAATAAATTTACCAAAAGTCGAAAAAAGTGCGTGCGACGTGGTTGTAATCGGGCTGTTAATAGTCAATTTATTGAATATTAAAGTTAGTTTTTTTGTTGTGTTATTTATTTATATTAAATAAACCGTTGTATTGTATCACTTATCTTTTTCGGAAAGAAAACAACAACAATTATTTCAGAATGCAACAGTTGTCATATACTTGTAACATAAAATGATCCCCCATTTCCGGGCCATTCTAACTTAGTAGGTAAAAGAATTTAGTTAACATTGGTTCTCAGAGTGTAAGTCGAATATTTTTATTGGTAAATTATGGGGATGCAAAGTTCACTGCCTCCTGTCTCTCTTATCACAACCTTTTGTAATGATAAAAATCGAAAATTAAACAAAATGCTGGAAGAACATTACATTTTCGCACGATTGGTAACATTGTTTCTACCAGTATTTTGTTTAATTTTCGATTTTTAGCGATTATCCGAGTGATTATCGTCGACATCTTATCGACGCCATTTTCTTTTTGAGTATGAACTGAACAGTCGACACCATGTTAACTTTTAACAAAAATATAATTTAAAATAAGTTAAAACACTAATAAACTTATCCAGGTAGGTAGAATAGTAAGTTATCTTGCCTTTGGTAACATTTATTTGTTGAACATTTATTTGTTGTTTTTTTCTGTTGTTTTTTTTTTACCCATTTTTCGTTCTGTTTGCTCTCGTTATAAATGCCCTAGAATTGTTGTTTTATTATTAATTTATTTTTACGTTCGTGAGCTTTTGTCCGAGTTTGAATTATTTTGGTGGCCTTTTGTCCGGTGAGCTTTTATCCGGTCGCGATCACCATTTTATTTTTAGAATATTAACATTTTTATTGACATGTAAAACTACTGCAGATTTTCATATATCATGTATGGAAGGTAGCTTGAGAAATAATCTCATGATGACTAAAGAGAAAATTAATACGGAAAATAGTTTTACTGAAATCTGAAATTGCGTGTGTGTATGTGGCAAACGAAATCGCCAAATTTTAAAGAAAAAATCGCTAGCCGCTAGATCCAAATTTTACTAGCCAGATTCAAATCAAAATCGCCAGATCTAGGGGGAAACCCGTTAAATAGGTAACACTGGTCGTTTTATTAACGTTTCATGCGAGAATTACATTTCCGGGGGAGGTAACTCACATCGCTATAAAATGTCTGCTAACATAACATCTCCCTTTTTTTTTGGATAGTCTTTGGGGGGGGGGTCTTTAGTGTCCATGCTTTACTATTTGATTCATTTATTTATTTTAAATTTATTTATTTATTATTATTATTATTATTATTATTATTATTTGTTATTTATTTATTTTTTTAGATATATTGTAGGGAAAATAATCCTGAGTCAATACTCTTAAAGGCGCCGAGGCAGCAGTCAGGGGTGGGTTGTAAAAGGAAATGCTCCCTTAAAAACCCAACCAATAAGTCTGGTAACAATATGTAATCGAGCAGAGAACGAACTTCTCTGCTGGAGCAACTGTTACATAGTACATGTAAATTAAAGTCTCTTACGCTTCTAATAATACGAAAGCAATACAAAATCATATGAAAAGTTTCGAAGCGTTTTCAAACATTTTTAACACTCTTCTTTAAAGCGGTTTCAGTGTTAGATAATGGCCATGTGAGGGATGGACGCATCTATTTGAGACGGGTTTGACTTACGCGATTTGTAGCGGAGTCATTCCGTGCGAAGCTAGGAATGTGTTTTCCCACATTCACGGTGACAAGTGATGTGACCTTAAAGTTAGGTGTTGAGGGCACACCTGGCGGATCACAGGGTTCGTTGAGATCAGAGTCCCTCGCTGTGGAAAATCTAAATTGAGATTTGATCAGTTCTCACTTGGAAGCGACGAGAACAAGTCACGATCATGTAGCTGTTACAAGAAGGGATTAAGAGTCCCAAAATATAAGAGCCTGAGTAGAATCTTTCATATTCCTCTCTCTGCAAGTAATTACGAAAAAAAAATGAATTTAGTTAGCGTAACCTCTCTCTTGATAACAACGAACTCCTCAGGTCAGCTAATTAAATAGTTAAATAAAAACGGCTCGAATTAAAACAGAAAAATACATTGTTGTACTTGTTAAGAAGTTGATTTCAGCCCACGAATAAACGATGGTACGATGGACGACCAACGAAGATTATGGGTACCACAGCAGCGTCTGCGGTGACGGTGATGACAAAGACAACCATAGCAGTCGCGGAAAATGGCTGCGGGTAGACGACGGAAAAAGAAAGGAGAGAAGAGAAAAGGTTAGTACGAGTAGCAGTATAGCTGCGACGGTGATCGAGAATCGGATCGAGTAGCTACGACATATCGTCCCATTTGAATCAACAACGAAGGTTCTACGACGACTAAAGAGTTTGGTGAGGCCAATAACGTGTAAATGTAACATCAGTAGACACTTTTAATAGACTCCTTTAAGCCCTTAAACTGGCAGTCCTGTTAGACAACACTTTTTATCATTTTACTTTTTAAAACATTTTTCGTTAAAACATAATTCTTTTAGAATATTTCAAATTTAGCATGGTGCACTTTTTCTTTCGATTTTAGTTCTTTCATATTAACAGATTAGGACCCCAAAAATGTGCAACACATAAAAGTTACCTTACATTCTTTTCGTCGTCTAGTTGTGATCGCCATTGGTACCGTCAGTTTCCATTGCGCATCTCTGGCCGTGATCGATGCTGGTGATCTTTGATCTGTGGATAAAACTTCATAGACTGGCAGTAGACAAACGCGGAGACAATTTTTCCTCAGAGATTCAAGTCTTCTATTCTGGACTTCGTTTCGGAAGGGTTTTATCCATTTGTTCGCTCGATTTACATTCATCCTTCTCGCTGTGGGATGCGACTAAGACCGGGGATTTCTGCTGGATCTCTTTGAGATCCAGACCATACAACGAGCGACTACATCGTCGACTTGACGCTCTCATTTCCAAAGTCTTTCTGTGTCAAAAGCCTTAGTTTCTCACGAAGAAGGAGCGACGTCACAGATGCACACGTGTGCCAGCCATGCAAAAGCATTTCCTTCACTAATGTTTTCTGACCCAAGGTTTCCTGTGTCAGCGTCGAATTTCAAATCTTGTTATGGTCTTTCAAAAATATGATTGACTTACAACGGTCCCCTTTGGTGCATGTCAGCTCGACACGCACTAATTGTCTTCATTTGACCCCAGCCATAATTTACACTAGTTCATTTAATCGTATCTACAAATATCGGGCCCCATCCACAATATAACACAACCATCCAGCGTCTGGTCTACAGTGAGACAAATAACGCACTACTTTTGGTCACCACCAAGCTCTTGAACACTATAGCTTGATGGGTGGTCTCGACTGCCGTCCAGACCTGGTTCTTGTGTAGACTTAAGAATTGAGGGTTGGGCATGCTGTTTTCACAGTTTCTTCTCTTGGTGGATAAACGCTATAGAATGTCTGCTCACATAACACACCCAAACAAGACACTTTGTCATTGGGACGTAAAGAGTTACTGTGAATAAGGGGCAAGATCTATAGTGGGATTCTAAGTGGGGAGTTGTGCAGCGAGATGTGTGTTCATTGTTCAAATTACATCTAACTTACTTTAGAGATCGCAGACGATCGATTGGCAGACGGTTCCCTGGCACCATCCACGGCGGATAATCTTATCTTCTTCTCCTTCTTTATCACCGACATCCTATGATGCTATCTTAAACCAAATATAAATTTATCTACAAAGTGGCAGCAGAAGAATTAGCTTTTTTGAGTTATTGTACTCTATTGTACAATTAGTGTTTTCACAAAAAATATATACTTTTCTACAGAAAAGGCAAACATTTTTAAAAAGATGCTTTTCATAGAAAATACAAACAATTTTCAAATATACTTTCTTGCCGAAAAGACATACACATTGAACACATTTGTTTAAAAAATTCTGAGTTCACATATTTTGTATTTTGTAATTTTGTTCTTTCCCACTGCTACACTTACTTTTTTCTGTCGGCTTTCAGCCTAAGCAGGGAGTGATGTAGCAGTTATAAATGAGGTTTACTTCTTAATGCGTATGAGTGTCCCTGTGGAGTGGTTTGACCAAATGTTTGTCAATCAGATCTTAGGGCGCATTGATATCATTAGTTACATAAAGGACTATTTCAGCCTCTTTAGAGATCGCAGACGATCGGCAGACGGTTCCCTGGCAGCAGCCAGGACGGATCGCCTCATTTTCTCCTCTGCCTTCGTCACCGACATCCCATGATGCTATCTTCAACCGAAGATAAATTCATCTACGAAGCGACAGCAGACTTTTCACTTCCCCTTTTCATTAAACCTTTCGTTGTTTGTTGTTATAAAAGTGTTGCTTATTCTTTTGTTAAACGTTATTCGTTTTTACTTATATTAATAACATGGATACATTGATTTTTTTTATATTTTATTTCTATATATCTACCGTCTTTTGGGTCATTTAGGACAGGGAAGGGAGCTGGAGCTTGAGACACAGTGTGGGACCTATTAGATTAGAGGCTCTGTTTTGGGATCTTGTCAAAGAGGAAGAGACTAGTAGTTGGTGCACCAGCCCAGATGTGGCAACAATACTCCATGCATGAGCGAATGGTAGCTTTATAGAATTGCAGGATAATTGGCAGTTTTTACGGCATATCCACCGTCTTTTGGGTGATTTTATGCTGAAACCTTACATATGTTGTGTTTACGATTTGGGGATCAATTTCGGTAAATTTGTAGATTAACACAATCAGTTAAATTCTAGTCCTCACCCCCAGCCACCCCATAACAATTAGATTCTACTTTTTTAGCCGATTACGCGAGAATATCCTAAAAAAGAAACAATAAGTTAGAATTTATAGTGGGTGATCAGTTTCACATATAAATTTACCATAAAATGATCCCCCACTCTAGCGTTTTAGGGCACTTAACAAAACAAATAGTTTATGCTATGGAAGATAAATTCTATGTGTTTTTTTTTTGTTGGGACGGAGTTATCTACATTTTAAGCAATTATGTGTGATTTGACGATCATGCCAGTCGGACTTAGGGTTAGTGGAAAAAAGGTTTAGTTTACTGCTCTAAAAAAATATGATTGTCTGAAATTGGGTGATCATTTTACGTTAAATTTATATACTAAACTGATCCCAACTCTAAAGCCTAGGGTAATTGCTTGGGGGTGTTTTTCTTATTTCGGAAAAAGTTTTTCATGTTGTTCACACCGAACTGCTTAAAAAAGTAGAATCTTAATTTTGTAGGGGAGGTGGAGGGGATTTAGTTAAGAATGTTAATCAATCAATTACTGATTAATTTCCTGCGGAAGTGTATATTTTCTAAACAAATATTGTGTAAACGATAGGGTCGGCAAGGATTGGGGCTCTTTCGAACAACTACCATGAACATAACAATACAATAGAGAGATGTTGCTAGTCTCTCTCTACTCTTTCTGTGCTAAAACGGCTGTAGGGAAGAAAAAAGATAATCTCCTAGTAGATTTCAAAGTCGACTTTGTACTATGTCATTGAGTAATTGAGCAGTTAATATTGGTTGGAAATAGGGTAGGCAGAAGAAACTAAATTTGGAAAGATGAATTCTGGGGTAACGGGGTGTTATAGGAGGTGAACACTTTGCCCAAGGGTGTCCAAAGAGGTTTAGTGTCGTGGCCAAGACAAATTCTATTTAACCCATTAAGGGAGAGCCAGACAGGTACTACCGCTCCTCCGGGTCAGAGTGGACCTGAAAGTAGTGCTTAGTAAGGGATAATTCCATACTTCCCAAACCCCTAAAATTGGGGTTTCGATCATAACCAGGACGTTGATCATCGGAGAATTAATATTAATTGTTGGTGTTTGTTTATTGTTTCGAATGAAATAAATTGTTTCCGTTTAAGATACACAAAATGGCCGCCATTCAAAATCTTACAAAAAAAAACAAGAAATATTTTGAATGATCCAATGAGACTTTATTTAAAGAAAATAAACATTATGACATACGATTTTAACTAGTGTTGGGGTTAATGAAGGATGTGTCTTTCCCCAGACTCAGGGTTAGTTAGTGTCACATCAGACTTAGGGTTAGTGGCTACCACTTCAAGCTTAGTGTGACATGATGAACTCTTCAATTAATAAGAGTTCTCTCCCCCTTGTATTAATATCGGTGTAGTTCTCCAAGATGGCTGAAACAATAAACATGGTAAATCTATACCTCGTGTTATCGTTCGTTACTTATGACTAACAAGTAAAATAAAAACATCACATGGTGGCAGCGGTAAAAGAAACCAGACGGACGAGAAGTCACAGAAAAGAATCAAGATAACCTCACACAGTGAGTAAATTGAAAAAAAAAAGAATTTCCTTGTTTCTAAAACGAGAAAAAACAAAGGAAGCGCGAAAAAAAAAAAATGGCGTCTTCAAATATAACATTACCCGTTCTAGACTGGTCGAACGAGAACAAGCACGAGGCATACAGCGAATGGGTGGATTTTATGTCCTCGTATTTCATAATCAACAATGTTGAAGAAAAGTTGAAATACAACTACATTTTGCTCAGCACCGGGCCAAAAGGTCGTGAACTTTTAAAAAATGCTCAGCTTACAAATGAGCAGAAAGAAAACTCCGAGAATATATTTTTAATATTCGAATCCCACATGATTCAAAAACCAAACAAATGGGTCGAACGTTTGGAATTCACGTCAATGCGACAAAATGAAGACACAGTGGACGACTACCTAGTCAAGCTCAAAACTAAAGCCGACAGATGTGACTTCGGAAATAATAAAGACGAACGCATCTTAGAACAAATTATTAAAGGGCTCAGGAGCGCTGAGGAAAGAAGAAACCTAATTGCAAAACCAGATTTAACCCTCAAAAAAGCCATAGAAAGCGTTAGAGCATATGAAATCACAACAAAAGATAACTCTCGATACAAAGACGCTAACGAAGGGAGAAATGGGGTGTATCACGAAGTATCCGTGAAAAACAAACCCTGCACGAGATGTGGCAAACACCACAGGAAAAGGAAAGAAGACTGCTACGCCTTCAACAAAACGTGCAGAAGGTGCAACGGTTTACACCACTTCGAGGAATACTGCCTAACAAATATGCAAGGCCGGAGAGACTCGAGAGATACTTCTTGCAAAAACAAAATAAGGCAAGAAAATAGCTCATATAAAGCTAAAAAACAAAACCCCCCAAACAGATACAAAAAGCAGAGTTTCCAAAAAAAAAGAATAAATACAACGTCAAAGGAAGACGACGAAACAGACCAAGTCGACGAGTTATACCTATACGCAATAAATGCAGAGAACGACGACCGTGAAGAAATTTTCGCGAACATAGACTGTGAGGATACAGAAAATAACGAACATAAAATAAAAATGAAGGTCGACACAGGGGCAAACGGAAATATTCTACCTGTTAGAATCTATAAAAAAATGTATCCACAAAATGGCGACAGAAAAATAAATAAACAAACGAATGGTCAAAGGGAACTAACTCATGGACATAAAAAACAAGAGTTAACTACCTTGTGGGCTGCGAATGGTACGAAGATAAACCATTATGGAGCAATAATTTTAAAGATCAAACACAAAAACTCTGCAACTATCAGAGCAAAATTGTTCGTGTGTGATAGCGATGTAACCATACTGGGCCTAAGACCAAGCATCCGACTAGGTTTAGTAACCGTCAACTGCAGCATAACAAAAGGGCACTCACCAAAACAAATTGAAAATATGGAAAACCTCGCTGAGGAATACCCTGACAGATTCCAAGGGATAGGGAAATTCCAAGGCGTTCAAAAAATACATCTTACCGAAGATGCAATACCGGTAGTACAACCGCCAAGAAAATTCCCAGTGCACCTCAGAGACGAACTAAAACAAGAATTACACAAAATGGAACACCTGGGTGTAATAAAAAAGGTTACAGAGCCCACAGAATTGGTCAACGCCATCGCATGCAGCAGAAAGAAAAATGGAAACCTACGGATTTGTCTAGACCCCAAACCGTTAAATAAATACATAATAAGGACACACCATAAAACGCCAACACTAGAAGAAATTTCACACAAATTGACGGGTGCCAAACACTTTTCGAAACTGGATGCAAAACATGGCTACTGGGCAATACAACTTGAAGAGGAATCAAGCTTACTCACCTGTTTCAACACTCCGTTCGGGAGATACAGATATTTGAGATGTCCGTTTGGCCTAAAGATGTCGCAAGACATTTTCCAACAAAAAATGGACCAAATATTGGAACCATGCAAAGGAGCCATAGGTATATCAGATGATATATGCGTGTATGGCAGAACAATACAGGAGCATGATCAAAACCTGTTAGAGACAATGGACACTGCCCGAAAATATGGTCTAGTCTTCAACAAAGAGAAATGCACCATCAGGCAAAAACAAATAAAATTTTATGGTCTCATCTGGGACGAGAACGGATCTCACCCAGACCCCGACAAATGCGATAAAATAAAATCGAAACCAGCACCAACCAACAAGGAAGAACTCCAACAATTCTTAGGTATGATACAATACCTAAGCCTATTTATACCAGATCTCAGCACCAAAACAGCGCCACTGAGGTCACTACTTAAAAAGGATGCAGAGTATCAGTGGAACGAGACGCACGACAAGACGTTCCGAACGATAAAAGATCACATCCACGAAAAACTCTGTCTAGCATATTTTGATCCCAATGCAGACACAACTATCCAAGTAGATTCAAGCATGATAGGACTGGGTGCAACACTCATTAACAACAACAAAGTTGTTGCCTTCGCGAGCAAGAGTCTGACTGAAACGGAATCACGTTATGCAAATATAGAACGTGAACTACTAGCAGTAGTATTCGGATGTGAGAGATTCCACACATACATATATGGAAAAGAAATAATAGTGGAAACAGACCACAAGCCACTAGAAAACATTCAGAATAAGAATATAGCGCAGGCACCCCCACGACTGCAAAGAATGTTATTAAGAGTGCAACCGTACGATGCACAGATAAAATATAAACCAGGAAAAGAAATGTGTATCCCAGACTACTTGTCAAGAAATCAACCAACATTAGGTAAGGAAATCGAGCTTGATGTAAACATACACACTGTTGACATTACAGCTCAGAAACAGACCGAACTACAAAATGCAACTGAAGCAGATGACGAACTCAGAACACTTAAAGAGATGATACTAAATGGATGGCCAGATGACGTAAAAAATACTCCTAAGATAATTAGAAATTATTGGTCACTGAAAGAATGCCTATCCGTACAAGATGGTATGATCACAAAGGGGCAATCCATAGTCATACCCAAACGTATGCAACAGATGGTATTAATGAGGATCCACGATGCTCACCAAGGCATCGAAAAATGTCAACTCAAGGCACAAAATAGTGTATTCTGGAGAGGAATGTCCAAGGACATAGAGGAGCTAGTAAGGACATGCGAGATCTGCAGAGAATATCAAAGGAAAAATCAAAAGGAAACTATGATTATCAAAGAACATGAAACACGACCGTTTCAGTATGTTGCTGCCGATATTTTTGATTTTAACAATCAACAATTCCTACTGATTGCTGATCAATATAGCAAAATGCCCTTTGTCAAGACGCTGAAAAGCACAACAAGCTTAAATTGCATAGAATACTTCAAAGCAATATTCGCTGTTCATGGCATACCTGAAAGGCTATACACAGACAATGCAAGATATTTTGTCTCCAACGAATTCCACAATTTTGCCACAGAGTGGGAATTCACTCACATCACATCAAGCCCCAGGTACCCACAATCAAACGGGTTCATAGAACGAATGGTCCAAACTGTAAAAAGAACATTCACAAAAGCCAAACAATCTAGAATGGATTGTCAAATGGCCCTTCTATGCCTCCGATCAACCCCACTTGACAGCCAGTTACCATCCCCGGCAGAAATCCTATACAATAGGAAAATAAGAACAAGGATACCAACCTTGCTAAATTCATATATCCCAAAGGATGAGGAGATCAGACAAAGATTGTGCAGCAAAAGCAAAAAACAACAACAATATTATAACAAGAGCGCAAGAGATCTCCCAGAATTAACTATTGGTGGAAAAGTGTCAGTCCTACAGGAGGATGACACCTGGCAACCGGCGACAGTGGTCGACAGATGCACAGAACCACGCAGCTACATTGTCAAGATGCAAGGAGATGGAAGGCTACTGAGGCGCAACAGACGACACTTACAAGAGTTGTACAACCCTCAGAGACAAACAGCTATCAACGCATCCGCCCAAAATACCAGTTGGGACAATATAACATCACTCCCCCAACAACACACAAACTCATCAGAAATCGACACTCTATCTAATATCGACGACAGAGAAATTCCATCAGCCAACCAAAGACAACCAGTGGAGGCAAACCAACGACCCACAAGAACACGGCTAACCCCCCTCAAGTACAAGGACTACATAATGTATAAATAAAAGACAAAATAAATAAATCAATACAAATCGAAAACATCTATCTGAGAAGAGGGATGTGACATGATGAACTCTTCAATTAATAAGAGTTCTCTCCCCCTTGTATTAATATCGGTGTAGTTCTCCAAGATGGCTGAAACAATAAACATGGTAAATCTATACCTCGTGTTATCGTTCGTTACTTATGACTAACAAGTAAAATAAAAACATCACACTTAGGGTTACTGATAATCATCACATACTTTGCTTTTGTGACAACAACCCCGGGTTTAGGATTAAGGACTGCCATCTCGAATTTAGTGTCAGTGACTGTGACCCCTGAGTTAGAGACCATTTTTCCTGAACATAAGGCTAGTGAGCCCCCCCCTAGACTTACGGTTAGTGACCGCCCCATCCCCCAGGGTTACTGCTAGTGACTGTCATCTTGAAATTAGGGTTGGTGTTGGAGTTAATGAATAACATTTTATTATTAGTTTATCCGTTAGTTCACTCTATTGAGCTCGGG
Organism: Sepiola atlantica; assembly: GCA_963556195.1. Lineage (NCBI taxonomy): Eukaryota > Metazoa > Mollusca > Cephalopoda > Sepiida > Sepiolidae > Sepiola > Sepiola atlantica. Next base: position 121,655,047 of record OY744525.1, on the reverse strand, counting down.
TTAGATTGCTTGAATCAGAAAAAGGTGAGTTTGAAAAACCAGTTAAATATAAAAAATTACACATACAAAATTAATCATTCTGTTCGCTGTATCTCTCTCTCTTTCTCTCTCTCTCTTTCTTTCTTTTTCTCTCTCTTTCTTTCTCTTACTCTGGTGTATGTTAATAGTAATAATAATAGTGGTGATATTATTACTTACGATCAACTATTTAAATTTTTTAAATTTTTAGTTAGTATTACAACCTTTGTCCGTTAATAAAAAGAGAGAGAATGAGAGAGACAGAAGCGAGGGGTATAGACATTGTATAAAATAAGAGATATACCACTAGTCGTTACCAACAATAAAATTGACATGGTTGAAACATCGAAGTGATTATATCAGTTAATCCTTTCTAATCTGATATTTTCGCACCAGTTAAGATTAATCATTGGATTATCTTGTAAGTGTGTAAAACTTTATTTTACAAATTGAATTTGAGAAATTATTATTTATGACGACTTTTAGTACGATTAGAATTTTGTTTTTCTCTTAACGTGTATGCAATGATTACGATTTCAAGTCGCTTGTACTGACTATAGTTCTTAAAAGTGTCTTATCTTAATTTTTCAAGTACTTTCAGTTTAACTTTTTATTGTGTTTGAAAGATAAAAGTATTAAGTCAATATCTAAAAGAAAACAAATGTATATTTACGTGTGTAAACAATTAGAATAAAAAATGTTATCGAAAAAGCGAAAAATCAGTTAAAACCGCAGATTCAATAAAACATTTTTTAAATTCGCTGAAAAGGTCAATATCATTCTTTGGAACTGTTTCAATTTTAAATTAAAGTCTTAAGAGAGTGAATTACAAAAGAATTTACCTCTTTTTTTACTAAACAAAGTCTTAATTATCCGAGAGAAAAAAGTGAAAGTTAGCTAAAACATGTCCGGAAGCTGTGTTGTAATTGTAAACAGAAAATATGGCTAAAAATCTCTAAATCTGGAAGACTCAAACAGCCATAATAGTTGTTACTTTAAAAAAAAATGTTTACTTTACGAACTGCGTCAATTTTATTAATTACTTTTACATGATGATTGATTAAAATCTTGAACTATTACATTACTCGATTTATTCTTTAAGAATTACTGTAATTTTAAATTACATTAATTCTTTAAGAATAAATAACTAATGTATTGTTACGACATATGTAAGAATGTTGTAATGACAACTTAGATTAATTCTTTTAAAATAAAGCTAAAAGAGTATTTTTTATTTTAAGTGCGAAAAAGTAATATAAAGTAAGTGTGTGGCAGATTAATAGATCGATGCTAAAGTTCACAGACACACTAAATCTGCTGTCCAGAATTTTGAATTGCCATCTGCACGTTTCTAAACAGTGCATATTGACATTGTCAGCCCATTGCCCTTAACGCGCAGTGAACCGGACCCGTATCTGAGTCCATATAGATATCTACTGACCTGTATCGATCGTGCAACTCGCTGGATTGAAGTACAGCCTATGACTGAAATAGTTGCACAGTCTGTAGCAGAAGCATTTATTAATGCATGGATATCTAGATTTGGAGTTCCACTGCATGTTGTAACGTATCGAGGCAGTCAATTTGAGAGTGAATTATTCCAGGAATTAGCCAAGGTGATAGGTTTTTACCGATTAAGAACGACTTCAGATCATCCTCAAAGCAACGGATTGATAGAAAGAGCACATCGTACGCTAAAAGCAGCGATAATGGCTCGAAAAGAATCATGGATAAAAGTTATACCTATAATTCTACTTTGTATACGCTGTATCCCTAATGAATCAGGCTTTTCACCTTTTACTTCTGTTACTGGAGCACCAATATTGATCCCTCAGCAATTGGTGCACAGACCGGGCGTAGAAAAGGAAACACCTGTAAATCATAAATACATACGTGATTTGTGTGATTCGATGTACCAATTTGATGCACTCAGCTGCGATAAAGGACATCACCATGCAAATACAAAACCTTTCATACCAAAAACCCTACTTTCCTGTGAGAAAGTATGGCTTAGAGTCGATCGAGTGAGAAAACCATTAGAAGTGCCTTATTCAGGTCCTTATAAAGTTCTGACTCGATCAGCTAAACATTTTCAGATCGATATGAGCAATGGTACTCATACTCATGTATCAATAGATAGGTTAAAACTTTATATAGAACCAACTAGCAATAACGACAAAACTAGAACTACTAAGAAAGAACAGACAGATGCGTGCACAACTAACAAAGAAAATATTGAAACAAATACCGCTGACGAAGTCGATAAAAATATTACTTATAAAACATATGAGTCTAAATCTGGTAGAAAAGTTACATGGAAGAAAAATAAAGATTTTTTTTATTTTTAATAACTATTCAAAAGTATGACTAATTATAATAAGACAGAGGACTAGATATAAGTATAAGAATGATGCGAAAACAAAACTAAGGAGATTACAAAATAAATAAATAAATAAAAATAACATTGAAATAGGGTAGTGTCTATCGGTTAAGCTCCGCTTACTGGTGGAGGACTATTGTGGTAGATCAATAGATCGATGAGACGAACGGGCATTGAAGGAAAGTGTTAGCCTGTTAAGCTACCCCTTTTCTTTCTAGGTTCGTTCGGCTTACTCTCTCCTCTTCTCCCTCTTCTTTTTCTTTCTATCTTTCTTTCTTCTTGAAGAGGGGATGACAGTACCGGTCAGCATCATAAAAATAAGTGATAACAGATGTGGTCGAAGTGTGAACTCAGATGAGTGTTCACACATGTTTATCAAGTGGGTGCTAAATAAACTTTAATAAAATCAGGGAATTATCGGAAAGAAATCAGTTCTCTTGGCGACACCAGACAACGCGCCTCGCTGCCAATGAAGACAGCAACAACAACAAAAGAACACCCGACTTGTAAGTGCGAACCCCAGCATCCACTTGTAAGCACGCCTGCTGTCTTCCCACAATAACAAGCTTAACCAAGAACACACACAAACACACACGCACACACGCATACAAAACTTTAAGGACAAAGTTAACACATCGTGTCGTTTCAAACTTTTTTATCCTTCAAACTTTATTGTTAAATTTTACATTTTTGTAAAATTGTTTACATATAAAAGTTTTTATTCTTTTACTTTGCAGTTTCTTCTTTTTATTAGCAATATTATATTGTTAAAAGTTAGCACTCGCTAACTGGTGATCCTTGTTATCGAATCGGTCTCAATTTATCTACGCAAAATTAATTGTTTAGTGTGGTTGCTTGGTAATCCCTAAAGACGCGACCGTCATCTAAAATACCAGACCCCAAACAGGGAACCAAAGCCATCCCCACAAGTGACTACACTGACACTATTCATTGAAAAAAAGTTAAAACATGAAAAATTATTTAATAATAAATGGATAGAATTCAATTTTGAAAGAAAATGTCATATTAGAATTCTATTTATTTATTAATAAATAATTGTTTTAAACATTTTAAATAATATTTATTCATGAAAAAATGACAAAACAAATACAAACTTACATTTTATCTTTCAAAATAATTGTGAAATTTACGAAACTGTTGAATATCTGAAAATAAAATTTTGAGGACGGTGTGGAGGTGTGAGTGGTGCTCGGTGAGCTAATCCCACCTCTCCAAGTCAATCGTTTGTAGAAATTATCCAATTAAAAAAAACAATTTTCGTTATGATCCTGACTCTCAAATTTTTCAATTTTCTGTTTATTTTCAAGATTATATATAAAAAAATATTATTCTGATGATATCACGTTCATGTGAAAAAGAGAAATATAATTACATCGCATTTTATATTTTCCCAGAAACTCTTATCATTAAAATCACATTAAATATTTGTTTGCAATTATATTATTTTTGTTGTGAAAATATTGATTAAACAACGCTTTATTGAATGAAAAAATCGCGAACTCAAGAAATTAATTTTTCTTCTAGTTATAGTGATTTTATTAACACGAAATTTACGCGCCTTTTTCGTAATATATACGAAATAATTAAGAAATATATATTTTAAACATCTACAGTGCTTTATTTTCTTTAAAAAATGTAAAATTCCATGCACTTTTTATTAATGTATAAAAATATAAGTTTAGTAAATGTGTATTTTTTTTAAATGATACATTTTCGCTAAGATTAAAAAAAACAATAATGGTTTCATTATATTACGCGATCATTAATTAATAAATACTGAACATTTCATTAAAATTACTTGGTGAATTTCGGTTAATTTTTAAATGAAGGGAGGGTAAAAATTGATTTTGCAAGTACTTATAAATTAATACCTAAGGGACACCACCCACTTGATAATAAAAAAGGAAATAAAAGTAACACACTTTATAATAAAAAGGAAATAAAAGTGACACACTTTATAATAAAAAAGGAAATAAAGTGACACACTTTATAATAAAAAATAAAATAAAAGTAACACACTTTATAATAAAAAGGAAATAAAAGTAACACACTTTATAATAAAAAGGAAATAAAAGTAACACACTTTATAATAAAAAGGAAATAAAAGTAACACACTTTATAATAAAAAGAGAAATAAAGTGACACACTTTATAACAATAAAGGAAATAAAGCAACACACTTTATAATAAAAAAAGGAAATAAACTGATATTTAATTGAAACAACGAAATTCTCAGATTTCCCCATTGAATCGATCCTAAATAATTTTTGCCAAAATGGCGGTAAAATATTTCATAATTTATTTGGTATTTGTGCAATTTATGATTAAGATTTAAAGAATCGTTGGCATTCCAGAAGGGTTCACGGCCACGCTCACTTCCGGTTTTTCCTTCAGTAAATTTCAAGTACGAGTGATCATAAATAATAAAAGAAACTTATTTTTAACGGAAAAATAAGAATTGTATTTTTACTATAATAAAATAAGGTTTTTTAATGAAAATATAACAAATCTTTAATAAAAAATATATTTCATGAATACTATATGTTGAAATGTATTCTATTTGTTTTTTTTAATGAAAATATAACAAATCTTTGATAAACAAAATTATGAATGAAATATGTTGAAATGTCTTTCTTTTATTGATATAAATAAAGTTTTTAAATGTATTGTATTTTGTGAAACAGCAACATAATAAATGTTTTGATTTTTTTTAAATATTTGATTATTTATTTTTTCCGTTTTTCCTAAATCATATTTTTGTATTTATTTCAAACACTTACATTATTAATAAAATGTATGTGTAAAGTCTCAACTCAATATAAATTTTATCATTTTTCATTATTCAAATACAAGACATTTCAAAACTTTATTTATATCAATAAAAAGACATTTCAACATATTTGATTCATAAAAAGATTTTGTATTAAAGATTTGTTATATTTTCATTAAAAAAAACAACATATATTTGATAATTTGCCGAGTAGGTGGTTGACTCTTGTCATTGGGTGCCCTTAATCAGTTTATATGCACTCCGGCATTTATTCAGTAGCTTACTTAGCCGATCTATCGCCAGGCAAAACAGTAAAGACGATAAGTTATCTCATTCTTATGATCTTGACTTCAGGGATTGTTATTGTTCCATTAGTGTGTCTCAATAAAATGGTTGTTTGCCACGTCTTAATACGAACTGCCATTGGTTTTTCTGATTACCGGATGAGACTTATATAATTAAAGGCACAGCAGTATACATGTGTGAATCGAACTATCATATGTCTTTTGGTATGCAAGCTGGAAATATCTGAAAACTTTGAATAAAAAACGATGGACAAATATTTGATCATTCGGGAAGTTGATTCGTTTACAATGCATATTTTCATGAAATAATTGGTTTTCTTTTCTATGTTGATTGAAAAACGTGACATTTCATGAACTATACACACCATAAAAACGGTTTAAATGCATGAATTATTTTATTTATGATCTATGTAAAATATCAGAATATCACACCTAACACTTATATGGCTTCTCTTTTTTGTCTTTATTTTAGGTAAGTTCACAAAAGTTAAGGAACATCATGTGATCGTAAAACTTGATTTCTTTATGTTGTCCATTTTGCTGAGTCTCGAATCCTATTTTTCTCTCTTCCCCATTTCTCAACGCTTCAGTATTAAGTTGTATGCCTTTCTCATTCAGGATGTTCCTTGCTTTAATAAACTCCAAATACTGACTTCCACTCCAGACCTAAAATGGAATACCCGCATAAAAACATTTTCAGCTCTATATACTATCTTATCGTGATGCAATTTTATATATATATATATATAAAGTCAGAAATATCCAAAGATAGAGTATTGCTGTCACATCTGCAAAACTGCCACTCGGAGAACTCCTTCCCGCCTTGACAGAGTATAAAAACAACTTTGCAATCTAGTGTGGATGACCACTTCTCTTCCCTCCAGACTTTTTGCTAGTCTTTCGCAACTTTTATGGTAAGTGCTCGGCTGAGCTTCAATCTCTGGTTCCTCACTGTAAACTTTCTCAGCAAAAATTTATCTAACTACCATCACTTTAAGAACTGTACATTTTTCGTCTGTGTACCCACAACAAAACAGAATTTCTATGAAAAGAGTTTTTTTCTTACAATTTTCTACGTGGGGAACACAATATCCTACAACATAGTCGTCTTAATGTAAAATTCTAACAAATACGTGCAATTATTTGAAGTTTTGCACTTGATTCTCAGCCGATTCCTCTATGAGTTTACATGAGTTTTTAAGTTTAATTTTTTATGAATTTTGGAACATACCTGCAAGGCGTTATCGGTCCAAATGTGGGTTATATTTAGTTTAATTTACTTTCATGCAAAGTGGGTAAAAAAGGGTATCATCCATACCCTTTTTTACCCACATTAAAATTCAGATGCATCCGATTTTTGTGAAATTTTAACAATTGGTATTATACGACAATTAATAAATATTCCCTAAATTTCCCTTTGGAGTATTTTAAAGGGTTTTTAGAGACCATAATTTTAAAGGGATTTTTAGGGATCATAATTTTAAAGGGTTTTTAGGGACCATAATTTTAAGGGGTTTTTAGGGATCATAATTTTAAGGCGTTTTTAGGGACCATAATTTTAAGGGTTTTATTTTTAGTTTAATGCAAATGGGATAAAAAGGGTGCGAAAGACTTTTGTGAAAATTATGATATATCTGATTTTGGAGCAAGATAACAATAAGGACCCCAGTTCAGTAACAAAACAAGCGGGACATCTTTTGGAAGCACCGGCGATTTCTGGTTGACCTTGCAATACACGTGGTCGTTATTTACAAAACAACTCGGGTTTTTTTTCTTTTAACATGTATACGCTTTTTTTAAAATCGGCTGACTTGTAATCTGTCATTTCGCAATAAACAAAACAATTTATCATTTTTTTTTGTTTTACTTTTATTTACTAAATAAAAAACAAATTTTAAACGCAATTCTATATTTCGTGTTGTGTATTTTAAGAAAATGTGGATATTTTTTCTTTTCGTAGGGAGGCGAGTAACTAGCGAAGTTTTATTTATTTGTTTATAATTGTTGCTTACAGAAAAAAAGGAAAAAACTTCATAAATTTTAAATTGCTTCCGTTTAGAAACTGATTTTTGAAGTCTAACTCCGCCCTTTAAGCACAATTCATATAGTCTGGTAAAGTATTTAGCATAGTTCTCTTACTAGAGGCAACATCACGTTGAGAAGGTGCACTATACCTCATATGAGCTGAATCTGTCTGCAGATTTTCCAATGGAGGTATTTACATAAGGTGTATTTACATACTGAACCGGATATATCACATTAATAAGGTTTTGAACTTTTTTGTTTTATTTTAATTCAGTCGAAGTTCTCAGAAATCAAAGGATCCCCTTACTGAGACTTACACTTAGTCTCTATATGAGATACATAGATATGCATATATTCCATTAATTTTCTCCTTTACCTCTCAAACGTAGAGTTAGTAAAGAATTTAAGAATATTAATGCTCCTCTCTCCAATTGACTTGTAGAACTATGTTAAAGTATATCTTTCTTATTGTCTTTTGATATCATCTAATCTGGTGGAGTATCCAGCTAAGTGCTGTTACTTGAGTTAACATTACTTGGAAAAGGCGCAACATTCCTCGTATGAGCCAGTGTATAGCCATATTGAAGGGATCTTATTTGGGCTTCAAATACTATGTTATTTTAAATATTTGGTCATGGTTTACTTTTCGGTGAAGTATCCTCATGTCAGCTCATCATGACAAACCTTTGTACAGAGAGACGGAAGACACTTGATGATGGTGTCTAGTAGGTAATTCAAACGTGTGTCGACATATGAGTTTTCAAATGTGATTTGTAAGAAAATGATGAACCACACACCTTACAGAAATAAGTTTTACCAGTGTGTGTGACCATATGATATTTTAAACTTGAACCATTGGAAAATGCTGAACCGCATACATCACATGGATAAGGTTTTTCACCAGTGTGTTTACGTATGTGTATGCTTAAATGATGTTTTTGCGAAAATGCTGAGTCACAAACTTTACAAGCATAAGGTTTCTCACCAGTGTGTTTCCGCAAGTGTATTTTTAATTGACAAAATTGTGAAAATGCTGTGCCGCACACTTCACAAGCATACGGTTTTTCACCAGTGTGTGTCCGCATGTGAATGTTTAAATGGGATTTGTGAGCAAATGCTGTGCCACACACTTCACAATCATACGGTTTTTCACCAGTGTGCATACGCATGTGTATATCTGAAGAAGATTTTTGTGTAAACATTGAGCCACAAACTTTACATGTATAAGTTGTTTGACCTGTGTGTGTTCGCTTGTGCACTTCAAAAGCCCTTTTTTTTGAAAATTTTGCACTGCATACTTCACAAGCATAAGACTTTTCACTTTTCTCATCTTTTTGTTTTTTACCATTGTGTGTTTGCATGTGCTTTCTTACATTATATGGTGTTGACAATGCTAAGCCACACACGACACAAACAGAAGGTTTTTCACAAGTGTGTGTCCGCATGTGGATGGTTAAACTGTTTTTTGCTGTAAATGTGGAGCCACACACTTCACATATATACGGTTTTTCACCAGTGTGTATCCGCATGTGGATTGTTAAACTATATTTTCTTGAAAATGTTGAATCACACATTTCACATTCATATGGTTTTTCACCAGTGTGTCTCCTCATATGTAATATTAAAGTTTCTTTTCTTGAAAATGATGAGCCACACACTTCACATCCATACGGTTTTTCACCAGTGTGTATCCGCACATGAGTAGTTAATTGGCAGCTTTGTGAAAACGCTAAGTTGCATACCCCACAAGCGTAAGGCTTTTCACCAGTATGTGTTCGCATGTGCTGTATTACAACAGATGCTGATGGAAATGATGAGCCACACACCTTACAAACATGTTTTTTACTTTGTTTCATTTTACGTTGGTCGAAGTTCTCAGAAACCAAGGGGGTGTGTTTAAACATATGAATAATTATTTACATTTATTGAAAAATGTTGAACCACACACTTCACATGAATATAGTTTTTCATTTTCGTTCCATTTTACTCCAGTCGAAGTTCTCAGAAATCAACGGGCCCCTTTCCTGGGGCTAACACTTAATGCCTATATAAGGTACATAGATATTCAAATATTCTATTAAAGTCCTCCTTTATTTCTCAAACGTTGAGTTAGTAAAAAAGTCAAGAACATTAATTTTGTCTTTATCCAATTGACCAATTAACTATATTGTAGTATATCTTTCTTGTGGTCTCTTGTCTTACCGGATTCCAAGACAAGAATTCATCAAGTCTAGTGGAGTATCCAGCTGTGCTGTTTCTTGAGGTAACATCACTAGAAGGTGCACTATTCCCTGTACTAGCAAGTGTATAGTCGTGCTGAGGGGAATTTTATTTTTGTTGTAAATACTATGTTATTTTAAATTTTTGGGTCAGGGTTTACTTGTATCAACATGTCAGGTTGTCAAGAAACCCTTGTACAGAGAGACCGAAGACACTCGAAGATAATGTCTAGTAGGTAACTCAAACTCCTCAGTAAGTAATTCAAACTCCCCATCAGTGTGTGTAAAGATATGAAGTTTTAAATTTCGTTTGTAGGAAAATGCTAAACAACATAACAGTTATATGATTTATCACCTGAGTGTGTTTTTATACATCTTCTTAAATGTGATTTGAAGAAAAGGCAGGCTCGAATTTTTTGTGTGTAATGGGTGTTTCACTTTTTATATTTTTCATTTAAAATTCTGAATTACACACTTTACATAAATAAAGTTTCTCTCCTCTGTGTGTTCACATGTGCATTTTTATTCTGCTCTTGTGATGAATTCCGAAACACCCATCACCGAAGAATTATAGATTTATTAGGGTTTATACGGAAATATTGTAAATGTCTCATTTTGTCAAATTTAAACTCAAGTCAATTTCTGATTTTCATATTTAACACCTCTAAACATGCTAGAAAAACCTTGAGATATCCCGTTTCTAGTTGATTTTTCAACAAGTATTTTTCTTAAATTGTGTTTTGCTCACATAAAACAATGATCAAAATAAGAAAAAATGCAGTAAGTCTAGAATTAATAAACCTTCTGTTTTCCATACAATATTTCTTCACATATATATACATAAATTCCCGAAGCAGTTGTTCATGGTAAACAACTGATGCTCCCTTAAATAATGTTAAGACTAGTGTAAATTCTAGGAAGCAAAAAGTAAATTGACTTACAAAAAAGTGATTTTCCACCGAACGACTTGGGACTAAAATGTTTTTTTTTAGTTTTAATTGTTGAGAAACTTCCAAGACTATATATATATATATAATCTCAATCAAAATGAATTGATCAGTTTTCCACAGTTGAAACCTGAAAATAAAAATCATGTGTTAATTGTATTGCTTCATCAGAGTAATTTGTAACATAAATCACAGATCCTAAGTAGTTAGATGCATCAACTTGAAAAATAGTTTATTTATATTTTGTTAGTTTCAGACTTCTATTAGTTTTGTTTGTAATCATGGATTTGATATTTGAGCATTTCAGTATCAGGCCTATTTGAGGCACTTTTTGATCAAGAAATACTTGTTCAGAGTTCACTAATGATTGCAATGCCATCAGAATAAAACAGATTTGAGAATCCAAAATCACGATTAACATTTATGTTTTACTTCAAGACAAATTGCAACACAGAAAAGAAGAGCTGAAAAAAAGGCCAAATTTAAACAAAAACAAGTTAGTTCTCACTTTAAACTGCATATCAGATACGATAAAAGCTGAGATTATTATTTTTACTAAAATGAATACCAAACAAGACGCACTGCCCCTGACCCGTGAAGTTCTGCTGTGTATTAGAGACTAGATTTATAGATACATCCTAACAAGGGAGTTGTGCAGCAAGATGTTTATTCACATTACATTTAAATTTCTGCATGTTCGTACAGTCGGGGAAACAACGAGCAGGGGGAATTCTGAAGACAAGCAGTTTGAGGAAAGTAACTAGTCGAGTAGCAAGCCTTATGGCATCTGAAGATCTCTTCATTACAATGTAGGAAGTTTGCTACTCGTGATATTTATGCTGAGGAGCACAAGTTCTTTAGATCACACTCCATTAAAGTACTTAAAAACAAGCACATAGTTGCAACATTGCGGCAATGGTAGATGGGCTGATGCTTGGGAGACAGTGTGGGATATACTAGGTTATTGTCTCTTTTTTAGGACTATGTCCAAGTAGAAGGGACAGGTGGTTGATACACCAGCCCAGATGTTTCAATAATACTCCATGCAGTGGTGAATAGTGGTTTTGTAGGCATATAGGAGACTGGCATGTGTTAAGGGTTTGGCTTAGTGTAGGAAGTCAACCATCTTTGCAGCATAACTGACAGTATCCGCTATGGATTTATTCATTCCAATTCATAAAACCTGTGAATGTAAGGTCGAGGAGTTTGAATATTGGACTCTCGGGAATAGTGCGATCAGCCATGGCAATTAGTGGTTGGTAAGGTTTCTTATAATCGTTAAAGGAAATGAGCATTGTATTGGAAGCATTAAATGTCACAATCCATTTATGACACCATTCCACTACTTACTGGAGATCACTTTCTAAGAATTCAACATTGTCTTGAATATGCGTGTGCTCGATTTGCTCTCATACCGAGAATAATTTGTGGTGCCATAACCTTATATACCCATCTCAGACGAAATGGAATCAAACCAGTAGTTTTTGAAACTCAGGGATAAACGTCTCAGGATGTACCCCTGGAACACTCGCATTAATATTGTTTAGATGTTTCTAGATGTTTCTTTTAGCTAAGAAAGATCTGATTATATTCATCCAATAATACTACACAAACTAATTTTCCGGAGCTGCCCTTTCATGCTAAACCTTGTCAAAGGCTTAAGATATATCAACTGCGAACGTGCTAGCTTCAATTTCAGCATCCAGTGTATGGTACATGCATTCAGAGATTACAGTTAGCATATCTGCAGTAGAAAGAAATTGCCTAAATCCTTACTGGTAGTCATACAGTTGTTTAATATTTTCGAAGTGTTCGAGTGGGGGGGGGAATTCATTGATTACCATTGTTCACAACACTATGATAGATTTTTGTAGAAATCGAGAGTCCCTGATTTCAGTGAGTCAATGGGTTTTCCAGTCATCTCGGCATACCTATGGCTATTACATGCTTACAATCGTTTCTTCATGCTATATATTTTTAGATGATTTACGGTGGCTGATACGATAGAATGCTTGCTGCCTATGTGCAATAGCAGCTGCACATGGCAAAGTAAACCATTTGTTCAGCAAAGACTGTAAAAGTTTGATTCCATGATATCTCTTACAGATTCCCAATCAGCCTTTGGTTATATCTCATCATTTTAAGTATCTGTCCTTCGGTTTGGGCCGAAGGTTTAACGTGCTATTAACCATTATCAGCTAGTGGGCTATAGACATCCACCACACAAGATTTTGGCAGTGTTGCCAAGAATAGTTCGAGAAATGAGGTTTGCTGATCCTCACGATCTAGAAGGCAGGTCGGGAAAGTCACGATTTATGAAAGAAAATGTGCAATATAGAAAGTCTGTGTCTGTTTATCTCTAGAAACCAAACAGATCTGTGAGGAACCTGAAAATCCCCAAATACATGAATTTGTGCACTTGGATCTAAGCAAAGTGCTCTGTCTTTGAGCTGACGTTTGTTTGTTTTTCTTTTTATTGTCATACATAATATGTATGTACTACCATGGAAAAACGAGCTTACTTTATTAATAACATTGATATTCTGTCCACCAATCCAATATCATGATTTACATTATTTTCTACCTAAATAAAAAAATGCAGTAGTTGCATCTCAGAAGAGAATAGCATACAAGAGCAACTTTATATAAGAACAGATTCATTCTTCTTCAAATTGCAGATCAGATCAGATAAAATCTGAGATTAATAACATGCATGTATTGACAGTAGGTGTGTATGCTTTTGACTGTGTCAAATGGACAGCCAAAACAATGGAAAAACTTGTTGATTTTACCAATAACATAATGAGAGCAATGTGTGAAGTGACGTTTTAGTAAATACATAACTTGTGTCATATACTTACTAGTTAAATAGAAAGTATACAGACACACAAAAAGATTAGCAGTCATTGTGGTGAGTAATATTAATCTAGAAAGAATGGTTGAAGGCACAAAAAATATACGTTACTGGACTACTAGATCAATCAATTACCTAAATACTGTTGTGAGGATCTGGGTGTCTTGAATGTAGTGAAGACATGATGGTAGTCTGTAGTATGTGGAAAAGCTTAGATTAATAAATTGTATTTATGAACATAAATGAAGTCATTTTTGTCTTTGAAGACTTACATCATTACATTATATATATATATATATATATATATATATATATATATACACATGAGGCCTGTCTAAAACGTATTAGATCTTAGGCCAGAAAAAATATTTCAAATATGTGACGGAGGTGGGACTCTAATCCACTTCAAAGTCGGCCCCTTTTTACTTGTACACACTTATCCCACCGATCCATCCACTGCCGGAAACACCTTTGAAAGTCTTCTCTTGGAGTGGTGTTCATCTCTGCCGTCGCGTTAGATTCAGCAGATGTTTGAAGATGTGATGTGCAACACAAATCTAAAAGTGGTTAAACCGATTAAAAAATGGCCGCACATCAGCGGAGAGTGACCATCATTCTGGCAGGCCTCAAACTGCTCGGAGTGCAGCTGTTGTTAAGAGTGTGCGAAAATAGAGATAATGCGAACGCTACGGCGGAGATGAACACGTGACTCATGCTGGAGTTTGAATTATATATATATATATATACCAATTAAAACGTGACTCGATATTGAGTTTTAATTTCACTTAGATGCGATATTGGCAGTTGATTTCTTTCATGTGTTCGTTGAACGATTATAAGATTACAATTTCTGAATATACCCTAAGAAGACTTTATTTTCGTTTGATTTTCACCTTTCATATTATGAAAACGAATTAAAAATATTAACTCTTACTTGACCTTCTTTTATTGTTATCCCCATCACATTCAATGAGGATTTAAAGCAACAATTTTGTTTCACATTTCTTCTGTACTAGCTAGATATTTGATGACAACAATTTTACAAATTCTTTCATCAAATAGAGATGGGCCTCTAAGTTTCATCCTTAAATGCTTTTTTCTTTATCATGTAACTTTTTTTTAACTGTGGCCACAAATATTTGGACAATCTGACCCTTTTGCCAGTTTACTTTTGCAGATTTGTTATTCTTACACATTTTGGTATAAAAAAACAAACATTACCCACCTTCATTTATTTCGACAACATCGCTTCCTACTACTTCTTTTCCTTCTTCTTCTTCTAATATTTCGTAAATATCTTAATTCTAATTCATCGCTCCTCACCCACCCACCCCCCATTTGCAGTCTCCCTCCTCTCACAAAAAGCACTGGAATGTTACCACTAACCCATAGTACAGGTGAAAAAAGAGTCCCCTTCCCCCAAAAAATAAATAATAGTTAAAAAAAAAATTTGTTGTCCATCTTCCGTTTGCAATACCCTTCCTTACTAAAAGTAAACTAGAAAAAAGAATTTAAAAAAAAAGAATGAAAAATGTTGGCAGCTTCTTGGCAACCAAGAAAAAATACACAATAAATTGTCCTATTTACTTGTCTCCTCACCAGGGCAGAGTTAGACACAAGGTCGGTTTTTAAGGTAAGGAACATCCAGTTCCCCAAAACGGGTCACTGTGGATTAGAACAAAAATAAAAATTGCCCCAGTCTAGAAGAATGTTTCCTTCCCTGACCGAGGACAGAAAAGATGAAGTTTAGTATCAGAACAGATACTACACTTTGCTCCTAGCCAAATTGTTTGCAAAAAGAAAAAAAACGTCTGTTCCCGTAGCCGAGCATTTGAGTAGCTATATACGCCAAGATTCGGGAATCTCCGTAAGCACTGAAATCCTTTGAATGTCTATTTTCATAAGCATAAAAATATTTACCCATCGCGGCCATTTTCTTTTTAAGATTTTGTAATTCTTACATTATTAACGAGTTGGGTTTTTACTTGTTTAACTTCTTCATTTTTTGTTTTTAAATGCGTAAAACTGTGTTAAAAGATTTGGGGAGGGGGGATTTTTTTTAAGCAAAATTATTTTTGTTGCAAGAAAATGTAATGGCGACCAGCGATTAATATATTTAATTAAATTTTGATTTTCAATAAATTAAAAGTAAATAAGAACAATTTTAACAAGAATAAAAATAAACAATTGATAATTGGTGAAAAAAATGCCCGTGACGGGTAAAACTTTTTTAATAAAAGTTAAAAAGTAAATTAGATTTTTTCAGGCCAAAATTCTATTTAATCCAACATTTTTGGGCGAATAATTCCAAGCAAAATCAGTGCGATATTCAGTAATCCTACTAACGGTGCTTCCACACAAAATGCGATAAATTACGTGTTTAAGCATTAGGAATTGTATTATATTGTTGGTTTTGTTAATTAATATCAACTGAAGAATCATTTCGAGTTAAAATCCAAGATATATTACGCACGAAAACCTACGAAAAGCACGGTGGAAATCTATGTACTATCGAATATATTCGTAAATAATCTCAATTCCGTCCAATATGACCGCCAAGTGTCACGTTTTAGATCGACCAGAATGTGTTGAACGAAAAACGAACCCTTCACAGAAAGCAATAAATTTTACAACCTAAACTATTTTTATACCTAATTAAAATTTTTGAAATAAAATAAAATATATTTATAATTACACACGGCTTTGCTTCGTTTTTCTTTCTTTCTCCAGGTCAACAATTCTGTTTTTCTATCGCATCGTCCGAGATTCTTTTTTTTCTTTTAACAAAAATTAAAAAGAAAATTATAATTTTATTTCAAGACAAAAAGTACAGTTTCAAGCCAGAATTATATTTATGAAACATAATACCAAGCGAAATGAGTGTGATATTCTCATGGTCCCTATAGTGCAATTGATCCACATATAAAGCGGGTTTTCATTAAAAAAAATCATACGAAAACAAAAAAGAAGGAAGAAATGTCATAATACTTACTTATATTTTGTATGTTTTTTTTTTAATCTTTTCTCTCTCGCTGTGATGCAACATTACGGAATTAATATTTTTAAGTAAAAAATAACAATAAAACAAACAATTTTAAGGATTTTGGAGGTTAATAAAATTAATGATTGTTTTTGTTGAAGTTTGAAATGAGAAAACAATTGGATTGGAAGGACAAAAAGATCAAGGGACATAATCGAGGGAAGGAAATTTATTCGAACTCTTTAGTTTTATTGAAAAAATTTTTTTTAAATTAATTGATTTTGACGTTAATTTGGTTTGTTTTTAGTTTTTATTATCATTTTTTTTTACCTATATTCACCCTATTTTGTTATGTTTTTGTAAGTAAATAAGGCAAGACGAAGTGTATATGTCAGGGCCAATTTTCAAAACCCGCTAGATTGAGAAAGCAAAATCTCCAGAAAATCGCTAGATTTTTAACTTTTCGTCATTATTGGCAACTGAGATTTTCAAAATCCGCTAGATCGAAAACAATAAAGGCGCTAAAAAACCCCCACTAGATTTTAACTTCGTATCCTAATATATATATATATATATATATATATATATATATATATATATATATATATATATATATATATATATATATATATGTATATATATATATATGTATATATATATATATGTATACATATATATATGTATATATATATATATGTATATATATATGTATATATATATATATATATGTATATATATATATATGTATATATATATATGTATATATATATATGTATATATATATGTATATATATATATATGTATATATATATATGTATATATATATATGTATATATATATATGTATATATTTATATGTATATATATATATGTATAAGTATATATATATATGTATAAGTATATATATATATATAAGTATATATATATATATGTATAAGTATATATATATATATAAGTATATATATATATGTATAAGTATATATATATATATATGTATAAGTATATATATGTATAAGTATATATATATATATATATATGTATAAGTATATATATGTATAAGTATATATATATATATATATATATATATATATATATATATATATATATATATATATATATATATATATACCTATCAAAATGACTGCCAAATTTTATCGACTACTTTTGTCTGTTTTTCAAAGCTATGACAGCGAAAATATATCCACTGTACAAATATTAATTTGTCTGTTATTGTCTATTACTTAAAAAAATTATTTTGCAAATATTAATTTGTTGTCTGACATAATAAAAGTTAATTTGTTTTCATAAATATTAATTTGTTGCCACTTGGATCTAGGGTTAGTGGGAGGTTTAATGGAGTGTATATGTTATTTGTAAGAAACAATTCATAAAATCAAACAGTGTTTATTAAAAATTGAAATATATTACAAATTTAACATCATAATAATGACGTATTTAGATACGTCATTATTGTGATGTTAAATATAGAATATTGCCGAAGAAATTGTCCACAAAAATGAAATTAATATTTGCAAATAAGCCGCAAAAATAATTAATATTTTCAAAATAAAAGCTATAAAAAATATTCACAAAAATGAGAAAACAAATTAATATTTGCAAAATGTTTTTTTAAAAATCCACAAAAATCTGAAAATAAATTATTATTTAGGAAATAAAAAAAGAAATCCGCAAAAATCGGGCAACAAATTAATAAGTGGATTAATTTGCTCTGTCACCGCTGAAAAAAAAAAAGTCGGCCATTTTAATATTTTGTTAATGGTTGAATTACTTGTGGTAATACGAAAAATAAATAAAGAATAAATTTACCAAAAGTCGAAAAAAGTGCGTGGGACGTGGGTGTAATCGGGCTGTTAATAATCAATTTATTGAATATTAAAGTTAGTTTTTTTGTTGTGTTATTTATTTATATTAAATAAACCGTTGTATTGTATCACTTATCTTTCGCGGAAAGAAAACAACAACAATTATTTCAGAATGCATCAGTTTTGCATATAGGGTTGTAACATAAAATGATCCCCCATTTCCGGACCATTCTAATTTAGTAGGTAAAAGAATTTAGTTAACATTGGTTCTCAGAGTGTAAGTCGAATATTTTTATTGGTAAATTATGGGGATGCAAGGTTCACTGCCTCCTATCTCTCTTATCAAACCTTTTGTAATGTTAAAAATCGAAAATTAAACAAAATGCTGGAAGAACATTACATTTTCGCACGATTGGTGACATTGTTTCTACCAGTATTTTGTTTAATTTTCGATTTTTAGCGATTATCCGAGTGATCATCGTCGACATCTTATCGACGCCATTTTCTTTTAGAGTATGAACTGAACAGTCGACACCATGTTAACTTTTAACAAAAATATACTTTAAAATAAGTTAAAAAACTAATAAACTTATCCAGGTAGGTAGAATAGTAAGTTATCTTGCCTTTGGTAACATTTATTTGTTGAACATTTATTTGTTGTTGTTTTTACCCATTTTTCGTTCTGTTTGCTCTCGTTATAAATGCCCTAGACTTGTTTTGTTTTTTTATTAATTTATTTTTACGTTCGTGATCTTTTGTCCGTGATTGAATTATTTTGGTGGCCTTTTGTCCGGTGAGCTTTTGTCCGGTCGCGATCACCATTTTATTTTAAGAACATTAACATTTTTATTGACATGTAAAACTACTGCAGATTTGCATATATCATGTATTGAAGATAGCTTGAGAAATAATCTCATAATGACTAAAGAGAAAATTAATACGGAAAACAGTTTTACTGAAATCTGAAATTGCGTGTGTGTATGTGGCAAACGAAATCGCCAGATTTTAAAGAAAAAATCGCTAGCCGCTAGATCCAAATTTTACTAGCCAGATTCAAATCAAAATCGCCAGATCTAGCGGGAAACCCGTTAAATTGGCAACACTGCTCGTTTTATTAACGTTCCATGCGAGAATTACATTTCCGGGGGAGGTAACTAACATCGCTATAAAATGTCTGCTAACATAACATCTCCCTTTTTATTTTGATAGTCTTTGGGGGGGGGTGTCTTTAGTGTCCATGCTTTACTATTTGATTCATTTATTTATTTTAAATTTATTTATTTATTTATTATTATTATTATTATTATTATTATTATTATTATTATTATTATTATTATTATTATTATTATTATTATTATTATTATTTGTTGTTTATTTATTTTTTTAGAGATATTGTAGAGAAAATCATCCTGAGTCAATACTCTGAAAGGCGCCGAGGCAGCAGTCAGGGGTGGGTTGTAAAAGGAAATGCTCCCTTAAAAACCCAACCAATAAGTCTGGTAACACTATGTAATGGGGCAGAGAACGGACTTCTCTGCTGGAGCAACTGTTACATAGTACATGTAAATTAATGTCTTTTACAGTTCTAATAATACGAAAGCAATACAAAATCATATGAAAAGTCTCGAAGCGTTTTCAAACTTGTTTAACACTCTTCTTTAAGGCGGTTTCAATGTTAGATAATGGCCATGTGAGGGATGGACGCATCTATTTGAGACGGGTTTGACTTATGCGATTTGTAGCGAAGGCATTCCGTGCGAAGCTAGCAATGTGTTTTCCCACATTAACGGTGACAAGTGCTGTGACCTAAAAGTTAGGTGTTGAGGGCACACCTGGCAGATCACGAGGTTCGTTGACGTTAGAGTGCCTCGCTGTGGGAAAACTAAATTGAGTTTTGATCAGTTCTCACTTGGAAGCGACGAGAACAAGTCACGATCATGTAGCTGTTACAAGAAGGGATTAAGAGTCCCAAAATATAAGAGCCTGAGTAGAATCTTTCATATTCCTCTCTCTGCAAGTAATTACTAAATAACTAGTGAATTTAGTTAGCATAACCTCTCTCTCGATCCCAACGAACTCCTCAGGTCGGCTAATTAAATAGTTAAATATAAACGGCTAAAATTAAAACAGAAAAATACTTTGTTGTACTTGTTAAGAAGTTGATTTCAGCCCACGAAGAAACGCCTGTACGATGGACGACCAACGAAGATTATGGGTACCACAGCGGCGTCTGCGGTGACGGTGATGACAAAGACAACCATAGCAGTCGCGGAAAATGGCTGCAGGTAGACGACGAAAAAAGAAAGGAGAGAAGAGAAAAGGTTTGTACGAGTAGCAGTATAGCGGCAACGGCGATCGAGAATCGGATCGAGTAGCTACGACATATCGTCCCATTTGAATCAAGAGCGAAGGTTCTACGACGACTACAGAGTTTGGTGAGGCCAATAACGTGTAAATGTAACATCAGTAGACACTTTTAATAGGCACTTTCAAGCCTTTAAACTGGCAGTCCTGTTAGACAACACTTTTTATCATTTTACTTTTTAAAACATTTTTCGTTAAAACATAATTCTTTTAGAATATTTCAAATTAAGCATGGTGCACTTTTTCTTTCGGTTTTAGTTCTTTCATATTAACAGATTAGGACCCCAAAAATGTGCAACACATAAAAGTTACCTTACATTCTTTTCGTCGTCTGGTTGTGATCGCCGTTGGTACCGTCAGTTTCTATTGCGTATTTCTGGCTGTGATCGATGCTGGTGATCTTTGATCTGTGGATACAACTACATAGACAGGCAGTAGACAAACGCTGAGACAATTTTTCTTCCGAGAGAGATTCAAGTCTTCTATTCTGAGCTTCGTTTCGGAAGGGTTTTATTCATTTGTTCGCTCGATTTTCATTCATCCTTCTCGCTGTGGGATGCGACTAAGCACAGGGATTTCCGCTGGATCTCTTCAAGATCCAGACCATACAACGAGCGACTACATCGTCGACTTGACGCTCTCACTTCCAAAGCCTTTCGGTGTCAAAAGCCTTAGTTTCTCACGAAGAAGGAGCGACGTCACAGATCCACACGTGTGACAGCCATGCAAAAGCATTTCCTTCACTAATGTTGTCTGACCTTTTCTGACCCGAGGTTTCCTATGTCAGCGTCGAATTTCAAATCTTGTTATGGTCTTGACTCACAACGGTCCCCTTCGGTGCATGTCAGGTTGACACGCACTAATTGTCTTCATTTGACCCCAGCCATAATTTACACTAGTTCATTAAATCGTATCTACAAATATCGGGCCCCATCCACAATATAACACAACCATCCAGCGTCTGGTCTACAGTGAGACAAATAACGCACTACTTTTGGTCACCACCAAGCTCTTGAACACTATAGCTTGATGGGTGGTCTCGACTGCCGTCCAGACCTGGTTCTTGTGTAGACTAAAGAATTGAGGGTTGGGCATGCTGTTTTCACAGTTTCTTCTCTTGGTGGATAAACGCTATAGAATGTCTGCTCACATAACACACCCAAACAAGACACTTTGTCATTGGGACGTAAGGAGTTACTGTGAATAAGGGGCAAGATTTATAGTGGGATTCTAAGTGGGGAGATGTACAGCGAGATGTTTGTTCATTGTTCAAATTACATCTAACTTACTTTAGAGATCGCAGACGATCGATCGGCAGACGGTTCTCTGGCCCCAGCTTAGACGGATAATCTCATTTTCTTCTCCTTCTTTGTCACCGACATCCCATGATGCTATCTTAAACCAAATATAAATTTATCTACAATGTGGCAGCAGGAGAATTAGCTTTTTTGAGTTATTGTACTCTATTGTAAGATGCTTTTCATAGAAAAGACAAACAATTTTCAAATATACTTTCTTGCCGAAAAGATATTGAACACATTTGTTTAAACAATTCTGAGTTCACATATTTTGTATTTTTGTTCTTTCCCACTGCTACACTTACTTTTTTCTGTCGGTTTTCAGCCTAAGCAGGGAGTGATGTAGCAGATATAAATGAGGTTTACTTCTTAATGCGTATGAGTGTCCCTGTGGAGTGGTTTGGTCAAATGTTTGTCAATCAGATCTTAGGGCGCATTGATATCATTAGTTACATAAAGGACTATTTCAGCCTCTTTAGAGATCGCAGACGATCGGCAGACGGTTACCTGGCACCAGCCAGGACGGATCGCCTCATTTTCTTCTCTGCCTTCGTCTTAATTAAGATTAAAAAAAACAATAATGGTTTCATTATATTACGCGATCATTAATTAATAAATACTGAACATTTCATTAAAATTACTTGGTGAATTTTGGTTAATTTTTAAATGAAGGGAGGGTCAAAATTGATTTTGTTTATTTATATTTGTTTGTTTATTCATAAATTAATACCTAAAGGACTCCACACACTTTATAATAAAAAAGGAAATAAAAGTAACACACTTGATAATAAAAAAGGAAATAAAAGTAACACACTTTATAATAAAAATAAAATAAAAGTAACACACTTTATAATAAAAATAAAATAAAAGTGATACACTTTATAATAATAAATGAAATAAAAGTAATATACTTTATGATAAAAAATAAAATAAAAGTGACACACTTTATAATAATAAAGGAAATAAAAGTGACACACTTTATAATAAAAAAGGAAATAAAAGTAACACACTTTATAATAAAAAAGGAAATAAACTGATATTTAATTGAAACAACGAAATTCTCAGATTTCCCCATTGAATCGATCGTAAATAATTTTTGCCAAAATGGCGGTAAAATATTTCATAATTTATTTGGTATTTGTGCAATTTATGATTAAGATTTAAAGAATCGTTGGCGTTCCGGAGGGGGTCACGGCCGCGCTCACTTCTGGTTTTTCCTTCAGTAAATTTCAAGTACAAGTGATCATAAATGATAAAAGAAACTTATTTTTAACGAAAAATTTAGAATTGTATTTTTATTATAATAAAATAAGGTTTTTTAATGAAAATATAACAAATCTTTAATAAAAAATATATTTGAAATGTCTTCTCTTTGGGTTATTTATGAAAATATAACAAATCTTTGATAAACAAAATTTATGAATGAAATATGTTGAAATGTCTTCCTTTTATTGATATAAATAAAGTTTTTAAACGTATTGTATTTTGTGAAAAAGCAACATAATAAATGTGTTTTGATTTTTTTTTAATATTTGATTATTTATTTTTTCCGTTTTTCCTAAATCATATTTTTGTATTTATTTCCAACACTTACATTATTAATAACATGTATTTGTAAATTTTATCATTTTTATCATTATCAAAATACAAGACATTTCAAAACTTTATTTAGATCAATAAAAAGATATTTAAACATATTTGATTCATAAAAAGATTTTGTATTAAAGATTTGTTATATTTTCCTTAAAAAAACAACATATATTTGATAATTTGCTGAACAGGTGGTTGACTCTTGTTTTGTTTTTTGGGGGGTCTCATTGGGTGCCCTTACTCAGTTTATATGCACTCCGGCATTTTATTCAGTAGCTTACTTAGCCGATCTATCGCCAGGCAAAACAGTAAAGACGATAAGTTATCTCATTCTTCTGATCTTGACTTCAGGGATTGTTATTGTTCCATTGGTGTGGCTCAATAACATGGTTGTTTGCCACGTCTTTATACAGACTGCCATGGGTTTCTGATTACCGGATGAGACTTATATAATTAAACGCACATCAGTATACATGTGTGAATCGCACTATCATATGTCTTTTGGTAATGCATACAAGCTGGAAATATCCGAAAACTCTGAATAAAAAAACGATGGACGAATATTTGATCGTTCAGGAAGTTTATTGGTTTACAATGCATATTTTCATGAAATAATTGGTTTTCTTTTCTATGTTGATTGCAAAACGTGGCATTTCATGAACTATACACACCATAAAAAGGGTTTAAATGCATCAATTCTTTTATTTATGATCTATGTAAAATATCAGAATATCATACCTTACATTTATATGGCTTCTCTTTTTTTTCTTTATTTTAGGTAAGTTCACAAAAGTTTAGGAACATCATATGATTGTAACACTTGATTTCTTTATGTTGTCCATTTTGCTGAGTCTTGAATCCTTTTTTTCTCTCTTCCCCATTTCTCAACGCTTCAGTATTAAGTTGTATGCCTTTCTAATTCAGGATGTTCCTTGCTTTAATAAACTCCAAATACTGACTTCCACTCCAGACCTAAAATGGAAGACCTACATTAAAACATTTACAGCTCCATAAACTATCTGATCCCGATGCAATTTTATATATATAAGTCAGAAATATCCAAAGATGGAGTATTGCTGTCACATTTGCAAAACTGTCACTCAAAGAACTTTTTCCTGCATTGACAGAGTATAAAATCAACTTTGCAATCTAATATGGATGATCACTTCTCTTCCCTCCAAACATTTTGCTAGTCTTTCGCAACTTTTATGGTAAGTGCTCGGCTAAGCTTCAATCTCTGGTTCCTAACTGTAAACTTTCTCAGCAAAAATTTGTCTAACTACCATCACTTTAAGAACTGTACATTTTTCGTCCGTTTACCCACAACAAAACAGAATTTTTCTGAAAAGAGTTTTTTTTTAGAATTTTCTATCTGGGGAACACAATATCCTACAACATAGTCGTCTTAATGTACAATTCTAATAAATACGTGCAATTATTTGAAGTTTTGCACTTGATTCTCAGCCGATTCCTCTGAGTTTACGTGAGTTTTTAAGTTTAATTTTTTTATGAATTTTGGAACATACCTGCAAGGCGTTATCGGTCCAAATGTGGGTTATATTTAGTTTAATTTACTTTCCTGCAAAATGGGTATGGATGCCCTTCATGAAAATTCAGATGCATCCGATTTTTGTGAAATTTTAACAATTGGTATTAGACGACAATTAATAAATATTCCCTAAATTTCCCTTTCTTTGGAGTATTTTAAAGGGTTTTTAGAGACCATACTTTAAAGGGTTTTTAGGGACCATAATTTAAAAGTGTGTTTAGGGGCCATAATTTTAAAGGGTTATTAGGGACCATAATTTTAAAGGGTTTTTAGGGACCATAGTTTTAAGGGTTTTTTAGGGACCATAATTTTAAAGGGGTTTAAGGGACCATAATTTTAAGGGTTTTTAGGGACCATAATTTTAAGAGGTTTTTTAGGGACAATAATTTTAAGGGTTTTTTAGAGTTTAATGTAAATGGGATAAAAAGAGTGCGAAAGCCTTTTGTGAAAATTATGATATATCTGATTTTTGGTAAATTTTAACAATAACATCTTCTTCCATTTCTCTCCCACTCTTACTTTCTTTTTCTCTCCATCCCCCTCTCTCTTTATCTATTTATCTCTCTCCTGCTTTCTTTCTCCCCTTCTCTGTCTTTCTTTTTCTCTCCATCTCTTTCTCTCGCTTTCTCCCATTGTCTCTCTTCCTTTCACACTTCAACATTTCATTTATTTGCGCTTTAAAATGTTGATCGAATTCCAGTTAATCGAGCAAACTAGAATCTCTTGTGAATAGTCAGATTGTCTGATCTGTTTGATACGATCTCGTTTGATACAATTCCGTTTCATACTATTTAATTTGGTCTGAAATTTTAGTAATAATACTATAGTTGTTTCACATTTATTTCACGGTTTCCATCATAAGAATACAACTGTTTCCAACTGTTAATTAATGTGCCAGTTTCTATTTGATGGACCAACAAGTGCGCTTTGGGTTGATTTGGGCATTCTTTCTGATAGTGCTCAAATGTAGGTTGCAAAGGTATGGCAAGAGGACTGGTTGAAAAGGCAGGGCCAGAGTGAAAGGATTTAAAAAGGAAAACAGTTTATTTTTTTTCTTTGGGGTGAGAACAGTTATCTGGGCATTTCGTACAGATAAAATTCTACCATGAAAAACCTTTATCCATAAAAATACTGCGGAATACAAACTAGTTGTATGTAAAAATGTAAGTAATATAATCAATATATGTCGCTGGAACTATTTCTATTTGTCTGAATAAATAATATAAAGAATAACTGTCACTTGAACTCTTTCTATCTAACCAAAAAACGAGACTTTTTATTTATATCATCTTTCTTTTAACCTGTAAACATTGGAACTGCTTCATTCGTAGTTGAAATTGCTTATGTCACGAGTACAAATCCATGGGAGTCTATTCGGTATTAGCAGAGAGTTTATCCTACAAATGGTCCAATGTATGTATTTGCACACACCACCATGATGCGTTGTGTAGCTGCCATCTGTAAATATAATTTTAAAGTTTAGTATCAGGTGATTCACCCTCTTCACTTCAGGGTGGTAAACCTGCACTTGTTATTAAGGCCTAAAACTAGGGCTGTCATTTCAAGCTGATTCTAATAATAGTGGATAGATCCTTTCTTGTGTCAGTCCAAGATATTTTGCTTCAATCGAACTTCTCAGAAATCAAGGGTCTCCTTCCTGCGGCTAATACTTGATCTCTATGAAATATATACCTGTCAAACGTTGAGTCGGTAAGGAAGTTAACACATTAAATTTCCTCTCCCAAGTTGACCAGTTCACTGGTATAGTATACCTTTTTTGTGGTCTCTTTTTCTTACCGAATTCCAGGACAAGAATTCATCTAGTCTGGTTGAGTATCCAGCTACATGCAGTTACTTGAAGTAACATTACTTGGAGAAGGTGCACCATTCTTCCTATGAGCGAGTGTATGGTTGTATAGAAGGGATTTTATTTAGGTGTCGAATTCTGCTATTTTGAATATTTGGTCAGAGTTTATTTCTAGAGTGAAGTATCCTTATGTCAGGTTGTACAGAGAGATCTAAGACATTCGAAGATTGTGTCTAGTAATAATTCAAACTCTCCAGGATAGTGTCTAGTAGGTAATTCAAAGTGTGTGTTCCCATGTGTCTTTTAATACTTGAACTGTATGACGATGTTGAAGCCACATTTCACACCCATAGGGGTTTTCATCAATGTGACTTTGTAAGAAAATGTACCACACACTTCACATGAGTAAGGTTTTCCATCTGTCTGTTTTAACATGATTTTTTTCAAAGAGAATTTGTGGGAAAATGTTCAACCAGAATAATAAGGTTTTTCACTCTCTTCCAAATACTATAGAATTTTATGGATTTTGGCCGTTTGTTTTTAGTTGTAATTATTAGGATTTCTTATCAATTTTCCAGATACTTGCAAAATTCTCCTTCATGATGTCTTGAGCTCTTATTATAAAAGTGATTATGTTGATGTTTTTTAGTTTCCATCACATTACAGTATTTTTTGACATCTGCTTTTTTAAATTTGATTTCCGAGAAAATGGTGAACTACACATATCACACAATTAAGGTTTTTCACTTTTTAAAATTTTATTTAAGTCGAAGTTCACAAAATAAATGGCCCCTTACTAAGGCTAACACCGGATCTCTATATGAGATACATAGATATTCAAGTGTTCCATTGAAGTTCTCCTTTACCTCTATAAATTTTGAGTTAGTAAAGAAGTGAATAACTTTAATTTCCCCTCTCCGATTTACAAGCTGACTATGTTATATTATATCTGTCTTTTTGTCTCTTGATCTTATCGAACTCCAGGACCATCTACAGTTAAGTATCCAGTTTAGTGCTTTCACTACAGGCACATCACTTGGAGAAGGTGCAACATTGCTGTATGATTCACTAAGTAGCAATACCGATGGGTTTTTATTTGGGCTTTGAATACTATGTTATTTGAATATTTGGTCAGGGTTTACTTGTAGAGGAACTATCCTCATGCCTGGATTTGTAGAGAATGGTGTCTAGTAGGCATTTAAACCAGACACTCCAGCAACAAATATTTTTTAAGATTGTAACTGTCTCTTTAAGCACAATTCATATAGTCTGGTAAAGTATTTAACATAGTTCTCTTACTAGAGGCAACATCACGTTGAGAAGGTGCACTATACCTCATATGAGCTGAATCTGTCTGCAGATTTTAGAATGGAGGTATTTACATACTGAACCGGATATATCACATTAATAAGGTTTTTAACTTTTTTTGTGTTTCATTTTACTTCAGTCGAAGTTCTCAGAAATCAAGGGACCCCCTCCCTGGAGCTAGTCTCTATATGAGATACATAGATATGTATATATTCCATTAATTTTCTCTTTTACCTCTCAAACGTAGAGTTAGTAAAGAATTTAAGAATATTAATTTTCCTCTCCCCAATTGACTTGTAAACTATGTTAAAGTATATCTTTCTTGTTGTCTTTTGATATCATCTAGTCTGGTGGAGTATCCAGCTAAGTGCTGTTACTTGAGGTAACATTACTTGGAAAAGGTGCAACATTCCTCGTATGAGCCAGTGTATAGCCATATTTAAGGGATCTTATTTGGGCTTTAAATACTATGTTATTTTAAATATTTGGTCATGGTTTACTTTTTGGTGAAGTATCCTCATGTCAGCCCAGCATGACAAACGTTTGTACAGAGAGACGGAATACACTTGATGATGGTGTCTAGTAGGTAATTCAAACGTGTGTCGACATATGAGTTTTCAAATGTGATTTGTAAGAAAATGATGAATCACACACCTTACAGAAATAAGTTTTACCAGTGTGTGTGACCATATGATATTTTAAACTTGAACCATTGGAAAATGCTGAACCGCATACATCACATGGATAAGGTTTTTCACCAGTGTGTTTACGTATGTGTATGCTTAACTGATGTTTTTGCGAAAATGCTGAGTCACAAACTTTACAAGCATAAGGTTTCTCACCAGTGTGTGTCCGCAAGTGTATTTTTAAATGACAAAATTGTGAAAATGCTGTGCTGCACACTTCACAAGCATACGGTTTTTCACCAGTGTGTGTCCGCATGTGAATGTTTAAATGGGATTTGTGAGCAAATGCTGTGCCACACACTTCACAATCATACGGTTTTTCACCAGTGTGCATACGCATGTGTATATCTGAAGCAGATTTTTGTGTAAACGTTGAGCCACAAACTTTACATGTATATGTTTTTTGACCTGTGTGTGTTCGCTTGTGCACTTCAAAAGCCCTTTTTTTTGAAAATTTTGCACTGCATACTTCACAAGCATAAGGCTTTTCACTTTTCTCATCTTTTTGTGTTTTACCATTGTGTGTCTGCATGTGCTTTCTTACATTATATGGTGTTGACAATGCTAAGCCACACACGACACAAACAGAACGTTTTTCACCAGTGTGTATCCGCATGTGCATTGTTAAACTATATTTTCTCGAAAATGTTGAATCACACATTTCACATTCATATGGTTTTTCACCAGTGTGTCTCCTCATATGGAATATTAAAGTTTCTTTTCTTGAAAATGATGAGCCACACACTTCACATCCATACGGTTTTTCACCAGTGTGTATCCGCACATGAGTAGTTAATTGGCAGCTTTGTGAAAACGCTAAGTTGCATACCCCACAAGCGTAAGGCTTTTCACCAGTATGTGTTCGCATGTGCTGTATTACAACAGATGCTGATGGAAATGATGAGCCACACACCTTACAAACATGTTTTTTACTTTGTTTCATTTTACTTTGGTCGAAGTTCTCAGAAACCAAGGGGGTGTGTTTAAACATATGAATAATTATTTACATTTATTGAAAAATGTTGAACCACACACTTCACATGAATATAGTAGTTTTTCATTTTCGTTCCATTTTACTTTAGTCGAAGTTCTCAGAAATCAACGGGCCCCTTTCCTGGGGCTAACACTTAATGCCTATATGAGGTACATAGATATTCAAATATTCTATTAAAGTCCTCCTTTATTTCTCAAACGTTGAGTTAGTAAAAAAGTGGAGAACATTAATTTTGTCTCTATCCAATTGACCAATTAACTATATTGTAGTATATCTTTCTTGTGGTCTCTTGTCTTACCGGATTCCAAGACATGAATTCATCAAGTCTGGTGGAGTATCCAGCTGTGCTGTTACTTGAGGTAACATCACTAGAAGGTACACTATTCCCTGTACTAGCAAGTGTATAGTCGTGCTGCATGGGATCTTATTTTTGTTGTAAATACTATGTTATTTTAAATTTTTGGTCAGGGTTTACTTGTATCCTCATGTCAGGTTGTCCAGACAAACCCTTGTATAGAGAGACCGAAGACACTCGAAGATAATGTCTAGTAGGTAATTCAAACTCCTCAGTAAGTAATTCAAACTCCCCATCAGTGTGTGTAAAGATATGAAGTTTTAAATTTCGTTTGTAGGAAAATGCTAAACAACATAACAGTTATATGATTTATCACCTGAGTGTGTTTTCATACATCTTCTTAAATGTGATTTGAAGAAAAGGCAGGCTCGAATTTTTTGTGTGTAATGGGTGTTTCACTTTTTATATTTTTCATTTAAAATTCTGAATTACACACTTTACATAAATAAAGTTTCTCTCCTCTGTGTGTTCACATGTGCATTTTTATTCTGCTCTTGTGATGAATTCCGAAACACCCATCACCGAAGAATTATAGATTTATTAGGGTTTATACGGAAATATTGTAAATGTCTCATTTTGTCAAATTTAAACTCAAGTCAATTTCTGATTTTCATATTTAACACCTCTTAACATGCTAGAAAAACCTTGAGATATCCCATTTCTAGTTGATTTTGCAACAAGTATTTTTCTTAAATTGTGTTTTGCTCACAACACAATGATCAAAATAAGAAAAAATGCAGTAAGTGTAGAATTAATAAACCTACTGTTTTCCATACAATATTTCTTCACATATTATATATATATATATATATATACATACATTCCCGAAGCAGTTTTTCATGGTAAACAACTGATGCTCCCTTAAATAATGTTAAGACTAGTGTAAATTCTAGGAAGTAAACTGATATAGTGACTGCAAAAAGTAAATTGACTTACAAAAAAGTGATTTTCCACCGAACGACTTGGGACTAAAATGTTTTTTTTTAGTTTTAATTGTTGAGAATCTTCCGAGACTATATATATATATATATATATATATATATATATATATAATCTCAATCAAAATGAATTGATCAGTTTTCCACAGTTGAAACCTGAAAATAAAAATCATGTGTTAATTGTATTGCTTCATCAGAGTAATTTGTAACATAAATCACAGATCCTAAGTAGTTAGATGCATCAACTTGAAAAATAGTTTATTTATATTTTGTTAGTTTCAGACTTCTATTAGTTTTGTTTGTAATCATGCACTTGATATTTGAGCATTTCATTATCAGGCCTATTTGAGGCACTTTTTGATCAAGAAGTACTTGTTCAGAGTTCACTAATGATTGCAATGCCATCAGAATAAAACAGATTTGAGAATCCAAAATCACGATTAACATTTCTGTTTTTCTTCAAGACAAATTGCAACACAGAAAAGAAGAGCTGACAAAAGGCCAAATTTAAACAAAAACAAGTTAGTTCTCACTTAAAACTGCATATCAGATACGATAAAAGCTGAGATTATTATTTTTACTAAAATGAATACCAAACAAGACGCACTGCCCCTGAGACGTAAAGTTCTGCTGTGTATTAGAGACTAGATTTATAGATACATCCTAACAAGGGAGTTGTGCTGCAAGATGTTTATTCACATTACATTTAAATTTCTGCATGTTCGTACAGTCGGGGAAACAACGAGCAGGGGGAATTCTGAAGACAAGCAGTTTGAGGAAAGTAACTAGTCGAGTAGCAAGCCTTATGGCATCTGAGGATCTCTTCATTACAATGTAGGAAGTTTGCTACTCGTGATATTTATGCTGAGGAGCACAAGTTCTTTAGATCACACTCCATTAAAGTACTTAAAAACAAGCACATAGTTGCAACATTGCGGCAATGGTAGATGGGCTGAGGCTTGGGAGACAGTGTGGGATATATTAGATTATTGTCTCTTTTTTAGGACCATGTCCAAGTAGAAGGGACAGGTGGTTGATACACCAGCCCAGATGTTTCAATAATACTCCATGCAGTGGTGAATAGTGGTTTTGTAGGCATATAGGATACTGGCATGTGTTACGGTTTTGGCTTAGTGTAGGAAGTCAACCATCTTTGCAGCATAACTGACAGTATCCGCTATGGATTTATTTATTCCAATTCATAAAACCTGTGAATGTAAGGTCGAGGAGTTTGAATATTGGACTCTCGGGAATAGTGCGATCAGCCATGGCAATTAGTGGTTGGTAAGGTTTCTTAAAATTGTTAAAGGTAATGAGCATTGTATTGGAAGCATTAAATGTCACAATCCATTTATGATACCATTCCACTACTTACTGTAGATCACTTTCTAAGAATTCAACATTGCCTTGAATATGCGTGTGCTCGATTTGCTCTCATACCGAGAATAATTTGTGGTGCCATAACCTAATATACCCATCTCTGACGAAATGGCATGAAAACAGTAGTTTTTGAAACTCAGGGATAAACGTCTCAGGATGTACCCCTGGAACACTCGCATTAATATTGTTTAGATGTTTCTAGATGTTTCTTTTAGCTAAGAAAGATCTGATTATATTCATCCAATAATACTACACAAACTAATTTTCCGGAGCTGTCCTTTCATGCCAAACCTTGTCAAAGGCTTAAGATATATCAACTGCGAACGTGCTAGCTTCAATTTCAGCATCCAGTGTATGGTACATTCATTCAGAGATTACAGTTAGCATATCTGCAGCAGAAAGAGATTGCCTAAATCCTTACCGGTAGTCATATAGATGTTTAATATTTTTAAAGTGTTCGAGTATGGGGGGGGGGGGAAATTCATTGATTACCATTGTTCACAACACTATGATAGATTTTTGTAGAAATCGAGAGTCCCTGATTTCAGTGAGTCAATGGGTTTTACAGTCATCTCGGCATACCTATGGCTATTACATTCTTACAATCGTTTCTTCATGCTATATATTTTTACATGATTTACAGTGGCTGAAACGATAGAATGCTTGCTGCCTATGTGCAATAGCAGCTGCACATGGCAAAGTTAACCATTTGTTCAGCAAAGACTGTAAAAGTTTGATTCCATGATATCTCTTACAGATTCCCAATCAGCCTTTGGTTATATCTCATCATTTTAAGTAACTGTCCTTCGGTTTGGGGCCGAAGGTTTAACGTGCTATTAACCATTATCAGCTAGTGGGCTATAGACATCCACCACACTAGATTTTGGCAGTGTTGCCAAGAATAGTTCGAGAAATGAGGGTTGCTGATCCTCACGATCTAGAAGACAGGTCGGGAAAGTCACGATTTATGAAAGGAAATGTGCAATATAGAAAGTCTGTGTCTGTTTATCTCTAGAAACCAAACAGATCTGTGAGGAACCTGAAAATCCCCAAATACATGAATTTGTGCACTTGGATCTAAGCAAAGTGCTCTGTCTTTGAGCTGACGTTTGTTTGTTTTTCTTTTTATTGTCATACATAATATGTATGTACTACCATAGAAAAACGAGCTTACTTTATTAATAACATTGATATTCTGTCCACCAATCCAATATCATGATTTACATTATTTTCTACCTAAATAAAAAATGCAGTAGTTGCATCACAGAAGAGAATAGCATACAAGAGCAACTTTATATAAGAACAGATTCATTCTTCTTCAAATTGCAGATCAGATCAGATAAAATCTGAGATTAATAACATGCATGTATTGACAGTAGGTGTGTATGCTTTTGTCTGTGTCAAATGGACAGCCAAAACAATGAAAAAAATTGTTGACTTTACCAATAACATAATGAGAGCAATGTGTGAAGTGACGTTTCAGTAAATACATAACTTGTGTCATATACTTACTAGTTAAATAGAAAGTATACAGACACACAAAAAGATCAGCAGTCATTGTGGTGAGTAATATTAATCTAGAAGGAATGGTTGAAGGCACAAAAAATATACGTTACTGGACTACTAGATCAATCAATTACCTAAATACTGTTGTGAGGATCTGGGTGGCTTGAATGTAGTGAAGACATGATGGTATTCTGTAGTATGTGGAAAAGCTTACATTAATTAATTGTATTTATGAACATAAATGAAGTCATTTTTGTCTTTGAAGACTTACATCATTACATTATATATATATATATATATATATATATATATATATATATATATACACACGAGGCCTGTCCTGGTTATACCAGATCAGGCTGCCCTGTGGCTCCCTGAGACGAAATTCACCTACATTGACGTTTTTTTTTTGTTTGTAAAACTTAATTATGTTCTACAAAACCAAAAACAAAAACAACAGCCCCTCTCCCTTTCTCCCTCCCCCTTTTTATTTTTATTTTTCCTACCCTACACCCGGTCCTGGATATGACCTTAAACTACATCCGATGGTGAGATCCGGCTTACGGACTTTGGGGAATGTGGAGCCTCCTTTTAATTACCATTGCTCCCAGGTCCACCCTGACCCGGAGTGGTAGTACCTGTTAGGGTCCCAACTATGGGTTAAATAGAAACAGATATTAAAAGGGGAAAGAAACAAAAAAGAGAAGAAAACAAGACCAGATTCGGCATTAAATAACCCAAAAAGGGTTGATATGCCGTAAAACAAAACTACCAAACCAAAAACCATGATTAAACATTTGGAGATATAAAGAACTTGAAGCATAAAAACTTTCACTATAATGACCAGATTCGGCATTAAATAACCCGAAAAGGGTTGATATGCCGTAAAACAAAACTACCGAGGCCTGTCTAAAACGTATCCGATCTTAGGCCAGAAAAAATATTTCAAATACGTGACAGAGGTGGGACTCTAATCTACTTCAAAGTCGGCCCCTTGTGCTTGTACACACTTAGCCCACCGATCCATCCACTGCCGGAAACACCTTTGAAAGTCTTCTCTTGGAATGGTGTTCATCTCTGCCGTTGCATTAGATTCAGCAGATGTTTGAAGATGTGATGTGCAACACAAATCTAAAAGTGGTTAAACCGATTCAAAAATGGCCGCACATCAGCGGAGAGTGACCATCATTCTGGCAGGCCTCAAACTGCTCGGAGTGCAGCTGTTGTTAAGAGGGTGCGAAAATAGAGATAATGCGAACGCTACGGCAGAGATGAACACGTGACTCATGCTGGAGTTGGAATTATATATATATATATATATATATATAT
The DNA here is from genome assembly GCA_963556195.1 of Sepiola atlantica. Classification (NCBI taxonomy): domain Eukaryota; kingdom Metazoa; phylum Mollusca; class Cephalopoda; order Sepiida; family Sepiolidae; genus Sepiola; species Sepiola atlantica. The sequence goes on along the minus strand of OY744525.1, from coordinate 121,619,603 downwards.
ATATATATACCAATTAAAACGTGACTCTTAATTTAGTTTTAATTTTGTCTAGATGCGATATTGGCAGTTGATTTCTTTCATGTGTTCGTTGAACGATTATAAGATTACAATTCCTGAATATACCCTAAGAAGACTTCATTTTCGTTTGGTTTTGACCTTTCATATTATGAAAACGAATTAAAAATATTAACTCTTACTTGACCTTCTTTTATTGTTATGCCCATCACATTCAATGAGGGTTTAAAGCAACAATTTTGTTTCACATTTCTTCTGTACTAGCTAGATATTTGATGAGAACAATTTTACAAATTCTTTCATCAAATAGAGATGGCCTCTAAGTTTCATCCTTAAATGCTTTTTTCTTTATCATGTAATTTTTTTTTAACTGTGGCCACAAATATTTGGAAAATCTGACCCTTTTGCCAGTTTACTTTTGCAGATTTGTTATTCTTACCCATTTTTGTATAAAAAAACAAACATTACCCACCTTCATTTATTTCGACAACATCGCTTCCTACTACTTCTTTGCCTTCTTCTTTTTCTTCTTCTTCTTCTTCTTCTTCTAATATTTCGTAAATATCTTAATTCTAATTCATCGCTCCTCACCAACCCACCCCCCATTTGCAGTCTCCCTCCTCTCACAAATAGCACTGGAATGTTACCACTAACCCATAGTACAGGTGAAAAAAGAGTCCCCTTCCCCCCAAAAATAAATAATAGTTAAAAAAAAAATGTTTGTCCATCTTCCGTTTGCAATACCCTTCCTCATTAAAAGTAAACTAGAAAAAAGAATTTAAAAAAAAAAAGAATTACAAATGTTGGCAGCTTCTTGGCAACCAAGAAAAAAATACACAATAAATAGTCCTATTTACTTGTCTCCTCACCAGGGCAGAGTTAGACACAAGGTCGGTTTTTAAGGTAAGGAACATCCAGTTCCCCAAAACGGGTCACTGTGGATTAGAACAAAAATAAAAATTGCCCCAGTCTAGAAGAATGTTTCCTTCCCTGACGGAGGACAGAAAAGACTGAGTTTAGTATTAGAACAGATACTACACTTTGCTCCTAGCCAAATTGTTTGCAAAAAGAAAAAAAAGTGCGTTCCCTTCGCCAAGCATTTGAGTAGCTACATACGCCAAGATTCGGGAATCTCCGTAAGCACTGAAATCCTTTGAATGTCTATTTTCATAAGCATAAAAATATTTACCCATCGCGGCCATTTTCTTTTTAAGATTTTGTAATTCTTACATTATTGACGAGTAGGGTTTTAACTTCTTCATTTTTGTTTTTAAATGCGTAAAACTGTGTTAAAAAGTTTGGGGAGGGGGGATTTTTTTTAAGCAAAATTATTTTTGTTGCAAGAAAATGTAATGGCGACCAGCGATTAATATATTGAATTAAATTTTGATTTTCAATAAATTAAAAGTAAATAAGAACAATTTTAACAAGAATAAAAAGAAACAATTGATAATTGGTGAAAAAAATGCCCGTGACGGGTAAAACTTTTTTAATAAAAGTTAAAAAGTAAATTAGATTTTTTCAGGCAAAAATTCTATTTAATCCAACATTTTTGGGCGAATAATTCCAAGCAAAATCAGTGCGATATTCAGTAATCCTACTAACGGTGCTTCCACACAGAATGCGATAAATTACGTGTTTAAGCATTAGGAATTGTATTATATTGTTGGTTTTGTTAATTAATATCAACTGAAGAATCATTTCGAGTTAAAATCCAAGAAGTATTACGCACGAAAACCTACGAAAAGCACGGTGGAAATCTATGAACTATCGAATATATTCATAAATAATCTCAATTCCGTCCAATATGACCGCCAAGTGTCACGTTTTAGATCGACCGGAATGTGTTGAACGAAAAACGAACCCTTCACAGAAAGCAATAAATTTTACAAACTAAACTATTTTTATACCTAATTAAATTTTTTGAAATAAAATAAAATATATTTATAATTACACACGGCTTTTCTTCGTTTTTCTTTCTTTCTCCAGGTCAACAGTTCTGTTTTTCTATCGCATCGTCCGAGATTCTTTTTTTTCTTTTAACAAAAATTAAAAAGAAAATTATAATTTTATTTCAAGACAAAAAGTACAGTTTCAAGCCAGAATTATATTTATGAAACATAATACCAAGCGAAATGAGTGTGATATTCTCATGGTCCCTATAGTGCAATTGATCCACATATAAAGCGGGTTTTCATTAAAAAAAATCATACGAAAACAAAAAAGAAGGAAGAAATGTCATAATACTTACTTATATTTTGTATGTTTTTTTTTAAATCTTTTCTCTCTCGTTGCGATGCAACATTACGGAATTAATATTTTTAAGTAAAAGAATAACAATAAAACAAACAATTTTAAGGATTTTGGAGGTTAATAAAATTAATGATTGTTTTTGTTGAAGTTTGAAATGAGAAAACAATTGGATTGGAAGAAGAAATAGATCAAGGGACATAATCGAGGGAAGGAAATTTATTCGAACTCTTTAGTTTTATTGAAAAAAATTTTTTTAAATTAATTGATTTTGTCGTTAATTTGGTTTGTTTCTAGTTTTTATTATCATTTTTTTTACCTATATTCACCCTATTTTGTTATGTTTTTGTAAGTAAATAAGGCAAGACGAAGTGTATATGTCGGGGCCAATTTTCAAAACCCGCTAGATTGAGAAAGCAAAATCGCCAGAAAATCGCTAGATTTTTAACTTTTCGTCATTATTGGCAACTGAGATTTTCAAAACCCGCTAGATCGAAAACAATAAAGGCGCTAAAAAAAACCCACTAGATTTTAACTTCGTATCCTAATATATATATATATATATATACATATATATATATATATATATATATATATATATATATATATATACCTATCAAAATGACTGCCAAATTTTATCGACTACTTTTGTCTGTTTTTCAAAGCTATGACAGCGAAAATATATCCACTGTACAAATATTAATTTGTCTGTTATTGTCTATTACTTAAAAAAATTATTTTGCAAATATTAATTTGTTGTCTGACTTAATAAAAGTTAATTTGTTTTCATAAATATTAATTTGTTGCCACTTGGATCTAGGGTTAGTGGGAGGTTTAATGGAGTGTATATGTTATTTGTAAGAAACAAATCATAAAATCAAACAGTGTTTATTAAAAATTGAAATATATTACAAATTTAACATCACAATAATGACGTATTTAGATACGTTATTATTGTGATGTTAAATATAGAATATTGCCCAAGAAATTGTCTACAAAAATGAAATTAATATTTGCAAATAAGCCGCAAAAATAATTAATATTTTCAAAATAAAAGCTATAAAAAATATTCATAAAAATGAGAAAACAAATTAATATTTGCAAAATGTTTTTTTAAAAATCCACAAAAATCTGAAAATAAATTATTATTTAGGAAATAAAAAAAGAAATCCGCAAACATCGGGCAACAAATTAACAAGTTTGCTCTGTCACCGCTGAAAAAAAAAACAAAAGTCGGCCATTTTAATATTTTGTTAATGGTTGAATTACTTGTGGTAATACGAAAAATAAATAAAGAATAAATTTACCAAAAGTCGAAAAAAGTGCGTGCGACGTGGGTGTAATCGGGCTGTTAATAGTCAATTTATTGAATATTAAAGTTAGTTTTTTTGTTGTGTTATTTATTTATATTAAATACACCGTTGTATTGTATAACTTATCTTTTTCGAAAAAAAAACAACAACAATTATTTCAGAATGCATCAGTTGTCATATACTTGTAACATAAAATGATCCCCCATTTCCGGGCCATTCTAACTTAGTAGGTAAAAGAATTTAGTTAACATTGGTTCTCTGAGTGTAAGTCGAATATTTTTATTGGTAAATTATGGGGATGCAAAGTTCACTGCCTCCTATCTCTCTTATCAAACCTTTTGTAATGATAAAAATCGAAAATTAAACAAAATGCTGGAAGAACATTACATTTTCGCACGATTGGTGACATTGTTTCTACCAGTATTTTGTTTAATTTTCGATTTTTAGCGATTATCCGAGTGATCATCGTCGACATCTTATCGACGCCATTTTCTTTTTGAGTATGAACTGAACAGTCGACACCATGTTAACTTTTAACAAAAATATACTTTAAAATAAGTTAAAACACTAATAAACTTATCCAGGTAGGTAGAATAGTAAGTTATTTTGCCTTTGGTAACATTTATTTGTTGAACATTTATTTGTTGTTTTTTTCTGTTGTTTTTTTTTTACCCATTGTTCGTTCTTTTCGCTCTCGTTATAAATGCCCTAGAATTGTTGTTTTATTATTAATTTATTTTTACGTTCGTGAGCTTTTGTCCGTGTTTGAATTATTTTGGTGGCCTTTTGTCCGGTGAGCTTTTATCCGGTCGCGATCACCATTTTATTTTTAGAATATTAACATTTTTATTGACATGTAAAACTACTGCAGATTTGCATATATCATGTATGGAAGGTAGGTTGAGAAATAATCTCATGATGACTAAAGAGAAAATTAATACGGAAAATAGTTTTACTGAAATCTGAAATTGCGTGTGTGTATGTGGCAAACGAAATCGCCAAATTTTAAAGAAAAAATCGCTAGCCGCTAGATCCAAATTTTACTAGCTAGATTCAAATCAAAATCGCCAGATCTAGGGGGAAACCCGTTAAATTGGTAACACTGTTCGTTTTATTAACGTTTCATGCGAGAATTACATTTCCGGGGGAGGTAACTCACATCGCTATAAAATGTCTGCTAACATAACATCTCCCTTTTTTTTTGGATAGTCTTTGGGGGGGGGGTCTTTAGTGTCCATGCTTTACTATTTGATTCATTTATTTATTTTAAATTTATTTATTTATTATTATTATTATTATTATTATTATTATTATTATTATTATTATTATTATTATTTATTTATTTATTTATTTAGATATATTGTAGGGAAAATAATCCTGAGTCAATCTCTAAAAGGCGCCGAGGCAGCAGTCAGGGGTGGGTTGTAAAAGGAAATGCTCCCTTAGCAACCCAACCAATAAGTCTGGTAACAATATGTAATCGAGCAGAGAACAAACTTCTCTGCTGGAGCAACTGTTACATAGTACATGTAAATTAATGTCTTTTACGCTTCTAATAATACGAAAGCAATACAAAATCATATGAAAAGTTTCGAAGCGTTTTCAAACTTTTTTAACACTCTTCTTTAAAGCGGTTTCAGTGTTAGATAATGGCCATGTGAGGGATGGACGCATCTATTTGAGACGGGTTTGACTTACGCGATTTGTAGCGGAGTCATTCCGTGCAAAGCTAGGAATGTGTTTTCCCACATTCACGGTGACAAGTGATGTGACCTTAAAGTTAGGTGTTGAGGGCACACCTGGCGGATCACGAGGTTCGTTGACATCAGAGTCCGTCGCTGTGGGAAAACTAAATTGAGATTTGATCAGTTCTCACTTGGAAGCGACGAGAACAAGTCACGATCATGTAGCTGTTACAAGAAGGGATTAAGAGTCCCAAAATATAAGAGCCTGAGTAGAATCTTTCATATTCCTCTCTCTGCAAGTAATTACGAAATAACTAGTGAATTTAGTTAGCGTAACCTCTCTCTCGATAACAACGAACTCCTCAGGTCGGCTAATTAAATAGTTAAATAAAAACGGCTCGAATTAAAACAGAAAAATACTTTGTTGTACTTGTTAAGAAGTTGATTTCAGCCCACGAATAAACGGCGGTTCGATGGACGACCAACGAAGATTATGGGTGCCACAGCAGCGTCTGCGGTGACGGTGATGACAAAGGCAACCATAGCAGTCGCGGAAAATGGCTGCGGGTAGACGACGGAAAAAGAAAGGAGAGAAGAGAAAAGGTTTGTACGAGTAGCAGTATAGCTGTGACGACGATCGAGAATCGGATCGAGTAGCTACGACATATCGTCCCATTTGAATCAACAACGAAGGTTCTACGATGACTACAGAGTTTGGTGAGCCAATAACGTGTAAATGTAACATCAGTAGGCACTTTTAATAGGCACTTTCAAGCCTTTAAACTGTCAGTACTGTTACACACCACTTTTTATCATTTTACTTTTTAAAACGTTTTTCGTTAAAACATAATTCTTTTAGAATATTTCAAATTAAGCATGGTGCACTTTTTCTTTCGGTTTTAGTTCTTTCATATTAACAGATTAGGACCCCAAAAATGTGCAACATATAAAAGTTACCTTACATTCTTTTCGTCATCTAGTTGTGATCGCCATTGGTACTGTCAGTTTCCATTGCGCATCTCTGGCCGTGATCGATGCTGGTGATCTTTGATCTGTGGATACAACTTCATAGACAGGCAGTAGACAAACGTGGAGACAATTTTTCCTCAGAGAGAGATTCAAGTCTTCTATTCTGGACTTCGTTTCGGAAGGGTTTTATCCATTTGTTCGCTCGATTTACATTCATCCTTCTCGCTGTGGGATGCGACTAAGACCGGGGATTTCTGCTGGATCTCTTTGAGATCCAGACCATACAACGAGCGACTACATCGTCGACTTGACGCTCTCACTTCCAAACCCTTTCTGTGTCAAAAGCCTTAGTTTCTCACGAAGAAAAAGCGACGTCACAAATCCACACGTGTGCCAGCCATGCAAAAGCATTTCCTTCACTAATGTTTTCTGACCCTGGGTTTCCTGTGTCAGCGTCGAATTTCAAATCTTGTTATGGTCTTTCAAAAATATGATTGACTTACAACGGTCCCCTTCGGTGCATGTCAGCTCGACACGCACTAATTGTCTTCATTTGACCCCAGCCATAATTCATACTAGTTCATTTAATCGTATCTACAAATATCTGGCCCCATCCACAATATAACACTACCATCCAGCGTCTGGTCTATAGTGAGACCAATAACGCACTACTTTTGGTCACCACCAAGCTCTTGAACACTATAGCTTGATGGGTGGTCTCGACTGCCGTCCAGACCTGGTTCTTGTGTAGTCTTAAGAATTGAGGGTTCTGCATGCTGTTTTCACAGTTTCTTCTCTTGGTGGATAAACGCTATAGAATGTCTGCTCACTTAACACACCCAAACAAGACACTTTGTCATTGGGACGTAAGGAGTTACTGTGAATAAGGGACAAGATTTATAGTGGGATTCTAAGTGGGGAGTTGTGCAGCGAGATGTTTGTTCATTGTTCAAATTACATCTAACTTACTTTAGAGATCGCAGACGATCGATTGGCAGACGGTTCCCTGGCACCATCCACGGCGGATAATCTTATCTTCTTCTCCTTCTTTATCACCGACATCCCATGATGCTATCTTAAACCAAATATAAATTTATCTACAAAGTGGCAACAGAAGAATTAGCTTTTTTGAGTTATTGTACTCTACTGTACAATTAGTGTTGTTCACAAAAAATATATACTTTTCTACAGAAAAGGCAAATATTTTTAAAAAGATGCTTTTCATAGAAAATACAAACAATTTTCAAATATACTTTCTTGCCGAAAAGACGTACACATTGAACACATTTGTTTAAAAAATTCTGAGTTCACATATTTTGTATTTTTGTGCTTTCCCACTGCTACACTTACTTTTTTCTGTCGGCTTTCAGCCTAAGCAGGGAGTGATGTAGCAGTTATAAATGAGGTTTACTTCTTAATGCGTATGAGTGTCCCTGTGGAGTGGTTTGACCAAATGTTTGTCAATCAGATCTTAGGGCGCATTGATATCATTAGTTACATAAAGGACTATTTCAGCCTCTTTAGAGATCGCAGACGATCGGCAGACGGTTCCCTGGCACCAGCCAGGACAGATCGCCTCATTTCTCCTCTGCCTTCATCACCGACATCCCATGATGCTATCTTCAACCGAAGATAAATTCATCTACGAAGCGGCAGCAGACTTTTCACTTCCCCTTTTGATTAAACCTTTCGTTGTTTGTTGGTATAAAAGTGTTGCTTATTCTTTTGTTAAACGTTATTCGTTTTTACTTATATTAATAACATGGATGTATTGATTTTTTTATATTTTATTGTTATATATATACCGTCTTTTGGGTCATTTTGGACAGGGAAGGGAGCTGGAGATTGAGACACAGTGTGGGACCTATTAGATTAGAGGCTCTGTTTTTTTATCTTGTCAAAGAGGGAGAGACTAGTGGTTGGTGCACCAGCCCAGATGTGGCAACAATACTCCATGCATGAGCGAATGGTAGCTTTATAGAATTGCAGGATACTTGGCAGTTTTTACGGCATATCCAGCGTCTTTTGGGTGATTTTATGCTGATTTGGAGATCAATTTCGGTAAATTTGTAGATTAACACAATCAGCTAAATTCTAGTCCTCACCCCCAGCCACCCCATAACAATTAGATTCTACTTTTTTAGCCGATTACGCGAGAATATCCTAAAAAAGAAACAATAAGTTAGAATTTATAGTAGGTGATCAGTTTCACATATAAATTTACCATAAAATGATCCCCCACTCTAGCGTTTTAGGGCACTTAACAAAACAAATAGTTTCTGCTATGGAAGATAAATTCTATGTGTTTTTTTTTGTTGGGACGGAGTTATCTACATTTTAAGCAATTATGTGTGATTTGACGATCATGCCAGTCGGACTTAGGGTAAGTGGAAAAAAGGTTTAGTTTACTGCTCTAAAAAATTATGATTGTCTGAAATTGGGTGATCATTTTACGTTAAATTTATATACTAAACTGATCCCCAACTCTAAAGCCTAGGGTAATTGCTTGGGGGTGTTTTTCTTATTTCGGAAAAAGTTTTTCATGTTGTTCACACGGAACTGCTTAAAAAAGTAGAATCTTAATTTTGTAGGGGAGGTGGAGGGGATTTAGATAAGAATGTTAATCAATCAATTACTGATTAATTTCTTGCGGAGGTGTATATTTTCTAAACAAATATTGTGTAAACGATAGGGTCGGCAAGGATTGGGGCTCTTTCGAACAACTACCATGAACATAACAATACAATAGAGAGATGTTGCTAGTCTCTCTCTACTCTATCTGTGCTAAAACGGCTGTAGGGAAGAAAAAAGATAATCTCCTAGTAGATTTCGAAGTCGACTTTGTACTCTGTCATTGAGTGATTGAGCAGTTAATAGGGGTTGGAAATAGGATAGGCAGAAGAAACTAAATTTGGAAAGATGAATTCTGGGGTAACGTTATAAGAGGTGAACACTTTGCCCAAGGGTGTCCAAAGAGGTTTAGTGTCGTGGCCAAGACAAATTCCATTTAACCCATTAAGGGAGAGCCAGACAGGTACTACCGCTCCTCCGGGTCAGAATGGACCTGAAAGTTGTGCTTAGTAAGGGATAATTCCATACTTCCCAAAGCCCTTAAATTGGGGTTTCGATCATAACCAGGACGTTGATCATCGGAGAATTAATATTAATTGTTGGTGTTCGTTTATTGTTTCGAATGAAATAAATTGTTCCCGTTTAAGATTGACAAAATGGCCGCCATTCAAAATCTTACAAAAAACATGAAATATTTTGAATGATCCAATTAGACTTTATTTAAAGAAAATAAACATTATGACATACGATTTTAACTAGTGTTGGGGTTAATGAAGGATGTGTCTTTCCCCAGACTCAGGGTTAGTTAGTGTCACATCAGACTTAGGGTTAGTGGCTACCACTTCAAGCTTAGGGTTACCGATAATCATCACATACTTTGCTTTTGTGACAACAACCCCGGGTTTAGGATTAAGGACTGCCATCTCGAATTTAGTGTCAGTGACTGTGACCCCTGAGTTAGAGTTAGTGACCATTTTTCCTGAACATAAGGCTAGTGAGCCCCCCCTCCTAGACTTACGGTTAGTGACCGCCACCCCAGCGTTACTGTTAGTGACTGTCATCTTGAAATTAGGTTTGGTGTTGGAGTTAATGAATAACATTTTATTATTAGTTTATCCGTTAGTTCACTCTATTGAGCTCGGGTTAGATTGCTTGAATCAGAAAAAGGTGAGTTTGAAAAACCAGTTAAATATAAAAACATACACATACAAAATTAATCATTCTGTTCGCTGTATCTCTCTCTCTTTCTCTCTCTCTCTCTTTCTTTCTTTTTCTCTCTCTTCTTTCTCTTTCTCTGGTGTATGTTAATAGTAATAATAATAGTGGTGATATTATTACTTACGATCGACTATTTCAATTTTTTAAATTTTTAGTTAGTATTACAACCTTTGTCTGTTAATAAAAAGAGAGAGAAAGAGAGAGAATGAGAGAGACAGAAGCGAGGGGTATAGACATTGTATAAAATAAGAGATATACCACTAGTCGTTACCAACAATAAAATTGACATGGTTGAAACATCGAAGTGATTATATCAGTTAATCCTTTCTAATCTGATATTTTCGCACCAACTAAGATTAATCATTGGATTATCTTGTAAGTGTGTAAAACTTTATTTTACAAATTGAATTTGAGATATTATTATTTATGACGACTTTTAGTACGATTAGAATTTTGTTTTTCTCTTAACGTGTATGCAATGATTACGATTTCAAGTCGCTTGTACTGACTATAGTTCTTAAAAGTGTCTTATCTTAATTTTTCAAGTACTTTCAGTTTAACTTTTGATTGTGTTTGAAAGATAAAAGTATTAAGTCAATATCTAAAAGAAAACAAATGTATATTTACGTGTGAAAACAATTAGAATAAAAAATGTTATCAAAAAAGCGAAAAATCAGTTAAAACCGCAGATTCAATAAAACATTTTTTTAATTCGCTGAAAAGGTCAATATCATTCTTTGGAACTGTTTCAATTTTAAATTAAAGTCTTAAGAGAGTGAATTACAAAAGAATTTACCTCTTTTTTTACTAAAAAAAGTCTTAATTATCCGAGAGAAAAAAGTGAAAGTTAGCTAAAACATGTCCGGAACCTGTGTTGTAATTGTAAACAGAAAATATGGCTAAAAAATCTCTAAATCTGGAAGACTCAAACAGCCATACTTTTAAAAAAAATGTTTACTTTACGAACTGCGTCAATTTTATTAATTACTTTTACATGATGATTGATTACAATCTTGAACTATTACATTACTCGATTTATTCTTTAAGAATTACTGTAATTTAAAATTACATTAATTCTTTAAGAATAAATAACTAATGTATTGTTACGACATATGTAAGAATGTTGTAATGACAACTTAGATTAATTCTTTTAAAATAAAGCTAAAAGAGTATTTTTTATTTTAAGTGCGAAAAAGTAATACAAAGTAAGTGTGTGGCAGATTAATAGATCGATGCTAAAGTTCACAGACACACTAAATCTGCTGTCCAGAATTTTGAATTGCCATCTGCACGTTTCTAAACAGTGCATATTGACATTGTCAGCCCATTACCCTTAACGCGCAGTGAACCGGACCCGTATCTGAGTCCATATAGATATCTACTGACCTGTATCGATCGTGCAACTCGCTGGATTGAAGTACAGTCTATGACTGAAATAGTTGCACAGTCGGTAGCAGAAGCATTTATTAATGCATGGATATCTAGATTTGGAGTTCCACTGCATGTTGTAACGGATCGAGGCAGTCAATTTGAGAGTGAATTATTCCAGGAATTAGCCAAGGTGATAGGTTTTTACCGATTAAGAACGACTTCATATCATCCTCAAAGCAACGGATTGATAGAAAGAGCATCTCGTACGCTAAAAGCAGCGATAATGGCTCGAAAAGAATCATGGATAAAAGTTATACCTATAATTCTACTTGGTATACGCTGTATCCCTAATGAATCAGGCTTTTCACCTTTTACTTCTGTTACTGGAGCACCAATATTGATCCCTCAGCAATTGGTGCACAGACCGGGCGTAGAAAAGGAAACACCTGTAAATCATAAATACATACGTGATTTGTGTGATTCGATGTACCAATTTGATGCACTCAGCTGCGATAAAGGACATCACCATGCAAATACAAAACCTTTCATACCAAAAACCCTACTTTCCTGTGAGAAAGTATGGCTTAGAGTCGATCGAGTGAGAAAACCATTAGAAGTGCCTTATTCAGGTCCTTATAAAGTTCTGACTCGATCAGCTAAACATTTTCAGATCGATATGAGCAATGGTACTCATACTCATGTATCAATAGATAGGTTAAAACTTTATATAGAACCAACTAGCAATAACGACAAAACTAGAACTACTAAGAAAGAACAGACAGATGCATGCACAACTAACAAAGAAAATATTGAAACAAATACCGCTGACGAAGTCGATAAAAATATTACTTATAAAACATATGAGTCTAAATCTGGTAGAAAAGTTACATGGAAGAAAAATAACGAATTTTTTTATTTTTAATAACTATTCAAAAGTATGACTAATTATAATAAGACAGAGGACTAGATATAAGTATAAGAATGATGCGAAAACAAAACTAAGGAGATTACAAAATAAATAAATAAATAAAAGTAAAATTGAAATAGGGTAGTGTCTATCGGTTAAGCTCCGCTTACTGGTGGAGGACTATTGTGGTAGATCAATAGATCGATGAGACGAACGGGCATTGAAGGAAAGTGTTAGCCTGTTTAGCTACCCCTTTTCTTTCTAGGTTCGTTCGGCTTACTCTCTCCTCTTCTCCCTCTTCTTTTTCTTTCTTTCTTTCTTCTTGAAGAGGGGATGACAGTACCGGTCAGCATCATAAAAATAAGTGATAACAGATGTGGCCGAAGTGTGAACTCAGATGAGTGTTCACACATGTTTATCAAGTGGGTGCTAAATAAACTTTAATAAAATCAGGGAATTATCGGAAAGAAATCAGTTCTCTTGGCGACACCAGACAACGCGCCTCGCTGCCAATGAAGACAGCAACAACAACAAAAGAACACCCGACTTGTAAGTGCGAACGCCAGCATCCACTTGTAAGCACGTCTGCTGTCTTCCCACAATAACAAGCTTAACCAAGAACGCACACAAACACACACGCATACTAAACTTTAAGGACAAAGTTAACACATCGTGTCGTTTCAAACTTTTTTATCCTTCAAACTTTATTGTTAAATTTTACATTTTTGTAAAATTGTTTACATATAAAAGTTTTTATTCTTTTACTTTGCAGTTTCTTCTTTTTATTAGCAATATTATATTGTTAAAAGTTAGCACTCGCTAACTGGTGATCCTTGTTATCGAATCGGTCTCAATTTATCTACGCAAAATTAATTGTTTAGTGTGGTGGCTTGGTAATCCCTAAATCTAAAATACCAGACCCCAAACAGGGAACCAAAGCCATCCCCACAAGTGACTACACTGACACTATTCGTTGAAAAAAGTTAAAAGATTAAAAAGTATTTAATAATAAATGGATAGAATTCAATTTTGAAAGAAAATGTCATATTAGAATTCTATTTATTTATTAATAAATAATTGTTTTAAACATTTTAAATAATATTTATTCATGAAAAAATGACAAAACAAATACAAACTTACATTTTATCTTTCAAAATAATTGTGAAATTTACGAAACTGTTGAATATCTGAAAATAAAATTTTGAGGACGGTGTGGAGGTGTGAGTGGTGCTCGGTGAGCTAATCCCACCTCTCCAAGTCAATCGTTTGTAGAAATTATCCAATTAAAATTAAAAAAAACAATTTTCGTTATGATCCTGACTCTCAAATTTTTCAATTTTCTGTTTATTTTCAAGATTATATATAAAAAAATATTATTCTGATGATAACACGTTCATGTGAAAAAGAGAAATATAATTACATCGCATTTTATATTTTCCCAGAAACTCTTAACATTAAAATCACATTAAATATTTTTTTGCAATTATATTATTTTTATTGTGAAAATATTGATTAAACAACACTTTATTGAATGAAAAAATCGCCAATTCAAGAAATTAATTTTTCTTCTAGTTATAGTGATTTTATTAACACGAAATTTACGCGCCTTTTTCGTAATATATACGAAATAATTAAGAAATATATATTTTAAACATCTACAGTGCTTTATTTTCATTAAAAAATGTAAAAATCCATGCACTTTTTATTAATGTATAAAAATATAAGTTTAGTAAATGTGTATTTTTTTTAAATGATACATTTTCGCTAAGATTAATAAAAACAATAATGGTTTCATTATATTACGCGATCATTAATTAATAAATACTGAACATTTCATTAAAATTACTTGGTGAATTTCGGTTAATTTTTAAATGAAGGGAGGGTAAAAATAGATTTTGCAAGTACTTATAAATTAATACCTAAGGGACACCACCCACTTGATAATAAAAAATGAAATAAAAGTAACACACTTTTTTAATCAAAAAAGAAATAAAAGTAAGACACTTTATAATAAAAAAGGAAATAAAGTGACACACTTTATAATAATAAAGGAAATAAAGCAACACACTTTATAATAAAAAAGGAAATAAACTGATATTTAATTGAAACAACGAAATTCTCAGATTTCCCCATTGAATCGATCCTAAATAATTTTTGTCAAAATGGCGGTAAAATATTTCATAATTTATTTGGTATTTGTGCAATTTATGATTAAGATTTAAAGAATCGTTGGCATTCCAGAAGGGTTCACGGCCACGCTCACTTCCGGTTTTTCCTTCAGTAAATTTCAAGTACGAGTGATCATAAATAATAAAAGACACTTATTTTTAACGGAAAATTAAGAATTGTATTTTTACTATAATAAAATAAGGTTTTTTAATGAAAATATAACAAATCTTTAATAAAAAATATATTTCATGAATCAAATATGTTGAAATGTATTCTATTTGTTTTTTTTAATGAAAATATAACAAAGCTTTGATAAACAAAATTATGAATGAAATATGTTGAAATGTCTTTCTTTTATTGATATAAATAAAGTTTTTAAATGTATTGTATTTTGTGAAACAGCAACATAATAAATGTTTTGATTTTTTTTTAATATTTGGTCATTTATTTTTTCCGTTTTTCCTAAATCATATTTTTGTATTCATTTCAAACACTTACATTATTAATAAAATGTATGTGTAAAGTCTCAACTCAATATCAATTTTATCATTTTTCATTATTCAAATACAAGACATTTAAAAACTTTATTTATATCAATAAAAAGACATTTCAACATATTTGATTCATAAAAAGATTTTGTATTAAAGATTTGTTATATTTTCATTAAAAAAAACAACATATATTTGATAATTTGCTGAGCAGGTGGTTGACTCTTGTTTTGTTTTTTGGGGGTCTCATTGGGTGCCCTTACTCAGTTTATATGCACTCCGGCATTTATTCAGTAGCTTACTTAGCCGATCTATCGCCAGGCAAAACAGTAAAGACGATAAGTTATCTCATTCTTCTGATCTTGACTTCAGGGATTGTTATTGTTCCATTGGTGGGGCTCAATAACATGGTTGTTTGCCACGTCTTTATATGAACTGCCATGGGTTTCCTGATTACCGGATGAGACTTATATAATTAAACGCACAGCAGTATACATGTGTGAATCGAACTATCTTTTGGTATGCAAGCTGGAAATATCTGAAAACTTTGAATAAAAAACGATGGACGAATATTTGATCATTCGGGAAGTTGATTCGTTTACAATGCATATTTTCATGAAATAATTGGTTTTCTTTTCTATGTTGATTGAAAAACGTGACATTTCATGAACTATACACACCATAAAAACGGTTTAAATGCATGAATTATTTTATTTATGATCTATGTAAAATATCAGAATATCACACTTTACATTTATATGGCTTCTCTTTTTTGTCTTTATTTTAGGTAAGTTCGCAAAAGTTAAGGAACATCATGTGATCGTAAAACTTGATTTCTTTATGTTGTCCATTTTGCTGAGTCTCGAATCCTATTTTTCTCTCTTCCCCATTTCTCAACGCTTCAGTATTAAGTTGTATGCCTTTCTCATTCAGGATGTTCCTTGCTTTAATAAACTCCAAATACTGACTTCCACTCCAGACCTAAAATGGAATACCTGCATAAAAACATTTTCAGCTCTATATACTATCTTATCGTGATGCAATTTTATATATATATATATAAAGTCAGAAATATCCAAAGATAGAGTATTGCTGTCACATCTGCAAAACTGCCACTCGGAGAACTCCTTCCCGCCTTGACAGAGTATAAAAACAACTTTGCAATCTAGTGTGGATGACCACTTCTCTTCCCTCCAGACTTTTTGCTAGTCTTTCGCAACTTTTATGGTAAGTGCTCGGCTGAGCTTCAATCTCTGGTTCCTCACTGTAAACTTTCTCAGCAAAAATTTATCTAACTACCATCACTTTAAGAACTGTACATTTTTCGTCTGTGTACCCACAACAAAACAGAATTTCTATGAAAAGAGTTTTTTTCTTACAATTTTCTACGTGGGGAACACAATATCCTACAACATAGTCGTCTTAATGTAAAATTCTAACAAATACGTGCAATTATTTGAAGTTTTGCACTTGATTCTCAGCCGATTCCTCTATGAGTTTACATGAGTTTTTAAGTTTAATTTTTTATGAATTTTGGAACATACCTGCAAGGCGTTATCGGTCCAAATGTGGGTTATATTTAGTTTAATTTACTTTCATGCAAAGTGGGTAAAAAAGGGTATCATCCATACCCTTTTTTACCCACATTAAAATTCAGATGCATCCGATTTTTGTGAAATTTTAACAATTGGTATTATACGACAATTAATAAATATTCCCTAAATTTCCCTTTGGAGTATTTTAAAGGGTTTTTAGAGACCATAATTTTAAAGGGATTTTTAGGGATCATAATTTTAAAGGGTTTTTAGGGACCATAATTTTAAGGGGTTTTAAGGGATCATAATTTTAAGGCGTTTTTAGGGACCATAATTTTAAGGGTTTTATTTTTAGTTTAATGCAAATAGGATAAAAAGGGTGCGAAAGACTTTTGTGAAAATTATGATATATCTGATTTTGGAGCAAGATAACAATAAGGACCCCAGTTCAGTAACAAAACAAGCGGGACATCTTTTGGAAGCACCGGCGATTTCTGGTTGACCTTGCAATACACGTGGTCGTTATTTACAAAACAACTCGGGTTTTTTTTCTTTTAACATGTATACGCTTTTTTAAAAATCGGCTGACTTGTAATCTGTCGTTTCGCAATAAACAAAACAATTTATCATTTTTTTTTGTTTTACTTTTATTTACTAAATAAAAAACAAATTTTAAACGCAATTCTATATTTCGTGTTGTGTATTTTAAGAAAATGTGGATATTTTTTTCTTTTCGTAGGGAGGCGAGTAACTAGCGAAGTTTTATTTATTTGTTTATAATTGTTGCTTACAGAAAAAAAGGAAAAAACTTCATAAATTTTAAATTGCTTCCGTTTAGAAACTGATTTTTGAAGTCTAACTCCGCCCTTTAAGCACAATTCATATAGTCTGGTAAAGTATTTAGCATAGTTCTCTTACTAGAGGCAACATCACGTTGAGAAGGTGCACTATACCTCATATGAGCTGAATCTGTCTGCAGATTTTCCAATGGAGGTATTTACATAAGGTGTATTTACATACTGAACCGGATATATCACATTAATAAGGTTTTGAACTTTTTTGTTTCATTTTAATTCAGTCGAAGTTCTCAGAAATCAAAGGATCCCCTTACTGGGACTTACACTTAGTCTCTATGAGATACATAGATATGCATATATTCCATTAATTTTCTCCTTTACCTCTCAAACGTAGAGTTAGTAAAGAATTTAAGAATATTAATGCTCCTCTCTCCAATTGACTTGTAGAACTATGTTAAAGTATATCTTTCTTATTGTCTTTTGATATCATCTAATCTGGTGGAGTATCCAGCTAAGTGCTGTTACTTGAGTTAACATTACTTGGAAAAGGCGCAACATTCCTCGTATGAGCCAGTGTATAGCCATATTGAAGGGATCTTATTTGGGCTTCAAATACTATGTTATTTTAAATATTTGGTCATGGTTTACTTTTCGGTGAAGTATCCTCATGTCAGCTCATCATGACAAACCTTTGTACAGAGAGACGGAAGACACTTGATGATGGTGTCTAGTAGGTAATTCAAACGTGTGTCGACATATGAGTTTTCAAATGTGATTTGTAAGAAAATGATGAACCACACACCTTACAGAAATAAGTTTTACCAGTGTGTGTGACCATATGATATTTTAAACTTGAACCATTGGAAAATGCTGAACCGCATACATCACATGGATAAGGTTTTTCACCAGTGTGTTTACGTATGTGTATGCTTAACTGATGTTTTTGCGAAAATGCTGAGTCACAAACTTTACAAGCATAAGGTTTCTCACCAGTGTGTTTCCGCAAGTGTATTTTTAAATGACAAAATTGTGAAAATGCTGTGCCGCACACTTCACAAGCATACGGTTTTTCACCAGTGTGTGTCCGCATGTGAATGTTTAAATGGGATTTGTGAGCAAATGCTGTGCCACAAACTTCACAATCATACGGTTTTTCACCAGTGTGCATACGCATGTGTATATCTGAAGAAGATTTTTGTGTAAACATTGAGCCACAAACTTTACATGTATAAGTTGTTTGACCTGTGTGTGTTCGCTTGTGCACTTCAAAAGCCCTTTTTTTTGAAAATTTTGCACTGCATACTTCACAAGCATAAGGCTTTTCACTTTTCTCATCTTTTTGTTTTTTACCATTGTGTGTTTGCATGTGCTTTCTTACATTATATGGTGTTGACAATGCTAAGCCACACACGACACAAACAGAAGGTTTTTCACAAGTGTGTGTCCGCATGTGGATGGTTAAACTGTTTTTTGCTGTAAATGTGGAGCCACACACTTCACATATATACGGTTTTTCACTTAATGTTTAATTTTACTTCAGTCGAAGTTCTCAGAAATCAAGGGGCCCCTTCCTGGGGCTAACACTTGATCTCTATATGAGATACATAGATACCCGAATATTCTATTAAAATTCTCCTTTATTTCTCAAACATTGAGTTAGAAAAAAGTTAAGAATAATAAATTTCTTCTCTCCCCAACTGACCAGTCAAGTATGTCATAGTATATCTTTGGTTGTGGTCTGTTGGTCTTACCGGATTCCAGGACAAGAATTCATCTAGTCTGGTGGAGTATCAAGCGACGTGGAGTTACTTGAGGTAACATTACTAGGAGAAGATGCACTATTCCTCGTATGAGGGGATCTTATTTGTGCTGCGGATACTATGTAATTTTGAATATTTGGTCAGGGTTTACTTGTAGGGGTAAGTATCCTCATGTCAGGTTGTCCTGACAAACCCTTGTACAGAGAGACCGAAGACACTCGAGGATAGTGTCTAGTAGGTAATTCAAACTCCCCAGTGTGTATCCGCATGTGGATTGTTAAACTATATTTTCTTGAAAATGTTGAATCACACATTTCACATTCATATGGTTTTTCACCAGTGTGTCTCCTCATATGTAATATTAAAGTTTCTTTTCTTGAAAATGATGAGCCACACACTTCACATCCATACGGTTTTTCACCAGTGTGTATCCGCACATGAGTAGTTAATTGGCAGCTTTGTGAAAACGCTAAGTTGCATACCCCACAAGCGTAAGGCTTTTCACCAGTATGTGTTCGCATGTGCTGTATTACAACAGATGCTGATGGAAATGATGAGCCACACACCTTACAAACATGTTTTTTACTTTGTTTCATTTTACTTTGGTCGAAGTTCTCAGAAACCAAGGGGGTGTGTTTAAACATATGAATAATTATTTACATTTATTGAAAAATGTTGAACCACACACTTCACATGAATATAGTTTTTCATTTTCGTTCCATTTTACTCCAGTCGAAGTTCTCAGAAATCAACGGGCCCCTTTCCTGGGGCTAACACTTAATGCCTATATAAGGTACATAGATATTCAAATATTCTATTAAAGTCCTCCTTTATTTCTCAAACGTTGAGTTAGTAAAAAAGTCAAGAACATTAATTTTGTCTTTATCCAATTGACCAATTAACTATATTGTAGTATATCTTTCTTGTGGTCTCTTGTCTTACCGGATTCCAAGACAAGAATTCATCAAGTCTAGTGGAGTATCCAGCTGTGCTGTTTCTTGAGGTAACATCACTAGAAGGTGCACTATTCCCTGTACTAGCAAGTGTATAGTCGTGCTGAGGGGAATTTTATTTTTGTTGTAAATACTATGTTATTTTAAATTTTTGGGTCAGGGTTTACTTGTATCAACATGTCAGGTTGTCAAGAAACCCTTGTACAGAGAGACCGAAGACACTCGAAGATAATGTCTAGTAGGTAACTCAAACTCCTCAGTAAGTAATTCAAACTCCCCATCAGTGTGTGTAAAGATATGAAGTTTTAAATTTCGTTTGTAGGAAAATGCTAAACAACATAACAGTTATATGATTTATCACCTGAGTGTGTTTTCATACATCTTCTTAAATGTGATTTGAAGAAAAGGCAGGCTCGAATTTTTTGTGTGTAATGGGTGTTTCACTTTTTATATTTTTCATTTAAAATTCTGAATTACACACTTTACATAAATAAAGTTTCTCTCCTCTGTGTGTTCACATGTGCATTTTTATTCTGCTCTTGTGATGAATTCCGAAACACCCATCACCGAAGAATTATAGATTTATTAGGGTTTATACGGAAATATTGTAAATGTCTCATTTTGTCAAATTTAAACTCAAGTCAATTTCTGATTTTCATATTTGACACCTCTAAACATGCTAGAAAAACCTTGAGATATCCCGTTTCTAGTTGATTTTTCAACAAGTATTTTTCTTAAATTGTGTTTTGCTCACATA
The DNA here is from genome assembly GCA_963556195.1 of Sepiola atlantica. Taxonomy (NCBI): domain Eukaryota; kingdom Metazoa; phylum Mollusca; class Cephalopoda; order Sepiida; family Sepiolidae; genus Sepiola; species Sepiola atlantica. The sequence goes on along the minus strand of OY744525.1, from coordinate 121,598,845 downwards.
AAACAATGATCAAAATAAGAAAAAATGCAGTAAGTCTAGAATTAATAAACCTTCTGTTTTCCATACAATATTTCTTCACATATATATACATAAATTCCCGAAGCAGTTGTTCATGGTAAACAACTGATGCTCCCTTAAATAATGTTAAGACTAGTGTAAATTCTAGGAAGCAAAAAGTAAATTGACTTACAAAAAAGTGATTTTCCACCGAACGACTTGGGACTAAAATGTTTTTTTTTAGTTTTAATTGTTGAGAAACTTCCAAGACTATATATATATATATAATCTCAATCAAAATGAATTGATCAGTTTTCCACAGTTGAAACCTGAAAATAAAAATCATGTGTTAATTGTATTGCTTCATCAGAGTAATTTGTAACATAAACCACAGATCCTAAGTAGTTAGATGCATCAACTTGAAAAATAGTTTATTTATATTTTGTTAGTTTCAGACTTCTATTAGTTTTGTTTGTAATCATGGATTTGATATTTGAGCATTTCAGTATCAGGCCTATTTGAGCCACTTTTTGATCAAGAAATACTTGTTCAGAGTTCACTAATGATTGCAATGCCATCAGAATAAAACAGATTTGAGAATCCAAAATCACGATTAACATTTATGTTTTACTTCAAGACAAATTGCAACAGAGAAGAGAAGAGCTGACAAAAGGCCAAATTTAAACAAAAACAAGTTAGTTCTCACTTTAAACTGCATATCAGATACGATAAAAGCTGAGATTATTATTTTTACTAAAATGAATACCAAACAAGACACACTGCCCCTGAGACGTAAAGTTCTGCTGTGTATTAGAGACTAGATTTATAGATACATCCTAACAAGGGAGTTGTGCAGCAAGATGTTTATTCACATTACATTTAAATTTCTGCATGTCTGTACAGTCGGGGAAACAACGAGCAGGGGGAATTCTGAAGACAAGCAGTTAGAGGAAAGTAACTAGTCGAGTAGCAAGCCTTATGGCATCTGAGGATCTCTTCATTACAATGTAGGAAGTTTGCTACTCGTGATATTTATGCTGAGGAGCACAAGTTCTTTAGATCACACTCCATTAAAGTACTTAAAAACAAGCACATAGTTGCAACATTGTGGCAATGGTAGATGGGCTGATGCTTGGGAGACAGTGTGGTATATATTAGATTATTGTCTCTTTTTTAGGACCATGTCCAAGTAGAAGGGACAGGTGGTTGATACACCAGCCCAGATGTTTCAATAATACTCCATGCAGTGGTGAATAGTGGTTTTGTAGGCATATAGGATACTGGCATGTGTTACGGTTTTGGCTTAGTGTAGGAAGTCAACCATCTTTGCAGCATAACTGACAGTATCCGCTATGGATTTATTCATTCCAATTCATAAAACCTGTGAATGTAAGGTCGAGGAGTTTGAATATTGGACTCTCGGGAATAGTGCGATCAGCCATGGCAATTAGTGGTGGGTAAGGTTTCTTAAACTACTTACTGGAGATCACTTTCTAAGAATTCAACATTGCCTTGAATATGCGTGTGCTCGATTTGCTCTCATAACGAGAATAATTTGTGGTGCCATAACCTAATATACCCATCTCTGACGAAATGGCATCAAAACAGTAGTTTTTTAAACTCAGGGATAAACGTCTCAGGATGTACCCCTGGAACACTCGCATTAATATTGTTTAGCTAAGAAAGATCTGATTATATTCATCCAATAATACTACACAAACTAATTTTCCGGAGCTGTCCTTTCATGCCAAACCTTGTCAAAGGCTTAAGATATATCAACTGCGAACGTGCTAGCTTCAATTTCAGCATCCAGTGTATGGTACATGCATTCAGAGATTACAGTTAGCATATCTGCAGTAGAAAGAAATTGCCTAAATCCTTACTGGTAGTCATACAGATGTTTAATATTTTCGAAGTGTTCGAGTGGGGGGGGGGGAATTCATTGATTACCATTGTTCACAACACTATGATAGATTTTTGTAGAAATCGAGAGTCCCTGATTTCAGTGAGTCAATGAGTTTTCCAGTCATCTCGGCATACCTATGGCTATTACATGCTTACAATCGTTTCTTCATGCTATATATATTTAGATGATTTATGGTGGCTGAAACCATAGAATGATTGCTGCCTATGTGCAATAGCAGCTGCACATGGCAAAGTTAACCATTTGTTCAGCAAAGACTGTAAAAGTTTGATTCCATGATATCTCTTACAGATTCCCAATCAGCCTTTGGTTATATCTCATCATTTTAAGTATCTGTTTCATCGGTTTGGGGCCGAAGGTTTAACGTGCTATTAACCATTATCAGCTAGTGGGCTATAGACATCCGCCACACAATATTTTGGCAGTGTTGCCAAGAATAGTTCGAGAAATGAGGTTTGCTGATCCTCACGATCTAGAAGGCAGGTCGGGAAAGTCACGATTTATGAAAGGAAATGCGCAATATAGAAAGTCCGTGTCTGTTTATCTCTAGAAACCAAACAGGTCTGTGAGGAACCTGAAAATCCCCAAATACATGAATTTGTGCACTTGGATCTAAGCAAAGTGCTGTCTTTGAGCTTACGTTTGTTTGTTTTTCTTTTTATTGTCATACATAATATGTATGTACTACCATGGAAAAACGAGCTTACTTCATTAACAACATTGATATTGTGTCAATGAATCCAATATCATGATTTACATTATTTTCTACCTGAACAAAATATGCAGTAGTTGCAACACAGAAGAGAATAGCAGACAAGAGCAACTTTATATAAGAACAGATTCATTCTTCCTTCAAATTGCAGATCAGATCAGATAAAATCTGAGATTAATAACATGCCTGTATTGACAGTAGGTGTGTATGCTTTTGACTGTGTCAAATGGACAGCCAAAACAATGGAAAAACTTGTTTACCAATAACATAATGAGAGCAATGTGTGAAGTGACGTTTTAGTAAATACATAACTTGTGTCATATACTTACTAGTTAAATAGAAAGTATACAGACACACAAAAAGATCAGCAGTCATTGTGGTGAGTAATATTAATCTAGAAGGAATGGTTGAAGGCACAAAAAATATACGTTACTGGACTACTAGATCAATCAATTACCTAAATATCGTTGTGAGGATCTGGGTGGCTTGAATGTAGTGAAGACATGATGGTATTCTGTAGTATGTGGAATAGCTTACATTAATTAATTGTATTTATGAACATAAATGAAGTCATTTTTGTCTTTGAAGACTTACATCATTACATTATATATATATATATATATATATATATACACGAGGCCTGTCTAAAACGTATCAAATATGTGACGGAGGTGAGACTCTAATCCACTTCAAAGTCGGCCCCTTGTGCTTGTACACACTTATCCCACCGATCCATCCACTGCCGGAAACACCTTTGAAAGTCTTCTCTTGGAATGGTGTTCATCTCTGCCGTCGCGTTAGATTCAGCAGATGTTTGAAGATGTGATCTGCAACACAAATCTAAAAGTGGTTAAACCGATTAAAAAATGGCCGCACATCAGCGGAGAGTGACCATCATTCTGGCAGGCCTCAAACTGCTCGGAGTGCAGCTGTTGTTAAGAGGGTGCGAAAATAGAGATAATGCTATGGCTGGAGTTGAAATTATATATATATATATATATATATATATATATATATATATACATATATATATATATATATATATACCAATTAAAACGTGACTCTTAATTGAGTTTTAATTTCGTCTAGATACGATATTGGCAGTTGATTTCTTTCATGTGTTCGTTGAACGATTATAAGATTACAATTCTTGAATATACCCTAAGAAGACTTCATTTTCGTTTGATTTTAACCTTTCATATGAAAACGGATTAAAAACATTAACTCTTACTTGAACTTCTTTTAATGTTATCCTCATCACATTCAATGAGGGTTTAAAGCAACAATTTTGTTTCACATTTCTTCTGTACTAGCTAGATATTTGATGAGAACAATTTAACAAATTCTTTCATCAAATAGAGATGGGCTCTAAGTTTCATCCTTAAATGCTTTTTTCTTTATCATGTAATTTTTTTTTAACTGTGGCCACAAATATTTGGAAAATCTGACCCTTTTGCTAGTTTACTTTTGCAGATTTGTTATTCTTACCCATTTTTGTATAAAAAAACAACATTACCAACCTTCATTTATTTCGACAACATCGCTTCCTACTACTTCTTCTTCTAATATTTCGTAAATATGCTTAATTCTAATTTATTGCTCCTCACCAACCCACACCCCATTTGCAGTCTCCCTCCTCTCACAAAAAGCACAGGAATGTTACCACTAACCCAGAGTACAGGTGAAAAAAGAGTCCCCTTCCCCCAAAAAATAAATAATAGTTAAAAAAAAAAATTTGTTGTCCATCTTCCGTTTGCAATACCCTTCCTTACTAAAAGTAAACTAGAAAAAGAATAATAAAAAAAAAAGAATTAAAAATGTTGGCAGCTTCTTGGCAACCAAGAAAAAAATACACAATAAATTGTCCTATTTACTTGTCTCCTCACCAGGGCAGAGTTAGACACAAGGTCGGTTTTTAAGGTAAGGAACATCCAGATCCCCAAAAAGGGTCACTGTGGATTAGAACAAAAATAAAAATTGCCCCAGTCTAGAAGAATGTTTCCTTCCCTGACCGAGGACAGAAAAGATGAAGTTTCTTATCAGAACAGATACTACACTTTGCTCCTAGCCAAATTGTTTGCAAAAAGAAAAAAAAAGTGTGTTCCCTTCGCCAAGCATTTGAGTAGCTACATACGCCAAGATTCGGGAATCTCTGTAAGCACTGAAATCCTTTGAATGTCTATTTTGCATAAGCATCCAAATATTTACCCATCGCGGCCATTTTCTTTTTAAGATTTTGTAATTCTTACATTATTGACGAGTTGGGTTTTAACTTCTTCATTTTTGTTTTTAAATTCGTAAAACTGTGTTAAAAGACTTTTTAAGCAAAATTATTTTTGTTACAAGAAAATATAACGGCCGCCAGCGATTAAAATATTAAATACAATTTTGATTTTGAAAAAAGTAAAAGTAAATAAGAACAATTTTAACAAGAATAAAAAGAAACAATTGATAATTGGCGAAAAAAAATGCCCGTAACGGGTAAAACTTTTTAATAAAAATGAAAACTTAAATTAGAATTTTTTCAGGACAAAATTCTATTTCATCAACATTTTGGACGAATAATTCTCAGCAAAATTAGTGCGATATTCAGTAATCCTAGTAACGGTGCTTCCACACAGAATGGGATAAATTACGTGTTTAAGCATTAGGAATGGTATTATATTGTTGGTTTTGTTAATTAATATTAAATGAAGAATCATTTCGAGTTAAAATCCAAGAAGTATTACGCACGAAAACCTGCGAAAAGCACGGTTGAAATCTATGAACTATCGAATAAATTCGTAAATAATCTCAAGCCCGTCCAATATGACCGCCAAGTATCACGTTTTAGATCGACCGGAATGTGTTGAACGAAAAACGAACCCTTCACAGAAAGCAATAACATTTACAAGAAAAGTTAGTAAAAAATATTTGTTAGCACTAAACTATTTTTCATACCTAATTTAAATTTTTGAAATAAAATAATATATATTTATAATTACACACGGCTTTGCCTCGTTTTTTTTTTTTCTCCAGGTCAACAATTCTGTTTTACTATCGCATTGTCCGAGATTCTTTTTTTCTTTTAACAAAAATTAAAAAGTAAATTATAATTTTATTTCAAGACAAAAAGTACAGTTTCAAGCCAGAATTATATTTATGCAACATAATACCAAGCGAAATGAGTGCGATATTCTAATGGTCCCTATAGTACAATTGATCCACATATAAAGCGGGTTTTCATTAAAAAAAAAATCATACGAAAACAAAAAAGAAGGAAGAAAAGTCATAATACTTACTTATATTTTGTATGTTTTTGTTTATCTTTTCTCTCTCGCTGTGATGCAACATTACGGAATTAATATTTTTAAGTAAAAAAATAACAATAAAACAAACAATTTTAAGGATTTTGGAAGTTAATAAAATTAATGATTGTTTTTGTTGAAGTTTGAAATGAGAAAACAATTGGATTGGAAGGACAAAAAGATCAAGGGACATAATCGAGGGAAGGAAATTTATTCGAACTCTTTAGTTTTATTGGAAATTTTTTTTTAAATTAATTGATTTTGTCGTTAATTTGGTTCGTTTTTAGTTTTTATTATCATTTTTTTTACCTATATTCACCCTATTTTGTTACGTTTTTGTAAGTAAATAAGGCAAGACGAAGTGTATATGTCGGGGCCAATTTTCAAAACCAGCTAGATTGAGAAAGCAAAATCGCCAGAACATCGCTAGATTTTTAACTTTTCGTCATTATTGGCAACTGAGATTTTCAAAACCCGCTAGATCGAAAACAATAAAGGCGCTAAAAAAACCCACTAGATTTTAACTTCGTATCCTAATATATATATATATATATATATATATATATATATATATATATACCTATCAAAATGACTGCCAAATTTTATCTTCTACTTTTGTCTGTTTTTCAAAGCTATGACAGCGAAAATATATCCACTGTACAAATATTAATTTGTCTGTTATTGTCTATTACTTAACCAAATTATTTTGCAAATATTAATTTGTTGTCTGACATAATAAAAGTTAATTTGTTTTCATAAATATTAATTTGTTGCCACCTGGATCTAGGGTTAGTGGGAGGTTTAATGGAGTGTATATGTTATTTGTAAGAAACAAATCATAAAATCAAACAGTGTTTATTAAAAATTGAAATATATTACGAATTTAACATCACAATAATGACGTATTTAGTGATATTATTACTTACGATTGACTATTTCAATTTTTTTAATTTTTAGTTTGTATTACAAGCTTTGTCTGTTAATAACAAGAGAGAGAATGAGAGAGACAGAAGCGATGGGTATAGACATTGTATAAAATAAGAGATATACGACTCGAGAAGATACTTTCAACAACCGAACTTTATTAGTTTTATTCCATTTCTTCCCTGTCTAAACTTCCGGCAACGTACACTCAACGGTGCAGACCACTTAAATAAATGCATATATTGTTGATTTGCTTACCTTTTATTTTCAAGATTATATATAAATAATTATTATTCTGATGATAACACGTTCATGTGAAAAAGAGAAATATAATTACATCGCATTTTATATTTTCCGAGAAACTCTTATCATTAAAATCACATTAAATATTTTTTTGCAATTATATTATTTTTATTGTGAAAATATTGATTAAACAACGCTTTATTGAATGAAAACATCGCCAATTCAAGAAATTAATTTTTCTTCTAGTTATAGTGATTTTATTAACACGAAATTTACGCGCCTTTTTCGTAATATATACGAAATAATTAAGAAATATATATTTTAAACATCTACAGTGCTTTATTTTCATTAAAAAATGTAAAAATCCATGCACTTTTTTTTTTATTAATGTATAAAAATATAACTTTAGTAAAGGTGTATTTTTTTTAAATGATACATTTTCGCTCAGATTAAAAAAAACAATAATGGGTTCATTATATTACGCGATCATTAATTAATAAATACTGGACATTTCATTAAAATTACTTGGTGAATTTTGGTTAATTTTTAAATTAAGGGAGGGTCAAAATTGATTTTGTTTATTTATATTTGTTTGTTTATTTATAAATTAATACCTAAAGGACTCCACACACTTTATAATAAAAAAGGAAATAAAAGTGACACACTTTATAATAAAAAAGGAAATAAAAGTAACACACTTTATAATAAAAAAGAAAATAAAAGTAACACACTTTATAATAAAAATAAAATAAAAGTGACACACTTTATAATAAAAATAAAATAAAAGTGATACACTTTATAATAATAAAGGAAATAAAAGTAATATACTTTATAATAAAAAATAAAATAAAAGTAACACACTTTATAATAATAAAGGAAATAAAAGTGACACACTTTATAATCAAAAAGGAAATAAAAGTAACACACTTTATAATAAAAAAGGAAATAAAAGTAACACACTTTATAATAAAAAAGAAAAGAAACTGATTGTAGTAACAAAGATAATTGATGCCTGTCTCCCCCTTGGAGTAATAATGGAATGTTCTACATTCGTGTATATTAAGAGTGAATGTTAAACACTATTTGTCTAGCGAAGCAACAAAGCTCTCTGTGATTTTTTCTCTGCCAGTAAGTCCGTGATTATTGTTATTATTGTTATTTATTGTTACTACCGTTATTTGTTAAATTTGTTGCTTGCTTTTTGTTACTCCTTATATTTTTATTTATTTGGAGTTTGTTAATTTTTTTTCTACCGTTCTCCGGCCATGGCTACTGCCAGCTGTGCGCCTTCGGAGACCTCTGAAGTGGTTGAGAAGCCATCTCAGCCTACGGATAAAACGGATTGGATTAAGGCACCCGCCCTTAAAATTGACGTTGACGATTTTATCGCCAAAGCAAAAGACTGCACGGATTTCGTGACTGAAACTGGAGTAATCATACAGTTACCAAGGTTGGAGGAATTCCAGAAAAAAACGATATTAATGTTCGTAGTGGACAGAAAGTCCAAAAAACTGATTAGGTCCTCGAAAGAAACTGTCGCAAAATTAATTGCAACGACCGGAGTACGTGCTGAACGTATCGTGAAATGTAAAGGCTATAACACCTGGAATAGTCTCTTTAAGACAGAGGAAGTCTGCATCGAACTCTCGAAGAAAGAAATAATAACGAAAGACTACATTCTGCGAATGGAATACATGGGTCGAAGGAGAACGACCATCTCAGTTTTTGAAGTTCCGGCTGTGGTTCCTGGGGAATACTTAGGCGCCTTTTTACTTAAGTTCGGAGAAATAACGGCTATTACGGTCGACAAGTTCAACGGAACATGGTCTTTTGACGTGTGGCTTAACGAGTCGGCTTTTAAAAAAGTTCCGTACTACATAGAAGCAAATGGAGAAAAATTACCTGTGGTGGTGGCTGGAAGACGTCCAGCTTGTTGGATATGCAATGAGGTTGGGCATTTAACTTTCACTTGCCCAACAAGGATCAAACCGGCCCAGCCTAACCCCAAGAATAGAGTGCTAGAACACTTGACCCCGAAAGTTGCAGCAGATAAAAAGACTCCCTCCTCAAAACCAACAGCTGAAACTGTAACCCCGGAGGAATTCGAGGACTTATGCAACACAGAAAATGAATCTCCCAAAAAAAAAGTCGTATGGAACATTGTGACTGGAAAGAAATCACCGAAGTCATACGCTCAAGTGATGACCGAAGAGGAACAACTAGAGATAGAAACCAGTAACGATCCAGGTGGAGAAAAGTACAAAGAATTATTAAATCTTAAAAAGTCTCTCGACGAGGAGCGCAAATCTGAAGAAAAAAAGGAAAAAAAAAAACGAAGGAAAAAAAATGGTTTCCGAAACCACAAGTAATGCGGAAAAAAAAAACTCCCCCGGCCAAAGAACGTCGCTCTCCAGCCAAAGGTGCACCCCCACCATTAAAGTCATCCCCACCAGTAAGGGAATCTAATTTGACCCCCTTATCAAAAGATAAGACCGTTACCCCAATTCCATCTCCTTTCTGTTCCCCGTGCAACACTCCTAAAAGTACACCGCCCCCCTCTCCAATGAAGACCGATATGCCGCCTCCTGCCTCACCCACCGCCCCCTCCACATCCCAGAAACGCCATCGAAGTCCCTCGCTAGAGGCTCGGAAAAAGAAGACCCCTTTCTACACAGGCAAGGATGTCTGTAAAATTACTCCCGAAACTGAAAATCTTATGATAAACCATCATAAGAAGAACTACCGAAACCTAGCTACACTAAAGATGGTTCACAAAAAAGACATTACCAACCCGGAAAATTTCTTGGATGCACAAAGACTTTTATCTGTGGTTAGATCAAGAGACAAAGCTAAAGGGGTTTGGAATATGATGGAGGAAGCGAATAACGCCTTTAATATATCGCCTCCTCTCGCTTTCTTTAACGATGAAGAAGTAGTATTACTGCAAAAATCTTGTGTTGGGAGGGTCCCTATTCGTATCCATCCTACACTCTACAGGGCATTAAAACTAACTTTCCCCTTAGACATTGGCGGTGTGGCCCCGGACGGTCTCGTCTCAAATGAATTGGGACAAGGTTCTCTGGGTTCATCTGTCGGTGTCTTAAATGCATCAATGTTCGTTTCGGGTTCCCAACTCTAAGAGCACTAGAATGGCACTCAGATTAGCAAGCCTAAATGGCCGAGGGTTGAGGGACACCGCTCGTAAACTTCGAGTAGTACGTGACCTTCAGCGACTCGGCGTGGATGTATGTTGTTTGCAGGAGACCCACTTTATTCCCAGTGATTATCAGGGTGCGCTGACTAGAGACTTTCAGCTCTATTCAGCGTACTTTGATACTCACTCAAGAGGGGTTTCCTGGCTAGTTAAGCGCACACTGAATGCGACGTGTGACCCAATCTATGCAGATCCTGAGGGAAGGCTGTGCGTTCTTGATGTTACCGTAAAGGATGTGGCTTTTCGGCTTATTGGGGTTTATGCGCCCAACGCCAGTTCTGAGCGGGTTCCTTTTTTTCGGCGGATCGAGCCCTTTATGGATACGTCGCGTCGGATAATTCTAGCGGGAGACTGGAACGCGGTCTTGGATCCCGATTTAGATCGCTTGGGAAAACGTAGGGGAACTAACAGCAACGGGGATGCTAAGGCATTTCGGGACTTTATCGATAAGTTCGATCTTGTCGATAAATTCCGAAATGAGAAACCCCGTGAAGTAGTATGGACTTGGACTGCTAGTCGCGGCTCCGATTTAGGGCAACTTTCGAGTTACCTTGATCGGTTCTTAATTAGGAGAGTCGATTTAGGGCTTTTAGATTGTCCAAGTTTTCATAATATAGTTTACTCGGATCATAGGCTTGTCCGGGTGCGGGTAAACTTAGATAGTCCTAAGCCTAGATTGGCTGGTTACTGGAAGTTCAACACATCGTTGTTCGATTTGAAGGACTTCCGGGAACAGCTTTTACTAACATTACAGAGGGAATTGACGGGTGCTATCATTGGCAATAAGTGGTGGGGCCACCTTAAGAACGTTATTAGGTCCTTCGTTGCCGATTATAGTCGTCGACTCAACCTTAGATCTAGGGCAACGAAAGTGGCACTAGAAACTAGTTTAAGTCGGGCGGCGGAGGCGGGGGATAGCGTTACCTTTACTGTAGCTAAAACGGAACTGAACTCCTTGGATAACAAGGCAGATCAGGGATTGATAGTTAGGTCTAGGTTAAAAAGAGTGCCGCACGAGGCAACAAACATGGCCGCGTCACTGCGTGCGGAGGAACGTCGACGGTCTACTGATCGACACATCGCCAGTGTCACATTATCGGATGGGCGTCTCGTGACTACAAACGACGGGATTTTGGAGGGTTTTCGCTCTTATTTTCAGGATCTTTTTACCAAGGAGCCCGGTCTGACAATGGCTCAGTTCGACGCCTATTTAGCTGACTTTTCTCGTCTCGAGGCGACCGAAGCAGCTAGGTGCGAAGGGTGTATAAATGAGGATGAAGTCCTGGAGGCCCTAAGGCAGGTTGGCCTTGATAAGTCTCCGGGTATCGATGGTCTGCCTTACGAACTGTATTTGAGGTTGTCGCCCATTTTTGTCCCCCTGCTGGCTGTGTTGTTTAACTCCTGGTTTAGGAACGGGTATATCCCCCAGTACTTTACCAGGGGTATCATCAAATTGCTCCGCAAGGACAAGAGTGGTGGGGATGGTATAGGTAATTTCCGGCCCTTAACAATGTTAAATACAGAGTTAAAGATTTTGGCCAAGATCTTGGCTAATCGTCTGCAGGTTGTCTTGTTTCGTCTAATAAGTCCCGAACAGACTTGTTCTGTTAAGGGCCGGACTATTCAAGATAATTTGCACATGATACGCTTGATCATAGAGAAAGTCGACACTGAGGCCGCGCTGATCAATTTAGATCAGTCCAAAGCATTCGATAGGGTCGATCATCGTTACTTGGAGGCTGTCTTGTCTTCGGCTGGATTTGGTCCCCATTTCCGCTCCTGGATTCGCCTCTTTTATGCTAACCCCGGTGCGTTGGTTGAAGTGAATGGAATAAGGTCAAAGCCTTTCGATTTGTCCAGATCTATTCGTCAGGGATGTCCGCTTTCACCGATGCTTTATGTGCTTGCGTTGGAGCCTTTCCTTCGCAGGCTTAGGGTGAATCCGGTCCTTCGTGGGATTACTTTGTCTGGTGCTTGCCCCATGATTAAGTACTCCGCCTATGCCGACGACGTCACTGTGCTTGTAACGAGCAGTGCTGAGATTAGGGTCGTCGACATGGAAATAAGACGGTATGAACAAGTGACAGGGGCCAAAATCAACTGCGATAAGTCTGTTGGCTTACGCATTGGTGCCTGGAGGGGTGTTCCCCTTCAGGGGCCCTTTGGCTGGACGGATGGGCCTTGCAAGATACTCGGCGTCTGGTTTGGTCCTGATCTCCAGTTGGAGAAAAATTGGTCGGAAGTGTTGAAAGCGGTTAAGGCTGCAGCCAGTCTGTGGTCTTTGAGAAATCTTACTTTAAAAGGAAGAGCGGAGGTGTGTAATTCTCACATTTATCCTCTCATCCTCTACCGTCTTTCTGTGCTCCCTCTGCCGGCGATCACACTAGTTGAACTAGTGAAGGCTCTTTTCGCGTTTTTGTGGCGCGGAAAGCAGCCCATGGTTCGCCGGGAGATCTGCTACTTGCATCCGTCTGAAGGCGGTCTAGGTATGCCAAGCGTTGAGATTCGTCAATATACGCTTCGCTTACACTACCTAGACCGAATGTGTACACCTTGTGAGGGAAACGGTGAATTCTGGAAGGAAGACACCAAGAAAGCCTTTCCGGTTTTGAAAAGTGTGCACTTGCATGGGGGTGAGGCTTTTCGTTTACCTCGACGCGAGTGCTCCTTTTATCGCGAGTGTCGACAGTCCTTGAAGTACCTTCTAAGGGTGTCAGAAAGCCTCTCTGACACCCGAGTGTTGTCTCGTAAAGCACTATATCGGGTTATGGTGAGGGGATCTGTTCGTGACGATATTACTGAGGAGCTCGGTCTTACGAAGGGAGAACTTCGCTTGATCTGGCCTTGGGCGCCTGGGTTGAAATGCTTCGATAATTACGAGGCATCACTCACCTGGCTGATAATACGAAATGCACTCTGGGTCGGCAAAAAGCTTTACGCAGCGGGATTAGTAGAGACACCAAGTTGTGTTCGATGCGGCGACTGGGAGGAAACGACCAGTCATGTTTTCTTTCATTGCCCCATCGTTCGCCCGCTGTGTGAGTTAGTTGAAGGCTACACGGTTCGCATGTTGAACGGACAGTTCTTCGTTTTGGAGTCTTTTTCGACATGCTGCAATTGGGCACCAATCATGAAGTGGGAGGAGCATTATGTGTTTCTTTGCTTACTAGCAGTCATGAGAGGAGTGATTTGGTCGACACGACAGAAGGAAGTCTACGGGGAAGAGACCTTCACTGCTCCCCAGCTTGTCCTCATTTTCCAGTCTCGCTTGAAAATGCGTGTCAGGCTGGAGAAGGTGAAACTCCCTTCGGCAGATTTCAACAAAAGGTGGGTGAAAGTTGCGCGTTTGTGTCGTTTGAATGGAGCTAATTTTGAGTGGTACTTGGACGTGCCTTAGGCAGAATATTGGGTGGCCGAACCGAACACTGACCCTTTTATTTGACCCGGTTAGGCAAGATTAGGTTATGTTTTGTTTTTCTTCCCCTTTTTTAGCTTAGCTAGCGGTATGTAAGTTGTCATAGGCCCCCCTTTTTTTCGTCCTCTCCCCCCCCCCCTTTTTTTTTTTTTTTTTTTTTTTTTTTACCCCGACTTTTATTTTCTAATTCCCATTCCCGACCCCTATTAGGTGACTGATCTGTTGTTTTGTCAGAGATGCAGGTCTCCTTTCGTAATTTTCGAAGGAGGTGTGAGAATAAAACTTTCGTGACCTGCATCGCCTTTTTTCGACTGGCAAAACTACTTATCGGCCACATTTCTTTAGTGGGAGGTTCTTATACTAACACTTAATTTTATTTATTTTTTCATTGTATATATATATATCATTCTTGTTCCCCCACTCCCAATTCCATGTATATATTGTCATTTTTGGGTTTTAAGTAGGTATATCATGGAGTAAATTTGTTTTGGTGATTGTGACTAGTTAAGTTAAGAATGTCAGTTAGGTCAACATTTTCCCCACCCCCTTGTAGGCCTTGTGCCAAATTTTGTATTCTTTACAAATAAATATAGTCTAGCGAAGCAACAAAGCTCTCTGTGATTTTTTCTCTGCCAGTAAGTCCGTGATTATTGTTATTATTGTTATTTATTGTTACTACCGTTAATTGTTAAATTTGTTGCTTGCTTTTTTTTTTACTCCTTATATTTTTATTTATTTGGAGTTTGTTAATTTTTTTCTACCGTTCTCCGGCCATGGCTACTGCCAGCTGTGCGCCTTCGGAGACCTCTGAAGTGGTTGAGAAGCCATCTCAGCCTACCGATAAAACCGACTGGATTAAGGCACCCGCCCTTAAAATAGACGTTGACGATTTTATCGCCAAAGCAAAAGACTGCACGGATTTCGTGACTGAAACTGGAGTAATCATACAGTTACCAAGGTTGGAGGAATTCCAGAAAAAAACGATATTAATGTTCGTAGTGGACAGAAAGTCCAAAAAACTGATTAGGTCCTCGAAAGAAACTGTCGCAAAATTAATTGCAACGACCGGAGTACGTGCTGAACGTATCGTGAAATGTAAAGGTTATAACACCTGGAATAGTCTCTTTAAGACCGAGGAAGTCTGCATCGAACTCTCGAAGAAAGAAATAATTACTAAAGACTACATTCTGCGAATGGAATACATGGGTCGAAGGAGAACGACCATCTCAGTTTTTGAAGTTCCGGCTGTGGTTCCTGGCGAATACTTAGGCGCCTTTTTACTTAAGTTCGGAGAAATAACAGCTATTACGGTTGACAAGTTCAACGGAACATGGTCTTTTGACGTGTGGCTTAACGAGTCGGCTTTCAAGAAAGTACCATACTACATTGAAGCAAATGGAGAAAAATTGCCTGTGGTGGTGGCTGGAAGACGTCCAGCTTGTTGGATATGCAATGAGGTTGGGCACTTAACATTTACTTGTCCTACAAGGATTAAACCGGCCCAGCCTAACCCCAAGAACAGAGTGCTAGAACACTTGACACCTAAAGTTGCAGCGGAGAAGAAGACTCCCTCCTCAAAGCCAACAACTGAAACTGTAACCCCGGAGGAATTCGAGGACTTATGTAACACAGAAAATGAATCGCCCAAAAAAAAAGTCGTATGGAACATTGTGACGGGAAAGAAATCACCGAAGTCATACGCTCAAGTGATGACCGAAGAGGAACAACTAGAGATAGAAACCAGTAACGATCCAGGTGGAGAAAAGTACAAAGAATTATTAAATCTTAAAAAGTCTCTCGACGAGGAGCGCAAATCTGAAGAAAAAAAGGGAAAAAAAAACGAAGGAAAAAAAATGGTTTCCGAAACCACAAGTAATGCGGAAAAAAAACAAACTCCCCCGGCCAAAGAACGTCGCTCTCCAGCCAAAGGTGCACCCCCACCATTAAAGTCATCCCCACCAGTAAGGGAATCTAATTTGACCCCCTTATCAAAAGATAAGCCTGTTACCCCCAATCCATCTCCTTTCTGTTCCCCGTGCAACACCCCTAAAAGTACACCGCCCCCCTCTCCAATGAAGACCGATATGCCGCCTCCTGCCTCCCCCACCGCCCCATCCACATCCCAGAAACGCCATCGAAGTCCCTCGCTAGAGGCTCGGAAAAAGAAGACCCCTTTCTACACAGGCAAGGATGTCTGTAAAATTACTCCCGAAACTGAAAATCTTATGATAAACCATCATAAGAAGAACTACCGAAACCTAGCTACACTAAAGATGGTACACAAAAAAGACATTACCAACCCGGAAAATTTCTTGGATGCACAAAGACTTTTATCTGTGGTTAGATCAAGAGACAAAGCTAAAGGGGTTTGGAATATGATGGAGGAAGCGAATAACGCCTTTAATATATCGCCTCCTCTCGCTTTCTTTAACGATGAAGAAGTAGTATTACTGCAAAAATCTTGTGTTGGGAGGGTCCCTATTCGTATCCATCCTACACTCTACAGGGCATTAAAACTAACTTTCCCCTTAGACATTGGCGGTGTGGCCCCGGACGGTCTCGTCTCAAATGAATTGGGACAAGGTTCTCTGGGTTCATCTGTCGGTGTCTTAAATGCATCAATGTTCGTTTCGGGTTCCCAACTCTAAGAGCACTAGAATGGCACTCAGATTAGCAAGCCTAAATGGCCGAGGGTTGAGGGACACCGCTCGTAAACTTCGAGTAGTACGTGACCTTCAGCGACTCGGCGTGGATGTATGTTGTTTGCAGGAGACCCACTTTATTCCCAGTGATTATCAGGGTGCGCTGACTAGAGACTTTCAGCTCTTTTCAGCGTACTTTGATACTCACTCAAGAGGGGTTTCCTGGCTAGTTAAGCGCACACTGAATGCGACGTGTGATCCAATCTATGCAGATCCTGAGGGAAGGCTGTGCGTTCTTGATGTTACCGTAAAGGATGTGGCTTTTCGGCTTATTGGGGTTTATGCGCCCAACGCCAGTTCTGAGCGGGTTCCTTTTTTTCGGCGGATCGAGCCCTTTATGGATACGTCGCGTCGGATAATTCTAGCGGGAGACTGGAACGCGGTCTTGGATCCCGATTTAGATCGCTTGGGAAAACGTAGGGGAACTAACAGCAACGGGGATGTTAAGGCATTTCGGGACTTTATCGATAAGTTCGATCTTGTCGATAAATTCCGAAATGAGAAACCCCGTGAAGTAGTATGGACTTGGACTGCTAGTCGCGGCTCCGATTTAGGGCAACTTTCGAGTTACCTTGATCGGTTCTTAATTAGGAGAGTCGATTTAGGGCTTTTAGATTGTCCAAGTTTTCATAATATAGTTTACTCGGATCATAGGCTTGTCCGGGTGCGGGTAAACTTAGATAGTCCTAAGCCTAGATTAGCTGGTTACTGGAAGTTCAACACATCGTTGTTCGATTTGAAGGACTTCCGGGAACAGCTTTTACTAACATTACAGAGGGAATTGACGGGTGCTATCATTGGGAATAAGTGGTGGGGCCACCTTAAGAACGTTATTAGGTCCTTCGTTGCCGATTATAGTCGTCGACTCAACCTTAGATCTAGGGCAACGAAAGTGGCACTAGAAACTAGTTTAAGTCGGGCGGCGGAGGCGGGGGATAGCGTTACCTTTACTGTAGCTAAAACGGAACTGAACTCCTTGGATAACAAGGCAGATCAGGGATTGATAGTTAGGTCTAGGTTAAAAAGAGTGCCGCACGAGGCGACAAACATGGCCGCGTCACTGCGTGCGGAGGAACGTCGACGGTCTACTGATCGACACATCGCCAGTGTCACATTATCGGATGGGCGTCTCGTGACTACAAACGACGGGATTTTGGAGGGTTTTCGCTCTTATTTTCAGGATCTTTTTACCAAGGAGCCCGGTCTGACAATGGCTCAGTTCGACGCCTATTTAGCTGACTTTTCTCGTCTCGAGGCGACCGAAGCAGCTAGGTGCGAAGGGTGTATAAATGAGGATGAAGTCCTGGGGGCCCTAAGGCAGGTTGGCCTTGATAAGTCTCCTGGTATCGATGGTCTGCCTTACGAACTGTATTTGAGGTTGTCGCCCATTTTTGTCCCCCTGCTGGCTGTGTTGTTTAACTCCTGGTTTAGGAACGGGTCTATCCCCCAGTACTTTACCAGGGGTATCATCAAATTGCTCCGCAAGGACAAGAGTGGTGGGGATGGTATAGGTAATTTCCGGCCCTTAACAATGTTAAATACAGAGTTAAAGATTTTGGCCAAGATCTTGGCTAATCGTCTGCAGGTTGTCTTGTTTCGTCTAATAAGTCCCGAACAGACTTGTTCTGTTAAGGGCCGGACTATTCAAGATAATTTGCACATGATACGCTTGATCATAGAGAAAGTCGACACTGAGGCCGCGCTGATCAATTTAGATCAGTCCAAAGCATTCGATAGGGTCGATCATCGTTACCTGGAGGCTGTCTTGTCTTCGGCTGGATTTGGTCCCCATTTCCGCTCCTGGATTCGCCTCTTTTATGCAAACCCCGGTGCGTTGGTTGAAGTGAATGGATTGAGGTCAAAGCCTTTCGATTTGTCCAGATCTATTCGTCAGGGATGTCCGCTTTCACCGATGCTTTATGTGCTTGCGTTGGAGCCTTTCCTGCGCCGGCTTAGGGTGAATCCGGTCCTTCGTGGGATTACTTTGTCTGGTGCTTGCCCCATGATTAAGTACTCCGCCTATGCCGACGACGTCACTGTGCTTGTAACGAGCAGTGCTGAGATTAGGGTCGTCGACATGGAAATAAGACGGTATGAACAAGTGACAGGGGCCAAAATCAACTGCGATAAGTCTGTTGGCTTACGCATTGGTGCCTGGAGGGGTGTTCCCCTTCAGGGGCCCTTTGGCTGGACGGATGGGCCTTGCAAGATACTCGGCGTCTGGTTTGGTCCTGATCTCCAGTTGGAGAAAAATTGGTCGGAAGTGTTGAAAGCGGTTAAGGCTGCAGCCCGTCTGTGGTCTTTGAGAAATCTTACTTTAAAAGGAAGAGCGGAGGTGTGTAATTCTCACATTTATCCTCTCATCCTCTACCGTCTTTCTGTGCTCCCTCTGCCGGCGATCACACTAGTTGAACTAGTGAAGGCTCTTTTCGCGTTTTTGTGGCGCGGAAAGCAGCCCATGGTTCGCCGGGAGATCTGCTACTTGCATCCGTCTGAAGGCGGTCTAGGTATGCCAAGCGTTGAGATTCGTCAATATACGCTTCGCTTACACTACCTAGACCGAATGTGTACACCTTGTGAGGGAAACGGTGAATTCTGGAAGGAAGACACCAAGAAAGCCTTTCCGGCTTTGAAAAGTGTGCACTTGCATGGGGGTGAGGCATTTCGTTTACCTCGACGCGAGTGCTCCTTTTATCGCGAGTGTCGACAGTCCTTGAAGTACCTTCTAAGGGTGTCAGAAAGCCTCTCTGACACCCGAGTGTTGTCTCGTAAAGCACTATATCGGGTTATGGTGAGGGGATCTGTTCGTGACGATATTACTGAGGAGCTCGGTCTTACGAAGGGAGAACTTCGCTTGATCTGGCCTTGGGCGCCTGGGTTGAAATGCTTCGATAATTACGAGGCATCACTCACCTGGCTGATAATACGAAATGCACTCTGGGTCGGCAAAAAGCTTTACGCAGCGGGATTAGTAGAGACACCAAGTTGTGTTCGATGCGGCGACTGGGAGGAAACGACCAGTCATGTTTTCTTTCATTGCCCCATCGTTCGCCCGCTGTGTGAGTTAGTTGAAGGCTACACGGTTCGCATGTTGAACGGACAGTTCTTCGTTTTGGAGTCTTTTTCGACATGCTGCAATTGGGCACCAAGCATGAAGTGGGAGGAGCATTATGTGTTTCTTTGCTTACTAGCAGTCATGAGAGGAGTGATTTGGTCGACACGACAGACGGAAGTCTACGGGGAAGAGACCTTCACTGCTCCCCAGCTTGTCCTCATTTTCCAGTCTCGCTTGAAAATGCGTGTCAGGCTGGAGAAGGTGAAACTCCCCCCGGCAGATTTCAACAAAAGGTGGGTGAAAGTTGCACGTTTGTGTCGTTTGAATGGAGCTAATTTTGAGTGGTACTTGGACGTGCCTTAGAAAGAATATTGGGTGGCCGAACCGAACACTGACCCTTTTATTTGACCCGGTTAGGCAAGATTAGGTTATGTTTTGTTTTTCTTCCCCTTTTTTAGCTTAGCTAGCGGTATGTAAGTTGTCATAGGCCCCCCCCTTTTTTTTTCGTCCTCTCCCCCCCCCCCCTTTTTCTTTTTTTTTTTTTTTTTTTTTTTTTACCCCGACTTTTATTTTCTAATTCCCATTCCCGACCCCTATTAGGTGACTGATCTGTTGTTTTGTCAGAGATGCAGGTCTCCTTTCGTAATTTTCGAAGGAGGTGTGAGAATAAAACTTTCGTGACCTGCATCGCCTTTTTTCGACTGGCAAAACTACTTATCGGCCACATTTCTTTAGTGGGAGGTTCTTATACTAACACTTATTTTTATTTTTTTTTTAATTTTATTTATTTTTTCATTGTATATATATATATCATTCTTGTTCCCCCACTCCCAATTCCATGTATATATTGTCATTTTTGGGTTTTAAGTAGGTATATCATGGAGTAAATTTGTTTTGGTGATTGTGACTAGTTAAGTTAAAAATGTTAGTTAGGTCAACATTTTCCCCACCCCCTTGTAGGCCTTGTGCCAAATTTTGTATTTTTTTACAAATAAATATTCTAGGTAAGCAACAAAGCTCTCTGTGATTTTTTCTCTGCCAGTAAGTCCGTGATTATTGTTATTATTGTTATTTATTGTTACTACCGTTAATTGTTAAATTTGTTGCTTGCTTTTTTTTTACTCCTTATATTTTTATTTATTTGGAGTTTGTTAATTTTTTTCTACCGTTCTCCGGCCATGGCTACTGCCAGCTGTGCGCCTTCGGAGACCTCTGAAGTGGTTGAGAAGCCATCTCAGCCTACGGATAAAACGGATTGGATTAAGGCACCCGCCCTTAAAATTGACGTTGACGATTTTGTCGCCAAGGCAAAAGACTGCACGGATTTCGTGACTGAAACTGGAGTAATTATACAGTTACCAAGGTTGGAGGAATTCCAGAAAAAAACGATATTAATGTTCGTAGTGGACAGAAAGTCCAAAAAACTGATTAGGTCCTCGAAAGAAACTGTCGCAAAATTAATTGCAACGACCGGAGTACGTGCTGAACGTATCGTGAAATGTAAAGGTTATAACACCTGGAATAGTCTCTTTAAGACCGAGGAAGTCTGCATCGAACTCTCGAAGAAAGAAATAATTACTAAAGACTACATTCTGCGAATGGAATACATGGGTCGAAGGAGAACGACCATCTCAGTTTTTGAAGTTCCGGCTGTGGTTCCTGGGGAATACTTAGGCGCCTTTTTACTTAAGTTCGGAGAAATAACGGCTATTACGGTCGACAAGTTCAACGGAACATGGTCTTTTGACGTGTGGCTTAACGAGTCGGCTTTTAAAAAAGTTCCGTACTACATAGAAGCAAATGGAGAAAAATTACCTGTGGTGGTGGCTGGAAGACGTCCAGCTTGTTGGATTTGCAATGAGGTTGGGCATTTAACTTTCACTTGCCCAACAAGGATCAAACCGGCCCAGCCTAACCCCAAGAACAGAGTGCTAGAACACTTGACACCTAAAGTTGCAGCGGAGAAGAAGACTCCCTCCTCAAAGCCAACAACTGAAACTGTAACCCCGGAGGAATTCGAGGACTTATGCAACACCGAAAATGAATCGCCCAAAAAAAAAGTCGTTTGGAATATCGTGACTGGCAAAAAATCGCCGAAGTCATATGCTCAAGTAATGACCGAAGAGGAACAACTAGAAATAGAAACCAGCAACGATCCTGGTGGTGAAAAATACAAAGAAATACTAAATTTGAAAAAGTCTCTCGACGAGGAGCGCAAAACTGAGGAAAAAAAAGGAAAAAAAAACGAGGAAAAAAAAAAGGTTGCCGATACTACTATTAATACGGAAAAAAAAACACCACCAGCCAAAGAACGTCGCTCTCCAGCCAAAGGTGCACCCCCACCATTAAAGTCATCCCCACCAGTAAGGGAATCTAATCTGACCCCCTTATCAAAAGATAAGACCGTTACCCCTAATCCATCTCCTTTCTGTTCCCCGTGCAACACCCCTAAAAGTACACCGCCCCCTCTCCAATGAAGACCGATATGCCGCCTCCTGCCTCACCCACCGCCCCCTCCACATCCCAGAAACGCCATCGAAGTCCCTCGCTAGAGGCCCGGAAAAAGAAGACCCCTTTCTACACAGGCAAGGATGTCTGTAAAGTTACTCCCGAAACTGAAAATCTTATGATAAACCATCATAAGAAGAACTACCGAAACCTAGCTGCACTGAAGATAGTCAACAAAAAAGACATCACCAACCCGGAAAATTTCTTGGATGCTAAAAGACTTTTATCCGTGGTTAGATCAAGAGACAAAGCTAAAGGGGTTTGGAATATGATGGAGGAAGCGAATAACGCCTTTAATATATCGCCTCCTCTCGCTTTCTTTAACGATGAAGAAGTAGTATTACTGCAAAAATCTTGTGTTGGGAGGGTCCCTATACGTATCCATCCTACACTCTACAGGGCATTAAAACTAACTTTCCCATTAGACATTGGCGGTGTGGCCCCGGACGGTCTCGTCTCAAATGAATTGGGACAAGGTTCTCTGGGTTCATCTGTCGGTGTCTTAAATGCATCAATGTTCGTTTCGGGTTCCCAACTCTAAGAGCACTAGAATGGCACTCAGATTAGCAAGCCTAAATGGCCGAGGGTTGAGGGACACCGCTCGTAAACTTCGAGTAGTACGTGACCTTCAGCGACTCGGCGTGGATGTATGTTGTTTGCAGGAGACCCACTTTATTCCCAGTGATTATCAGGGTGCGCTGACTAGAGACTTTCAGCTCTATTCAGCGTACTTTGATACTCACTCAAGAGGGGTTTCCTGGCTAGTTAAGCGCACACTGAATGCGACGTGTGACCCAATCTATGCAGATCCTGAGGGAAGGCTGTGCGTTCTTGATGTTACCGTAAAGGATGTGGCTTTTCGGCTTATTGGGGTTTATGCGCCCCACGCCAGTTCTGAGCGGGTTCCTTTTTTTCGGCGGATCGAGCCCTTTATGGATACGTCGCGTCGGATAATTCTAGCGGGAGACTGGAACGCGGTCTTGGATCCCGATTTAGATCGCTTGGGAAAACGTAGGGGAACTAACAGCAACGGGGATGTTAAGGCATTTCGGGACTTTATCGATAAGTTCGATCTTGTCGATAAATTCCGAAATGAGAAACCCCGTGAAGTAGTATGGACTTGGACTGCTAGTCGCGGCTCCGATTTAGGGCAACTTTCGAGTTACCTTGATCGGTTCTTAATTAGGAGAGTCGATTTAGGGCTTTTAGATTGTCCAAGTTTTCATAATATAGTTTACTCGGATCATAGGCTTGTCCGGGTGCGGGTAAACTTAGATAGTCCTAAGCCTAGATTGGCTGGTTACTGGAAGTTCAACACATCGTTGTTCGATTTGAAGGACTTCCGGGAACAGCTTTTACTAACATTACAGAGGGAATTGACGGGTGCTATCATTGGCAATAAGTGGTGGGGCCACCTTAAGAACGTTATTAGGTCCTTCGTTGCCGATTATAGTCGTCGACTCAACCTTAGATCTAGGGCAACGAAAGTGGCACTAGAAACTAGTTTAAGTCGGGCGGCGGAGGCGGGGGATAGCGTTACCTTTACTGTAGCTAAAACGGAACTGAACTCCTTGGATAACAAGGCAGATCAGGGATTGATAGTTAGGTCTAGGTTAAAAAGAGTGCCGCACGAGGCAACAAACATGGCCGCGTCACTGCGTGCGGAGGAACGTCGACGGTCTACTGATCGACACATCGCCAGTGTCACATTATCGGATGGGCGTCTCGTGACTACAAACGACGGGATTTTGGAGGGTTTTCGCTCTTATTTTCAGGATCTTTTTACCAAGGAGCCCGGTCTGACAATGGCTCAGTTCGACGCCTATTTAGCTGACTTTTCTCGTCTCGAGGCGACCGAAGCAGCTAGGTGCGAAGGGTGTATAAATGAGGATGAAGTCCTGGAGGCCCTAAGGCAGGTTGGCCTTGATAAGTCTCCGGGTATCGATGGTCTGCCTTACGAACTGTATTTGAGGTTGTCGCCCATTTTTGTCCCCCTGCTGGCTGTGTTGTTTAACTCCTGGTTTAGGAACGGGTCTATCCCCCAGTACTTTACCAGGGGTATCATCAAATTGCTCCGCAAGGACAAGAGTGGTGGGGATGGTATAGATAATTTCCTGCCCTTAACAATGTTAAATACAGAGTTAAAGATTTTGGCCAAGATCTTGGCTAATCGTCTGCAGGTTGTCTTGTTTCGTCTAATAAGTCCCGAACAGACTTGTTCTGTTAAGGGCCGGACTATTCAAGATAATTTGCACATGATACGCTTGATCATAGAGAAAGTCGACACTGAGGCCGCGCTGATCAATTTAGATCAGTCCAAAGCATTCGATAGGGTCGATCATCGTTACCTGGAGGCTGTCTTGTCTTCGGCTGGATTTGGTCCCCATTTCCGCTCCTGGATTCGCCTCTTTTATGCAAACCCCGGTGCGTTGGTTGAAGTGAATGGATTGAGGTCAAAGCCTTTCGATTTGTCCAGATCTATTCGTCAGGGATGTCCGCTTTCACCGATGCTTTATGTGCTTGCGTTGGAGCCTTTCCTTCGCAGGCTTAGGGTGAATCCGGTCCTTCGTGGGATTACTTTGTCTGGTGCTTGCCCCATGATTAAGTACTCCGCCTATGCCGACGACGTCACTGTGCTTGTAACGAGCAGTGCTGAGATTAGGGTCGTCGACATGGAAATAAGACGGTATGAACAAGTGACAGGGGCCAAAATCAACTGCGATAAGTCTGTTGGCTTACGCATTGGTGCCTGGAGGGGTGTTCCCCTTCAGGGGCCCTTTGGCTGGACGGATGGGCCTTGCAAGATACTCGGCGTCTGGTTTGGTCCTGATCTCCAGTTGGAGAAAAATTGGTCGGAAGTGTTGAAAGCGGTTAAGGCTGCAGCCCGTCTGTGGTCTTTTAGAAATCTTACTTTAAAAGGAAGAGCGGAGGTGTGTAATTCTCACATTTATCCTCTCATCCTCTACCGTCTTTCTGTGCTCCCTCTGCCGGCGATCACACTAGTTGAACTAGTGAAGGCTCTTTTCGCGTTTTTGTGGCGCGGAAAGCAGCCCATGGTTCGCCGGGAGATCTGCTACTTGCATCCGTCTGAAGGCGGTCTAGGTATGCCAAGCGTTGAGATTCGTCAATATACGCTTCGCTTACACTACCTAGACCGAATGTGTACACCTTGTGAGGGAAACGGTGAATTCTGGAAGGAAGACACCAAGAAAGCCTTTCCGGCTTTGAAAAGTGTGCACTTGCATGGGGGTGAGGCATTTCGTTTACCTCGACGCGAGTGCTCCTTTTATCGCGAGTGTCGACAGTCCTTGAAGTACCTTCTAAGGGTGTCAGAAAGCCTCTCTGACACCCGAGTGTTGTCTCGTAAAGCACTATATCGGGTTATGGTGAGGGGATCTGTTCGTGACGATATTACTGAGGAGCTCGGTCTTACGAAGGGAGAACTTCGCTTGATCTGGCCTTGGGCGCCTGGGTTGAAATGCTTCGATAATTACGAGGCATCACTCACCTGGCTGATAATACGAAATGCACTCTGGGTCGGCAAAAAGCTTTACGCAGCGGGATTAGTAGAGACACCAAGTTGTGTTCGATGCGGCGACTGGGAGGAAACGACCAGTCATGTTTTCTTTCATTGCCCCATCGTTCGCCCGCTGTGTGAGTTAGTTGAAGGCTACACGGTTCGCATGTTGAACGGACAGTTCTTCGTTTTGGAGTCTTTTTCGACATGCTGCAATTGGGCACCAAGCATGAAGTGGGAGGAGCATTATGTGTTTCTTTGCTTACTAGCAGTCATGAGAGGAGTGATTTGGTCGACACGACAGAAGGAAGTCTACGGGGAAGAGACCTTCACTCCTCCCCAGCTTGTCCTCATTTTCCAGTCTCGCTTGAAAATGCGTGTCAGGCTGGAGAGGGTGAAACTCCCCCCGGCAGATTTCAACAAAAGGTGGGTGAAAGTTGCACGTTTGTGTCGTTTGAATGGAGCTAATTTTGAGTGGTACTTGGACGTGCCTTAGAAAGAATATTGGGTGGCCGAACCGAACACTGACCCTTTTATTTGACCCGGTTAGGCAAGATTAGGTTATGTTTTGTTTTTCTTCCCCTTTTTTAGCTTAGCTAGCGGTATGTAAGTTGTCATAGGCCCCCCTTTTTTTTTTCGTCCTCTCCCCCCCCCTTTTTTTTTTTTTTTTTTTACCCCGACTTTTATTTTCTAATTCCCATTCCCGACCCCTATTAGGTGACTGATCTGTTGTTTTGTCAGAGATGCAGGTCTCCTTTCGTAATTTTCGAAGGAGGTGTGAGAATAAAACTTTCGTGACCTGCATCGCCTTTTTTCGACTGGCAAAACTACTTATCGGCCACATTTCTTTAGTGGGAGGTTCTTATACTAACACTTAATTTTATTTATTTTTTCATTGTATATATATATATCATTCTTGTTCCCCCACTCCCAATTCCATGTATATATTGTCATTTTTGGGTTTTAAGTAGGTATATCATGGAGTAAATTTGTTTTGGTGATTGTGACTAGTTAAGTTAAAAATGTTAGTTAGGTCAACATTTTCCCCACCCCCTTGTAGACCTTGTGCCAAATTTTGTATTTTTTTACAAATAAATAGTCTAGGTAAGCAACAAAGCTCTCTGTGATTTTTTCTCTGCCAGTAAGTCCGTGATTATTGTTATTATTGTTATTTATTGTTACTACCGTTAATTGTTAAATTTGTTGCTTGCTTTTTTTTACTCCTTATATTTTTATTTATTTGGAGTTTGTTAATTTTTTTCTACCGTTCTCCGGCCATGGCTACTGCCAGCTGTGCGCCTTCGGAGACCTCTGAAGTGGTTGAGAAGTCATCTCAGCCTACTGATAAAACGGACTGGAGTAAGGCACCCGCCCTTAAAATTGACGTTGACGATTTTGTCGCCAAGGCAAAAGACTGCACGGATTTCGTGACTGAAACTGGAGTAATTATACAGTTACCAAGGTTGGAGGAATTCCAGAAAAAAACGATATTAATGTTCGTAGTGGACAGAAAGTCCAAAAAACTGATTAGGTCCTCAAAAGAAACTGTCGCAAAATTAATTGCAACGACCGGAGTACGTGCGGAACGTATCGTGAAATGTAAAGGTTATAACACCTGGAATAGTCTCTTTAAGACCGAGGAAGTCTGCATCGAACTCTCGAAGAAAGAAATAATTACTAAAGACTACATTCTGCGAATGGAATACATGGGTCGAAGGAGAACGACCATCTCAGTTTTTGAAGTTCCGGCTGTGGTTCCTGGCGAATACTTAGGCGCCTTTTTACTTAAGTTCGGAGAAATAACAGCTATTACGGTTGACAAGTTCAACGGAACATGGTCTTTTGACGTGTGGCTTAACGAGTCGGCTTTTAAAAAAGTTCCGTACTACATAGAAGCAAATGGAGAAAAATTACCTGTGGTGGTGGCTGGAAGACGTCCAGCTTGTTGGATATGCAATGAGGTTGGGCATTTAACTTTCACTTGCCCAACAAGGATCAAACCGGCCCAGCCTAACCCCAAGAACAGAGTGCTAGAACACTTGACCCCGAAAGTTGCAGCAGATAAAAAGACTCCCTCCTCAAAACCAACAGCTGAAACTGTAACCCCGGAGGAATTCGAGGACTTATGTAACACAGAAAATGAATCGCCCAAAAAAAAAGTCGTATGGAACATTGTGACTGGAAAAAAATCACCGAAGTCATACGCTCAAGTGATGACCGAAGAGGAACAACTAGAAATAGAAACCAGTAACGATCCAGGTGGAGAAAAGTACAAAGAATTATTAAATCTTAAAAATTCTCTCGACGAGGAGCGCAAATCTGAAGAAAAAAAAGGGAAAAAAAACGAAGAAAAAAAAATGGTTTCCGAAACAACAAGTAATTCGGAAAAAAAACAAACTCCCCCGGCCAAAGAACGTCGCTCTCCAGCCAAGGGTGCACCCCCACCATTAAAGTCATCCCCAGCAGTAAGGGAATCTAATTTGACCCCCTTATCAAAAGATAAGCCCGTTACCCCCAATCCATCTCCTTTCTGTTCCCCGTGCAACACCCCTAAAAGTACACCGCCCCCCTCTCCAATGAAGACCGATATGCCGCCTCCTGCCTCCCCCACCGCCCCATCCACATCCCAGAAACGCCATCGAAGTCCCTCGCTAGAGGCCCGGAAAAAGAAGACCCCTTTCTACACAGGCAAGGATGTCTGTAAAGTTACTCCCGAAACTGAAAATCTTATGATAAACCATCATAAGAAGAACTACCGAAATCTAGCTACACTAAAGATGGTACACAAAAAAGACATTACCAACCCGGAAAATTTCTTGGATGCACAAAGACTTTTATCTGTGGTTAGATCAAGAGACAAAGCTAAAGGGGTTTGGAATATGATGGAGGAAGCGAATAACGCCTTTAATATATCGCCTCCTCTCGCTTTCTTTAACGATGAAGAAGTAGTATTACTGCAAAAATCTTGTGTTGGGAGGGTCCCTATTCGTATCCATCCTACACTCTACAGGGCATTAAAACTAACTTTCCCCTTAGACATTGGCGGTGTGGCCCCGGACGGTCTCGTCTCAAATGAATTGGGACAAGGTTCTCTGGGTTCATCTGTCGGTGTCTTAAATGCATCAATGTTCGTTTCGGGTTCCCAACTCTAAGAGCACTAGAATGGCACTCAGATTAGCAAGCCTAAATGGCCGAGGGTTGAGGGACACCGCTCGTAAACTTCGAGTAGTACGTGACCTTCAGCGACTCGGCGTGGATGCATGTTGTTTGCAGGAGACCCACTTTATTCCCAGTGATTATCAGGGTGCGCTGACTAGAGACTTTCAGCTCTATTCAGCGTACTTTGATACTCACTCAAGAGGGGTTTCCTGGCTAGTTAAGCGCACACTGAATGCGACTTGTGACCCAATCTATGCAGATCCTGAGGGAAGGCTGTGCGTTCTTGATGTTACCGTAAAGGATGTGGCTTTTCGGCTTATTGGGGTTTATGCGCCCAACGCCAGTTCTGAGCGGGTTCCTTTTTTTCGGCGGATCGAGCCCTTTATGGATACGTCGCGTCGGATAATTCTAGCGGGAGACTGGAACGCGGTCTTGGATCCCGATTTAGATCGCTTGGGAAAACGTAGGGGAACTAACAGCAACGGGGATGCTAAGGCATTTCGGGACTTTATCGATAAGTTCGATCTTGTCGATAAATTCCGAAATGAGAAACCCCGTGAAGTAGTATGGACTTGGACTGCTAGTCGCGGCTCCGATTTAGGGCAACTTTCGAGTTACCTTGATCGGTTCTTAATTAGGAGAGTCGATTTAGGGCTTTTAGATTGTCCAAGTTTTCATAATATAGTTTACTCGGATCATAGGCTTGTCCGGGTGCGGGTAAACTTAGATAGTCCTAAGCCTAGATTGGCTGGTTACTGGAAGTTCAACACATCGTTGTTCGATTTGAAGGACTTCCGGGAACAGCTTTTACTAACATTACAGAGGGAATTGACGGGTGCTATCATTGGGAATAAGTGGTGGGGCCACCTTAAGAACGTTATTAGGTCCTTCGTTGCCGATTATAGTCGTCGACTCAACCTTAGATCTAGGGCAACGAAAGTGGCACTAGAAACTAGTTTAAGTCGGGCGGCGGAGGCGGGGGATAGCGTTACCTTTACTGTAGCTAAAACGGAACTGAACTCCTTGGATAACAAGGCAGATCAGGGATTGATAGTTAGGTCTAGGTTAAAAAGAGTGCCGCACGAGGCGACAAACATGGCCGCGTCACTGCGTGCGGAGGAACGTCGACGGTCTACTGATCGACACATCGCCAGTGTCACATTATCGGATGGGCGTCTCGTGACTACAAACGACGGGATTTTGGAGGGTTTTCGCTCTTATTTTCAGGATCTTTTTACCAAGGAGCCCGGTCTGACAATGGCTCAGTTCGACGCCTATTTAGCTGACTTTTCTCGTCTCGAGGCGACCGAAGCAGCTAGGTGCGAAGGGTGTATAAATGAGGATGAAGTCCTGGAGGCCCTAAGGCAGGTTGGCCTTGATAAATCTCCGGGTATCGATGGTCTGCCTTACGAACTGTATTTGAGGTTGTCGCCCATTTTTGTCCCCCTGCTGGCTGTGTTGTTTAACTCCTGGTTTAGGAACGGGTCTATCCCCCAGTACTTTACCAGGGGTATCATCAAATTGCTCCGCAAGGACAAGAGTGGTGGGGATGGTATAGGTAATTTCCGGCCCTTAACAATGTTAAATACAGAGTTAAAGATTTTGGCCAAGATCTTGGCTAATCGTCTGCAGGTTGTCTTGTTTCGTCTAATAAGTCCCGAACAGACTTGTTCTGTTAAGGGCCGGACTATTCAAGATAATTTGCACATGATACGCTTGATCATAGAGAAAGTCGACACTGAGGCCGCGCTGATCAATTTAGATCAGTCCAAAGCATTCGATAGGGTCGATCATCGTTACTTGGAGGCTGTCTTGTCTTCGGCTGGATTTGGTCCCCATTTCCGCTCCTGGATTCGCCTCTTTTATGCAAACCCCGGTGCGTTGGTTGAAGTGAATGGAATAAGGTCAAAGCCTTTCGATTTGTCCAGATCTATTCGTCAGGGATGTCCGCTTTCACCGATGCTTTATGTGCTTGCGTTGGAGCCTTTCCTTCGCAGGCTTAGGGTGAATCCGGTCCTTCGTGGGATTACTTTGTCTGGTGCTTGCCCCATGATTAAGTACTCCGCCTATGCCGACGACGTCACTGTGCTTGTAACGAGCAGTGCTGAGATTAGGGTCGTCGACATGGAAATAAGACGGTATGAACAAGTGACAGGGGCCAAAATCAACTGCGATAAGTCTGTTGGCTTACGCATTGGTGCCTGGAGGGGTGTTCCCCTTCAGGGGCCCTTTGGCTGGACGGATGGGCCTTGCAAGATACTCGGCGTCTGGTTTGGTCCTGATCTCCAGTTGGAGAAAAATTGGTCGGAAGTGTTGAAAGCGGTTAAGGCTGCAGCCCGTCTGTGGTCTTTGAGAAATCTTACTTTAAAAGGAAGAGCGGAGGTGTGTAATTCTCACATTTATCCTCTCATCCTCTACCGTCTTTCTGTGCTCCCTCTGCCGGCGATCACACTAGTTGAACTAGTGAAGGCTCTTTTCGCGTTTTTGTGGCGCGGAAAGCAGCCCATGGTTCGCCGGGAGATCTGCTACTTGCATCCGTCTGAAGGCAGTCTAGGTATGCCAAGCGTTGAGATTCGTCAATATACGCTTCGCTTACACTACCTAGACCGAATGTGTACACCTTGTGAGGGAAACGGTGAATTCTGGAAGGAAGACACCAAGAAAGCCTTTCCGGCTTTGAAAAGTGTGCACTTGCATGGGGGTGAGGCATTTCGTTTACCTCGACGCGAGTGCTCCTTTTATCGCGAGTGTCGACAGTCCTTGAAGTACCTTCTAAGGGTGTCAGAAAGCCTCTCTGACACCCGAGTGTTGTCTCGTAAAGCACTATATCGTGTTATGGTGAGGGGATCTGTTCGTGACGATATTACTGAGGAGCTCGGTCTTACGAAGGGAGAACTTCGCTTGATCTGGCCTTGGGCGCCTGGGTTGAAATGCTTCGATAATTACGAGGCATCACTCATCTGGCTGATAATACGAAATGCACTCTGGGTCGGCAAAAAGCTTTACGCAGCGGGATTAGTAGAGACACCAAGTTGTGTTCGATGCGGCGACTGGGAGGAAACGACCAGTCATGTTTTCTTTCATTGCCCCATCGTTCGCCCGCTGTGTGAGTTAGTTGAAGGCTACACGGTTCGCATGTTGAACGGACAGTTCTTCGTTTTGGAGTCTTTTTCGACATGCTGCAATTGGGCACCAAGCATGAAGTGGGAGGAGCATTATGTGTTTCTTTGCTTACTAGCAGTCATGAGAGGAGTTATTTGGTCGACACGACAGAAGGAAGTCTACGGGGAAGAGACCTTCACTCCTCCCCAGCTTGTCCTCATTTTCCAGTCTCGCTTGAAAATGCGTGTCAGGCTGGAGAAGGTGAAACTCCCTTCGGCAGATTTCAACAAAAGGTGGGTGAAAGTTGCGCGTTTGTGTCGTTTGAATGGAGCTAATTTTGAGTGGTACTTGGACGTGCCTTAGAAAGAATATTGGGTGGCCGAACCGAACACTGACCCTTTTATTTGACCCGGATAGGCAAGATTAGGTTATGTTTTGTTTTTCTTCCCCTTTTTTAGCTTAGCTAGCGGTATGTAAGTTGTCATAGGCCCCCCTTTTTTTTTTCGTCCTCTCCCCCCCCCCCTTTTTTTTTTTTTTTTTTTACCCCGACTTTTATTTTCTAATTCCCATTCCCGACCCCTATTAGGTGACTGATCTGTTGTTTTGTCAGAGATGCAGGTCTCCTTTCGTAATTTTCGAAGGAGGTGTGAGAATAAAACTTTCGTGACACGCATCGCCCTTTTTCGACTGGCAAAACTACTTATCGGCCACATTTCTTTAGTGGGAGGTTCTTATACTAACACTTAATTTTATTTATTTTTTCATTGTATATATATATATCATTCTTGTTCCCCCACTCCCAATTCCATGTATATATTGTCATTTTTGGGTTTTAAGTAGGTATATCATGGAGTAAATTTGTTTTGGATATTATGACTAGTTAAGTTAAAAATGTTAGTTAGGTCAACATTTTCCCCACCCCTTGTAGGCCTTGTGCCAAATTTTGTATTTTTTACAAATAAATATTCTAGGTAAGCAACAAATGGTTAAATAAAGCTTATCCTTAAGTTATATTCGGCGTCCAGTTTTTATTACAATTTATTTAACCATTCGTTATGGAACGTTACTTGAAACCCGATCGTCTAGATCTTGATACGGCCGACTCGGAATCTACTGACAAATGGCGGCATTGGAGAAAAATGTTCGAAGGATTCCTTACAGCTCTACAGTTATCTTCAAACGCGGCTTTAACAGGTACTGAAAAATATACCCTTCTTTTACATCATGTCTCTACTGCTATTTATAGAAATTTATCTGAATGTGAAAATTATGAAACTGCGGTGGACATTTTAGAAGCCATGTTTGTCAAGAAAAAAAAATACTATTTTTGCTAGACATTTACTTGCTACCCGGCGTCAACAACCAGAAGAAAGCCTTGAACAATACCTTCAGATTCTAAAGACGTTAAGTCGCGAGTGTGAATTTACAGCCTTAACTGCGAACCAAGCGAGAGATGTTTTTATCAGGGACGCATTTATTAATGGAATACAGTCCAACCAAATAAGACAAAGACTACTAGAGAATAAAAACCTAGACTTACCAACAGCTTATGAACAAGCTCTAACGTTGGACATGGCACAGAAGCAGTCTGTCTTCTATTTACAACCCGATATTTTGGGAGCTGCTATCGTAGCCCCTCCTCTGCATGTTCAAAATTCTTCCATTGTCCAAGATGCTGCCACCCCCCTTTCTAACGATCACGAACAACTTATCACTGCCGCCTCAGCTGGATCCACATGCTACTTTTGTGGCCTTCGTATACATGCTCGTTCGTCCTGCCCGGCTCGAGATGTTAGATGCCACAAGTGTGATAAGCAGGGACATTTTTCGAAAGTTTGCCGGTCAGCTTCTAAAAAAAAAACGTTCGGCTACTCTTGCTACTGTAGCACCAATTACAATATCAGCTGCATTCCCCGGCTGCCTCTCAAAAACAATCGTGAGGGTAAAAATCAATGGATTGACTATTCATGCGCTTATTGATACAGGCAGTTCTGAAAGTTTTATTAATGCCAGTATTGTAAAAGCAAATAAATGGGAAATATTTCCTTGTTCCAACCAAATATCAATGGCAAATTCATCTTTATCGTCCCATGTAATTGGATATTGCATGGTTAACCTGAAACTAAAAGGAAACTCCTATCAAGGGATCAAATTATCAGTAATGAAAAACCTCTGCTGCGAAGTGATTTTGGGTCACAATTTTCTAAAACAACATTCATGCGTTGAAATTCCTTTTGGTGGCCCCAAGCCAGTCCTAAGCGTATGTGGACTAGCAGCTGTCAAAGTGCGGCACCCGTCACTTTTTACAAACTTAACTCCTGACTGCAAACCAATAGCAATAAAATCAAGACGCTATTCAGAAACGGACAAACAGTTCATAGCAGCAGAAGTAACAAAACTACTTAAGGAAGGAATTATAGAGCCAAGTGAATCTCCATGGCGAGCACAGGTCCTCGTAACAGCCACTGAAAATCACAAGAAAAGGATGGTCATTGACTATTCCCAGACCATCAACAGATACACATTACTCGATGCCTATCCACTGCCTCGTATTGACGAAATGATTTCTAATATTGCAAAATATCACACTTTCAGTACTTTAGATCTCAGAAGTGCCTACCATCAGGTACCTATCAAGCCAGAGGATAAGCCCTACACGGCATTCGAGGCCTGCGGTCGCCTATATCAGTTCTGCCGAATTCCTTTTGGGATAACAAATGGTGTGGCTAGCTTCCAGAGGGTAATAGATGAAATAATCTCCAATGAAAAATTGAAGGGTACTGTTGCATATATAGACAATGTCACAGTATGCGGACATAACCAAGCTGAACATGACCACAACCTTAAACGATTCATGGCTGCCGTCAAGAAATATAATCTGACTTTGAACAGTGAAAAATGTTCCTACAACTTGAAAAGCATCAAATTATTGGGATACATTGTCAAAAATGGCACCATGACGCCGGATCCCGAGCGACTGAAACCGCTAATGGAATTACCAATCCCTGGAAACATGCCCTCTTTACGACGAGCCCTCGGTATGTTTGCTCACTACTCCCAATGGGTTGCGTCTTTTTCAGAAAAAATACACCCATTGACACAAGTATCTACTTTTCCGTTGTCCTGTTCCGCCATCAGAGCATTTCAAAACATGAAAAGGAACATTGCTCAGTCTGCCATTTCTGCTGTGGATCCTTTTATCCCTCTATTAGTTGAGACGGATGCCTCCGACTGTGCGATAGCTGCCTCACTGAGACAATCCGGTCGTCCTGTAGCTTTTTTTTCAAGAACACTTTCGCGATCTGAGCGACGACACTCTGCAATAGAAAAAGAAGCGTACGCCATAGTTGAGGCATTACGAAAATGGAGGCATTACTTAATCGGCCGACATTTTGAATTAATCACTGACCAAAAGTCGGTCTCGTTTATGTTTAACCCAAAAACAACGAGTAAAATAAAAAACGAGAAAATAGCGAGATGGAGAATGGAGCTTTCTTGCTACTCCTTTGACGTCACTTACCGCCCTGGTAAGGAGAATGCCGCGGTCGACGCGCTTTCAAGGGTGTGTGGCCTGGTAACTGGCTCAGATGATCTTCAGTATATACACAGGGAATTGTGTCACCCAGGTATCACAAGAATGATTCACGTAGTCAGGAGCAGGAACTTGCCATATTCTGTTGAAGACGTAAAAAGAATTACGAACTCTTGTCGGATATGCGCAGAAAATAAGCCCAGGTTCTACAAACCTCCTCCAGCAACACTCATTAAGGCCACACAGCCTTTTGAAAGACTTAACCTGGATTTTAAGGGCCCTTTACCCTCTAAAACTAAAAATAAATACATGCTCACAATAATAGACGAGTACTCAAGATTTCCGTTCGTCATCCCCTGCCCAGACGTAACGGCTGCAACAGTAATTCAAGGCTCCTGCTCCATTTTTGCCGTTTTTGGAGTGCCTGCATATATACATTCAGATCGTGGGTCTGCTTTTATGTCGGACGAACTCAAGCAGTTTCTGCATGAACGAAGAGTAGCTGTAAGTAGAACAACTCCTCACAATCCTCAAGGAAACGGACAGTGCGAAAGATACAATGGTATAATATGGAAGACAGTACAGTTGGCGGCAGCAAATCGCAATAGTCCGATCTCCGATTGGGAAAGTCTCATCCCCATGGCCTTATACGCTATTAGGACTCTATTATGTACAGCGACAAACGCTACCCCACATGAGAGATTCTTCTCGTTCCCACGACGAAGCTCAGCAGGCACATCACTTCCCTCGTGGCTTGCACAACCTGGCACAGTTTTATTAAAACGTCATGTTCGTCATAGTAAACATGACCCATTGGTAAGCGAGGTACAATTAATCGAAGCGAACCCTCAGTATGCACTGGTCAGAAATTCAGAAGGAAGGCAATCTACTGTCTCCTTAAGGGATCTAGCCCCAGCAGGAAATGTATATGAACGTAGAACTGCTTCAGATGGATATAGAGCTCCGGTTCGTGGAACAAGTCCGACCCTCTTAGGTGATCGTGTGCCAGATACGTCAAGTTCAGAGTCCCAACAAAACGAATCTGAATATACTAACAGAGTCGTCTCTGACTCTAGTTCGGACGACAGATGGGTACCACGAAAGCGGTTTCACCCAATATCTGAGACAGATACTCAATCTTCAGACACCAAGCGACCGAAGCGCCGTAGAAAACGAGAGCGATTTGGAGCAAGATATTTTAGCCCTAAACCAGCCACACAAGACAGTCCCGAAACGTCGTCAGGTCCCGAGGAGCCTAGATTAGAAATGGATGTCGGGCACGAACAACCAAGACGCCCTCAAAGAACCCGCAGGAGGCCAGGTCGATGGGATGATTTTGTTCCCTACGAATAAGAAGATAGATGGGGGAGAATGTAGTAACAAAGATAATTGATGCCTGTCTCCCCCTTGGAGTAATAATGGAATGTTCTACATTCGTGTATATTAAGAGTGAATGTTAAACACTATTTGTCTAGGTAAGCAACAAATGGTTAAATAAAGCTTATCCTTAAGTTATATTCGGCGTCCAGTTTTTATTACACTGATATTTAATTGAAACAACGAAATTCTCAGATTTCCCCATTGAATCGATCGTAAATAATTTTTGCCAAAATGGCGGTAAAATATTTCATAATGTATTTGGTATTTGTGCAATTTATGATTAAGATTTAAAGAATCGTTGGCGTTCCGGAGGGGGTCACGGCCGCGCTCACTTCTGGTTTTTCCTTCAGTAAATTTCAAGTACAAGTGATCATAAATGATAAAAGAAACTTATTTTTAACGGAAAATTTAAAATTGTATTTTATTATAATAAAATAAGGTTTTTTAATGAAAATATAACAAATCTTAAAAAAATATATATATTTGAAATATCCTCTCTTTGGGTTATTTATGAAAATATAACAAATCCTTGATAAACAAAATTTATGAATGAAATATGTTGAAATGTCTTCCTTTTATTGATATAAATAAAGTTTTTAAACGTATTGTATTTTGTGAAACAGCAACATAATAAATGTGTTTTGATTTTTTTTTAAATATTTGATTATTTATTTTTCCCTTTTTTCGTAAATCATATTTTTGTATTTATTTGCAACACTTACATTATTAATAAAATGTATTTGTAAATTTTATCATTTTTATCATTATCAAAATACAAGACATTTCAAAAATGTATTTAGATCAATAAAAATATATTTCAACATATTTGATTCATAAAAAGATTTTGTATTAAAGATTTGTTATATTTTCATTAAAAAAAACAACATATATTTGATAATTTGCTGAACAGGTGGTTGACTCTTGTTTTGTTTTTTGGGGGTCTCATTGGGTGTCCTTACTCAGTTTATATGCACTCCGGCATTTATTCAGTAGCTTACTTAGCCGATCTATCGCCAGGCAAAACAGTAAAGACAATAAGTTATCTCATTCTTATGATCTTGACTTCAGGGATTGTTATTGTTCCATTGGTGTGGCTCAATAACATGGTTGATTGCCACATCTTTATACAGACTGCCATGGGTTTCCTGATTACCGGATGAGACTTATATAATTAAACGCACATCAGTATACATGTGTGAATCGCACTATCATATGCTTTATGGTAATGCATGCAAGCTGGAAATATCTGAAAACTCTGAATAAAAAAACGATGGACGAATATTTGATCGTTCAGGAAGTTTATTGGTTTACAATGCATATTTTCATGAAATAATTGGTTTTCTTTTCTATGTTGATTGCAAAACGTGGCATTTCATGAACTATACACACCATAAAAGGGTTTAAATGCATCAATTCTTTTATATATGATCTATGTAAAATATCAGAATATCACACCTTACACTTATATGGCTTCTCTTTTTTTTCTTTATTTTAGGTAAGTTCACAAAGGTTTAGGAACATCATGTGATTGTAACACTTGCTTTCTTTATGTTGGCCATTTTGCTGAGTCTCGAATCCTATTTTTCTCTCTTCTCATTTCTCAAAGCTTCAGTATTAAGTTGTATGCTTTTCTAATTCAGGATGTTCCTTGCTTTAATAAACTCCAAATACTGACTTCCACTCCAGACCTACATAAAAACATTTTCAGCTCCATAAACTATCTGATCCCGATGCAATTTGATATATATATAAGTCAGAAATATCCAAAGATGGAGTATCTGTCACATTTGCAAAACTGTCACTCAAAGAACTTTTTCCTGCCTTGACAGAGTATAAAATCAACTTTGCAATCTAATGTGGATGATCACTTCTCTTCCCTCCAAACATTTTGCTGTCTTTCGCAACTTTTATGGTAAGTGCTCGGCTAAGCTTCAATCTCTGGTTCCTAACTGTAAACTTTCTCAGCAAAAATTCGTCTAACTACCATCACTTTAAGAACTGTACATTTTTCGTCTGTTTACCCAAAACAAAACAGAATTTTTCTGAAAAGAGTTTTTTTCTAAGAATTTTCTATCTGGGAACACAATATCCTACAACATAGTCGTCTTAATGTACAATTCTAATAAATACGTGCAATTATTTGAAGTTTTGCACTTGATTCTCAGCCGATTCCTCTATGAGTTTACGTGAGTTTTTAAGTTTAATTTTTTTATGAATTTTGGAACATACCTGCAAGGCGTTATCGGTCCAAATGTGGGTTATATTTAGTTTAATTAACTTTCCTGCAAAGTGGGTATGGATGCCCTTCATGAAAATTCAGATGCATCCGATTTTTGTGAAATTTTAACAATTGGTATTAGACGACAATTAATAAATATTCCCTAAATTTCCCTTTCTTTGGAGTATTTTAAAGGGTTTTTAGGGACCATAATTTTAAAGTGTGTTTAGGAGCCATAATTTTAAAGGGTTTTTAGGGACCATAATTTTAAAGGATTTTTAGGGACCACATGGTTAAGGGTTTTTTAGGGACCATGATTTAAAAGGGGTTTTAGGGACCATAATTTTAAGGGTTTTTAAGGTCCATAATTTTTAATGGTTTTGAAGGACCATAATTTTAAGGGTTTGTTGGGACCATAATTTTAAGGGTTTTTTTCAGAGTTTAATGTAAATGGGATAAAAAGGGTGCGAA
Organism: Sepiola atlantica; assembly: GCA_963556195.1. NCBI lineage: Eukaryota > Metazoa > Mollusca > Cephalopoda > Sepiida > Sepiolidae > Sepiola > Sepiola atlantica. The sequence continues at coordinate 121,559,485 of OY744525.1, read as the reverse complement.
AGCCTTTTGTGAAAATTATGATATATCTGATTGTTGGTAAATTTTAACAATAACATCTTCTTCCATTTCTCTCCCACTCTTACTTTCTTTTTCTCTCCATCCCCGTCTCTCTTTATCTATTTATCTCTCTCCTGCTTTCTTTCTCCCCTTCTATGTCTTTCTTTTTCTCTCCATCTCTTTCTCTCGCTTTCTCCCATTGTCTCTCTTCCTTTCACACTTCAACATTTCATTTATTTGCGCTTTAAAATGTTGATCGAATTCCAGTTAATCGAGCAAACTAGAATCTCTTGTGAATAGTCAGATTGTCTGATCTGTTTGATACGATCTCGTTTGATACAATTCCGTTTCATACTATTTAATTTGGTCTGAAATTTTAGTAATAATACTATAGTTGTTTCACATTTATTTCACGGTTTCCATCATAAGAATACAACTGTTTCCAACTGTTAATTAATGTGCCAGTTTCTATTTGATGGACCAACAAGTGCGCTTTGGGTTGATTTGGGCATTCTTTCTGATAGTGCTCAAATGTAGGTTGCAAAGGTATGGCAAGAGGACTGGTTTAAAAGACAGGGCCAGAGTAAAAGGATTTAAAAAGGAAAACAGTTTATTTTTCTTCTTTGGGGTGAGAACAGTTATCTGGGCATTTCGTACAGATAAAATCCTACCATGAAAAACCTTTATCCATAAAAATACTACGGAATACAAACTAGTTGTATGTAAAAATGTAAGTAATATAATCAATAAATGTCGCTGGAACTATTTCTATTTGTCTGAATAAATAATATAAAGAATAACTGTCACTTGAACTCTTTCTATCTAACCAAAAAACGAGACTTTTTATTTATATCATCTTTCTTTTAACCTGTAAACATTGGAACTGCTTCATTCGTAGTTGAAATTGCTTATGTCACGAGTACAAATCCATGGGAGTCTATTCGGTATTAGCAGAGAGTTTATCCTACAAATGGTCCAATGTATGTATTTGCACACACCACCATGATGCGTTGTGTAGCTGCCATCTGTAAATATAATTTTAAAGTTTAGTATTAGGTGATTCACCCTCTTCACTTCAGGGTGGTAAACCTGCACTTGTTATTAAGGCCTAAAACTAGGGCTGCCATTTCAAGCTGATTCTAATAATAGTGGATAGATCCTTTCTTGTGTCAGTCCAAGAAATTTTGCTTCAATCGAACTTCTCAGAAATCAAGGGTCTCCTTCCTGCGGCTAATACTTGATCTCTATGAAATATATACCTATCAAACGTTGAGTTGGTAAGGAAGTTAACATACATTAAATTTCCTCTCCCAAGTTGACCAGTTCACTGGTATAGTATACCTTTTTTGTGGTCTCTTTTTCTTACCGAATTCCAGGACAAGAATTCATCTAGTCTGGTTGAGTATCAAGCTACATGCAGTTACTTGAAGTAACATTACTTGGAGAAGGTGCACCATTCTTCCTATGAGCGAGTGTATGGTTGTATAGAAGGGATTTTATTTAGGTGTCGAATTCTGCTATTTTGAATATTTGGTCAGGGTTTATTTCTAGAGTGAAGTATCCTTATGTCAGGTTGTACAGAGAGATCTAAGACACTCGAGGATGGTGTCTAGTAATAATTCAAACTCTCCAGGATAGTGTCTAGTAGGTAATTCAAAGTGTGTGTTCCCATGTGTCTTTTAATACTTGAACTGTATGACGATGTTGAAGCCACATTTCACACCCATAGGGGTTTTCATCAATGTGACTTTGTAAGAAAATGTACCACACACTTCACATGAGTAAGGTTTACCATCTGTCTGTTTTAACATGATTTTTTTCAAAGAGAATTTGTGGGAAAATGTTCAACCAGAATAATAAGGTTTTTCACTCTCTTCCAAATACTATAGAATTTTATGGATTTTGGCCGTTTGTTTTTAGTTGTAATTATTAGGATTTCTTATCAATTTTCCAGATACTTGCAAAATTCTCCTTCATGATGTCTTGAGCTCTTATTATAAAAGTGATTATGTTGATGTTTTTTAGTTTCCATCACATTACAGTATTTTTTGACATCTGCTTTTTTAAATTTGATTTCCGAGAAAATGGTGAACTACACATATCACACAATTAAGGTTTTTCACTTTTTAAAATTTTATTTAAGTCGAAGTTCTCAAAATAAATGGCCCCTTACTAAGGCTAACACCGGATCTCTATATGAGATACATAGATATTCAAGTGTTCCATTGAAGTTCTCCTTTACCTCTATAAATTTTGAGTTAGTAAAGAAGTGAATAACTTTAATTTCCCCTCTCCGATTTACAAGCTGACTATGTTATATTATATCTTTCTTTTTGTCTCTTGATCTTATCGAACTCCAGGACCATCTACAGTTAAGTATCCAGTTTAGTGCTTTCACATCAGGCACATCACTTGGAGAAGGTGCAACATTCCTGTATGATTCACTGAGTAGCAATACCGATGGGTTTTTATTTGATCTTTCAATACTATGTTATTTGAATATTTGGTCAGGGTTTACTTGTAGAGGAACTATCCTCATGCCTGGATTTGTAGAGAATGGTGTCTAGAAGGCATTTAAACCAGACACTCCAGCAACAAATATTTTTTAAGATTGTAACTGTCTCTTTAAGCACAATTCATATAGTCTGGTAAAGTATTTAGCATAGTTCTCTTACTAGAGGCAACATCACGTTGAGAAGGTGCACTATACCTCATATGAGCTGAATCTGTCTGCAGATTTTCCAATGGAGGTATTTACATACTGAACCGGATATATCACATTAATAAGGTTTTTAACTTTTTTTGCGTTTCATTTTACTTCAGTCGAAGTTCTCAGAAATCAAGGGACCCCCTCCCTGGAGCTAGTCTCTATATGAGATACATAGATATGCATATATTCCATTAATTTTCTCCTTTACCTCTCAAACGTAGAGTTAGTAAAGAATTTAAGAATATTAATTTTCCTCTCCCCAATTGACTTGTGAACTATGTTAAAGTATATCTTTCTTGTTGTCTTTTGATATCATCTAGTCTGGTGGAGTATCCAGCTAAGTGCTGTTACTTGAGGTAACATTACTTGGAAATTGCGCAACATTCCTCGTATGAGCCAGTGTATAGCCATATTTAGGGGATCTTATTTGGGCTTTAAATACTATGTTATTTTAAATATTTGGTCATGGTTTACTTTTTGGTGAAGTATCCTCATGTCAGCCTATCATGACAAACGTTTGTACAGAGAGACGGAATACACTTGATGATGGTGTCTAGTAGGTAATTCAAACGTGTGTCGACATATGAGTTTTCAAATGTGATTTGTAAGAAAATGATGAATCACACACCTTACAGAAATAAGTTTTACCAGTGTGTGTGACCATATGATATTTTAAACTTGAACCATTGGAAAATGCTGAACCGCATACATCACATGGATAAGGTTTTTCACCAGTGTGTTTACGTATGTGTGTGCTTAAATGATGTTTTTGCGAAAATGCTGAGTCACAAACTTTACAAGCATAAGGTTTCTCACCAGTGTGTTTCCGCAAGTGTATTTTTAAATGACAAAATTGTGAAAATGCTGTGCTGCACACTTCACAAGCATACGGTTTTTCACCAGTGTGTGTCCGCATGTGAATGTTTAAATGGGATTTGTGAGCAAATGCTGTGCCACACACTTCACAATCATACGGTTTTTCACCAGTGTGCATACGCATGTGTATATCTGAAGCAGATTTTTGTGTAAACGTTGAGCCACAAACTTTACACGTATATGTTTTTTGACCTGTGTGTGTTCGCTTGTGCACTTCAAAAGCCCTTTTTTTTGAAAATTTTGCACTGCATACTTCACAAGCATAAGGCTTTTCACTTTTCTCATCTTTTTGTGTTTTACCATTGTGTGTCTGCATGTGCTTTCTTACATTATATGGTGTTGACAATGCTAAGCCACACACGACACAAACAGAACGTTTTTCACCAGTGTGTATCCGCATGTGCATTGTTAAACTATATTTTCTCGAAAATGTTGAATCACACATTTCACATTCATATGGTTTTTCACCAGTGTGTCTCCTCATATGGAATATTAAAGTTTCTTTTCTTGAAAATGATGAGCCACACACTTCACATCCATACGGTTTTTCACCAGTGTGTATCCGCACATGAGTAGTTAATTGGCAGCTTTGTGAAAACGCTAAGTTGCATACCCCACAAGCGTAAGGCTTTTCACCAGTATGTGTTCGCATGTGCTGTATTACAACAGATGCTGATGGAAATGATGAGCCACACACCTTACAAACATGTTTTTTACTTTGTTTCATTTTACTTTGGTCGAAGTTCTCAGAAACCAAGGGGGTGTGTTTAAACATATGAATAATTATTTACATTTATTGAAAAATGTTGAACCACACACTTCACATGAATATAGTAGTTTTTCATTTTCGTTCCATTTTACTTTAGTCGAAGTTCTCAGAAATCAACGGGCCCCTTTCCTGGGGTTAACACTTAATGCCTATATGAGGTAAATAGATATTCAAATATTCTATTAAAGTCCTCCTTTATTTCTCAAACGTTGAGTTAGTAAAAAAGTGGAGAACATTAATTTTGTCTCTATCCAATTGACCAATTAACTATATTGTAGTATATCTTTCTTGTGGTCTCTTGTCTTACCGGATTCCAAGACATGAATTCATCAAGTCTGGTGGAGTATCCAGCTGTGCTGTTACTTGAGGTAACATCACTAGAAGGTACACTATTCCCTGTACTAGCAAGTGTATAGTCGTGCTGTATGGGATCTTATTTTTGTTGTAAATACTATGTTATTTTAAATTTTTGGGTCAGGGTTTACTTGTATCAACATGTCAGGTTGTCAAGAAACCCTTGTACAGAGAGACCGAAGACACTCGAAGATAATGTCTAGTAGGTAACTCAAACTCCTCAGTAAGTAATTCAAACTCCCCATCAGTGTGTGTAAAGATATGAAGTTTTAAATTTCGTTTGTAGGAAAATGCTAAACAACATAACAGTTATATGATTTATCACCTGAGTGTGTTTTCATACATCTTCTTAAATGTGATTTGAAGAAAAGGCAGGCTCGAATTTTTTGTGTGTAATGGGTGTTTCACTTTTTATATTTTTTATTTAAAATTCTGAATTACACACTTTACATAAATAAAGTTTCTCTCCTCTGTGTGTTCACATGTGCATTTTTATTCTGCTCTTGTGATGAATTCCGAAACACCCATCACCGAAGAATTATAGATTTATTAGGGTTTATACGGAAATATTGTAAATGTCTCATTTTGTCAAATTTAAACTCAAGTCAATTTCTGATTTTCATATTTAACACCTCTAAACATGCTAGAAAAACCTTGAGATATCCCGTTTCTAGTTGATTTTTCAACAAGTATTTTTCTTAAATTGTGTTTTGCTCACATAAAACAATGATCAAAATAAGAAAAAATGCAGTAAGTCTAGAATTAATAAACCTTCTGTTTTCCATACAATATTTCTTCACATATATATACATAAATTCCTGAAGCAGTTGTTCATGGTAAACAACTGATGCTCCCTTAAATAATGTTAAGACTAGTGTAAATTCTAGGAAGCAAAAAGTAAATTGACTTACAAAAAAGTGATTTTCCACCGAACGACTTGGGACTAAAATGTTTTTTTTTAGTTTTAATTGTTGAGAAACTTCCAAGACTATATATATATATATAATCTCAATCAAAATGAATTGATCAGTTTTCCACAGTTGAAACCTGAAAATAAAAATCATGTGTTAATTGTATTGCTTCATCAGAGTAATTTGTAACATAAATCACAGATCCTAAGTAGTTAGATGCATCAACTTGAAAAATAGTTTATTTATATTTTGTTAGTTTCAGACTTCTATTAGTTTTGTTTGTAATCATGGATTTGATATTTGAGCATTTCAGTATCAGGCCTATTTGAGCCACTTTTTGATCAAGAAATACTTGTTCAGAGTTCACTAATGATTGCAATGCCATCAGAATAAAACAGATTTGAGAATCCAAAATCACGATTAACATTTATGTTTTACTTCAAGACAAATTGCAACACAGAAAAGAAGAGCTGACAAAAGGCCAAATTTAAACAAAAACAAGTTAGTTCTCACTTAAAACTGCATATCAGATACGATAAAAGCTGAGATTATTATTTTTACTAAAATGAATACCAAACAAGACGCACTGCCCCTGAGACGTAAAGTTCTGCTGTGTATTAGAGACTAGATTTATAGATACATCCTAACAAGGGAGTTGTGCTGCAAGATGTTTATTCACATTACATTTAAATTTCTGCATGTTCGTACAGTCGGGGAAACAACGAGCAGGGGGAATTCTGAAGACAAGCAGTTTGAGGAAAGTAACTAGTCGAGTAGCAAGCCTTATGGCATCTGAGGATCTCTTCATTACAATGTAGGAAGTTTGCTACTTGTGATATTTATGCTGAGGAGCACAAGTTCTTTAGATCACACTCCATTAAAGTACTTAAAAACAAGCACATAGTTGCAACATTGCGGCAATGGTTGATGGGCTGAGGCTTGGGAGACAGTGTGGGATATATTAGATTATTGTCTCTTTTTTAGGACCATGTCCAAGTAGAAGGGACAGGTGGTTGATACACCAGCCCAGATGTTTCAATAATACTCCATGCAGTGGTGAATAGTGGTTTTGTAGGCATATAGGATACTGGCATGTGTTACGGTTTTGGCTTAGTGTAGGAAGTCAACCATCTTTGCAGCATAACTGACAGTATCCGCTATGGATTTATTCATTCCAATTCATAAAACCTGTGAATGTAAGGTCGAGGAGTTTGAATATTGGACTCTCGGGAATAGTGCGATCAGCCATGGCAATTAGTGGTGGGTAAGGTTTCTTAAAATCGTTAAAGGTAATGAGCATTGTATTGGAAGCATTAAATGTCACAATCCCTTTATGACACCATTCCACTACTTACTGGAGATCACTTTCTAAGAATTCAACATTGCCTTGAATATGCGTGTGCTCGATTTGCTCTCATTCCGAGAATAATTTGTGGTGCCATAACCTAATATACCCATATCTGACGAAATGGCATGAAAACAGTAGTTTTTGAAACTCAGGGATAAACGTCTCAGGATGTACCCCTGGAACACTCGCATTAATATTGTTTAGATGTTTCTAGATGTTTCTTTTAGCTAAGAAAGATCTGATTATATTCATCCAATAATACTACACAAACTAATTTTCCGGAGCTGTCCTTTCATGCCAAACCTTGTCAAAGGCTTAAGATATATCAACTGCGAACGTGCTAGCTTCAATTTCAGCATCCAGTGTATGGTACATGCATTCAGAGATTACAGTTAGCATATCTGCAGCAGAAAGAGATTGCCTAAATCCTTACTGGTAGTTATATAGATGTTTAATATTTTTAATGTGTTCGAGTATGGGGGGGGGGGAAATTCATTGATTACCATTGTTCACAACACTATGATAGATTTTTGTAGAAATCGAGAGTCCCTGATTTCAGTGAGTCAATGGATTTTCTAGTCATCTCGGCATACCTATGGCTATTACATGCTTACAATCGTTTCTTCATGCTATATATTTTTAGATGATTTATGGTGGCTGAAACCATAGAATGATTGCTGCCTATGTGCAATAGCAGCTGCACATGGCAAAGTTAACCATTTGTTCAGCAAAGACTGTAAAAGTTTGATTCCATGAGATCTCTTACAGATTCCCAATCAGCCTTTGGTTATATCTCATCATTTTAAGTATCTGTTTCATCGGTTTGGGGCCGAAGGTTTAACGTGCTATTAACCATTATCAGCTAGTGGGCTATAGACATCCGCCACACAATATTTTGGCAGTGTTGCCAAGAATAGTTCGAGAAATGAGGTTTGCTGATCCTCACGATCTAGAAGGCAGGTCGGGAAAGTCACGATTTATGAAAGGAAATGTGCAATATAGAAAGTCTGTGTCTGTTTATCTCTAGAAACCAAACAGGTCTGTGAGGAACCTGAAAATCCCCAAATACATGAATTTGTGCACTTGGATCTAAGCAAAGTGCTGTCTTTGAGCTGACGTTTGTTTGTTTTTCTTTTTATTGTCATACATAATATGTATGTACTACCATGGAAAAACGAGCTTACTTCATTAACAACATTGCTATTGTGTCAATGAATCCAATATCATGATTTACATTATTTTCTACCTGAACAAAAAATGCAGTAGTTGCAACACAGAAGAGAATAGACGACAAGAGCAACTTTATTTTAGAACAGATTCATTCTTCCTTCAAATTGCAGATCAGATCAGATAAAATCTGAGATTAATAACATGCCTGTATTGACAGTAGGTGTGTATGCTTTTGACTGTGTCAAATGGACAGCCAAAACAATGGAAAAACTTGTTTACCAATAACATAATGAGAGCAATGTGTGAAGTGACGTTTTAGTAAATACATAACTTGTGTCATATACTTACTAGTTAAATAGAAAGTATACAGACACACAAAAAGATCAGCAGTCATTGTAGTGAGTAATATTAACTTAGAAGGAATGGTTGAAGGCGCAAAAAACATATGTTACTGGACTACTAGATCAATCAATTACCTAAATACTGTGGTGAGGATCTGGGTGGCTTGAATGTGGTGAAGACATGATGGTATTCTGTAGTATGTGGAAAAGCTTACATTAATTAATTGTATTTATGAACATAAATTAAGTCATTTTTGTCTTTGAAGACTTACATCATTACATTATATATATATATATATATATATATATATATATACACGAGGCCTGTCTAAAACGTATCAAATATGTGACGGAGGTGGGACTCTAATCCACTTCAAAGTCGGCCCCTTGTGCTTGTACACACTTATCCCACCGATCCATCCACTGCCGGAAACACCTTTGAAAGTCTTCTCTTGGAATGGTGTTCATCTCTGCCGTCGCGTTAGATTCAGCAGATGTTTGAAGATGTGATCTGCAACACAAATCTAAAAGTGGTTAAACCGATTAAAAAATGGCCGCACATCAGCGGAGAGTGACCATCATTCTGGCAGGCCTCAAACTGCTCGGAGTGTAGCTGTTGTTAAGAGGGTGCGAAAATAGAGATAATGCTATGGCTGGAGTTGAAATTATATATATATATATATATATATATATATATATATATATATATATATACATATATATATATATATATATACCAATTAAAACGTGACTCTTAATTGAGTTTTAATTTCGTCTAGATACGATATTGGCAGTTGATTTCTTTCATGTGTTCGTTGAACGATTATAAGATTACAATTCTTGAATATACCCTAAGAAGACTTCATTTTCGTTTGATTTTAACCTTTCATATGAAAACGGATTAAAAACATTAACTCTTACTTGAACTTCTTTTAATGTTATCCTCATCACATTCAATGAGGGTTTAAAGCAACAATTTTGTTTCACATTTCTTCTGTACTAGCTAGATATTTGATGAGAACAATTTAACAAATTCTTTCATCAAATAGAGATGGGCTCTAAGTTTCATCCTTAAATGCTTTTTTCTTTATCATGTAATTTTTTTTTAACTGTGGCCACAAATATTTGGAAAATCTGACCCTTTTGCTAGTTTACTTTTGCAGATTTGTTATTCTTACCCATTTTTGTATAAAAAAACAACATTACCAACCTTCATTTATTTCGACAACATCGCTTCCTACTACTTCTTCTTCTAATATTTCGTAAATATGCTTAATTCTAATTTATTGCTCCTCACCAACCCACACCCCATTTGCAGTCTCCCTCCTCTCACAAAAAGCACAGGAATGTTACCACTAACCCATAGTACAGGTGAAAAAAGAGTCCCCTTACTCCAAAAAATAAATAATAGTTAAAAAAAAAAATTTTTTGTCCATCTTCCGTTTGCAATACCCTTCCTTACTAAAAGTAAACTAGAAAAAGAATTAAAAAAAAAAGAATTAAAAATGTTGGCAGCTTCTTGGCAATCAAGAAAAAAATACACAATAAATTGTCCTATTTACTTGTCTCCTCACCAGGGCAGAGTTAGACACAAGGCCTGTTTTTAATGTAAGGAAAATCCAGTTCCTCAAAAAGGGTCACTGTGGATTAGAACAAAAATAAAAATTGCCCCAGTCTAGAAGAATGTTTCCTTCCCTGACCGAGGACAGAAAAGATGAAGTTTCTTATCAGAACAGATACTACACTTTGCTTCTAGCCAAAATTGTTTGCAAAAAGAAAAAAAAGTGTGTTCCCTTCGCCAAGCATTTGAGTAGCTACATACGCCAAGATTCGGGAATCTCTGTAAGCACTGAAATTCTTTGAATGTCTATTTTGCATAAGCATCCAAATATTTACCCATCGCGGCCATTTTCTTTTTAAGATTTTGTAATTCTTACATTATTGACGAGTTGGGTTTTAACTTCTTAATTTTTGTTTTTAAATTCGTAAAACTGTGTTAAAAGATTTTTTAAGCAAAATTATTTTTGTTACAAGAAAAAATAACGGCCGCCAGCGATTAAAATATTGAATTAAATTTTGATTTTCAAAAAAGTAATAGTAAATAAGAACAATTTTAACAAGAATAAAAAGAAACAATTGATAATTGGCGAAAAAAAAATGCCCGTAACGGGTAAAACTTTTTAATGAAAATGAAAACTTAAATTAGAATTTTTTCAGGACAAAATTCTATTTCATCAACATTTTGGACGAATAATTCTCAGCAAAATTAGTGCGATATTCAGTAATCCTAGTAACGGTACTTCCACACAGAATGCGATAAATTACGTGTTTTGTAGAAAAAATTAATTTTCCCCTAAAAAAAAGAGAGACTGCTCAGTCGAGAAAGGAAGCAATGTACACTTACCTTAGGTTGCGAAAGAATTGCCCCCTTCCACGACGTGTCAGTCTAATAACAAGTGATTACGGCCAGCAAGCAATGGTAAAGTCGCCTCCTCGCTCCATTAACGCTAATTCATCCATATAAAAAAACAACATCCGACAGGAGAGGAATCTCCTGTTAAATAACCAAATGGTCATGTGGTTGTCACATGACCTGAGGAAAAAACTATAAACATCTGAGGAGGCAATATTATCTCCTTTTGTTAGTAAGGAAGGTAAGTGCACACGCTCCCTCTCCTTGAGCAATCACTAATGAATTTTTTTTTCACATACTCCCAAGGAAAAGAAAAAAAAGAAAATGAAAGAAACTACAGTTATAAATGTATGCACTCACTCAAAAAATACAGATTAGTATAATTTTAAGTTATTTTCTTTTTATAGGCTTTTAATTATTCAGGGAGAAGGCTAGGTCTACCTCGCTGCCGTCTCTGTGGCGCACAACTAGGACAATACCACTTTTGTCTGACAGGAGGAGGAGACTCAATTCCCACACACTGGAAGTGACACCAGTCGTCGCATCCGTCGCAACAAATCATGTCCCGGTCACCCTGTGAAGAACCGCATATGGGACAAAGCCAAACCACTTCTTCATTGTCAGGTGTTGATCGAAGAGGATCAAAAGTATCAATCCCATCCACAGGCCTGTTACCAGGTGCAGATATGGATCTCTCTTGATCCTCCTCATTCAAGGATAACTCAAGGGGAAACAAATTTTTTAACGAATGGACATGAACTGCATTCCCCCCCTCCTTAACCCTTGCTGATCTGACTACCCCATCTTCTCCGCAAAACACTTCCAAAATAATCCCAAGCACCCAAAACGGCCTAGGCTTATGAGGACTCCTCACTATCACTACGTCTCCAACATTTAATCTATTTTGGAAGGGTATTCTAGAACGCCCGTGGGGTTTCTCTCGGAGGCTCAATAGGTACTCATCATACCATAGTGTGCGGAAATTCTCCAGGCACTGATCCCTAACCTGCATAGTCTTAAGCAGCCTTTCTCGGCTGGGTGGAAGATGTGAGGCAAAATCCTGGTTATTCAGTTCTAACAGCAACCCAGGATTCTTATTAGGTCGCAAAAACATGTTAGGAGTTACGGCCTCTAACTCAGCCTCAGCCGATTCTCGATAAGTCAGAGGGCGGTTATTGATAGCTCTTTGAATATCCGATATGATAGTAAGCAAAGAGAAATAATTCATCTCACCTCTACCAACCACCTTGTAAAGACATTTCTTGATTGTCTGGATACTCCTCTCCCAAACACCTCCAACCCAGGGTGAGAAAAGAGGAATGGTGCAGAACTTGATCGAACAGGAGCCAAACTTCTGTTGGTAATCATTGCTTAATATCAACCTTTTAAACAACCTTCCGCCTCCCAGAAAGGTCTTTGCATTATCGCTGTAAATGGCTGATGGGATGCCATACAAGTTCGTAAACCGCACCAATGCCTGCAAAAAAGCCAACACACTCATGTCAGGAACCACTTCAATATGTATAGCCCTGACACCGAGACACGTGAAGATGAGCAGATACATTTTCACCTCCTTACCACCTTCCCTAACCCAAAAGTGACCGGTGAAATCCACCCCCGTATGTTTGAAGGGAACTTCCAATTCAATACGGGATGCGGGCAAGTTAGCTACATTGGGAGGCAAGACCTGTCTGGCGTTGTACCTTCGGCACAGAGTACATGAAGCCAGGATCGTTTTCACCGCCTGTCTGCCTTTTGGCACCCAGTACCCACACCGTCTCAACTCAGCCAAAGTGGACGCAATCCCCAAGTGCTGGCATTTAGTATGTGCATCCATTATGATGAGCCTGGTAATTGGGTGATGCTTTGCTAACAGAATCGGGTGTTTAACCTCCATACTAAAGTGGAGGGATCTACCAATTCGGCCACCCGACCTGATTATACCCTCAGCATCAACAAACAAGTCAAGGTCCCGCACCAACCCAGGAACAGTCTTCCCTGATGGATCCAGCAAAAAATCCAGTTCCTCAGGATATACTTGGCGCTGCATAGTCTGCATAAGTAATATAGCCGCCAGTTTTTCACCGTCAATTTCCAACCGACGTAAGCGATTAATAAACTTGAGGACTAAGGAAGTGACTCTCAACAGCTTTGAAAATGAAGAGAATCTTTCCAAGGGCAAAACAGTAGGTGGTACCTCCCTATGGAGGATTGCAGCATTCCAAGAAGAACGAGCTATTCCCTGGCTATGTTTGCTGAGGCATGGCAAATTCTGAGTAGGCCACGGAGTGGTACCACTACTTAACCAATCTGGTCCATAACACCAGAACTGGAAGCAGGCTTGGAACCTTGCCAGCGTCATTCCTCTAGTAATTAAGTCAGCGGGGTTCTCCGCTGTAGGAACATATCGAAATGAGGGAGACCAGCCTCTAGAGGCTTCTAACTCCACACTCATCTGCTGAATATCTTTCAATCTATTCCGTGCAAACAGGTTCTTGCTTACGATGTTTCCAGAAATAAGCCATGACAGGACTACCTGAGAATCTGTGGCTACATGAATCACGGAGGGAGAGAATCTTCTAAAGTTCCTTAAAATCGTGGGTAAGCACCTCATGGCCAGGAACACTGCCAAAAGTTCGAGGGTAGGCAGTGTTTTCCTTTTCAATGGAGCCACTCTAGCCTTGGCAAATACCAAGCAAGATCGGCGTTTCTGCACGACATATGCCGCAAACCCATAAGCTTCTGGAGAGGCATCGCAAAACAGGAACAGTTCGCCTGGCTCATTCTCACTTAAGGCCTTACGGGGGAGGGAAATGGTGTCTAATTCGGAGAGATCAGAAGAAAGTTTCCTCCACGAGGACAAATATTCAGATGGAACCGGCACATCCCACCCCAACCCCTTCTCCCAAGGCTTGCTTAACAGAATACGACCTCTCAAAGTTACGGGCAAGCACAATGATAAGGGGTCATAGACTCGAGCCGTCTCTCCAAGAATTTGTCTCTTTGTAAGCGCTTCAGGGTTGCATTTAACCGTACTCAATCGAAGGGTATCCGAGAAAGGAGAATATCGGTAACCAAGTACCCTCTCCCAACCATTGCCGTGGACACTCAGGGTACCATGCTCCTCCATTAGGCTGCGAATTCCGACATGATCGGAATTACAAGATTGTAGTTCGAAGCCTCCCTGTAGTAATCGCTCCCGAGAGAGAGCATATAATTCACCCAACTCCTCTGGATCACCGCTAGACATGATTAGATTATCCACGTAAAAGCGATTCTCCATCATATATCTGCATTCATCCATCGGAAACTGAGCAGCATGAAACCGTAAGACGTAATTCAAAATAAAGGGACTGGAAGCGAACCCAAAAATTATGGTGTTATATCTGAAACAACTGAGACGTCCTCCATCCCTCAAAAAGAAACAGAATCTATTTTTATCCGCTTCCAACTTTAGGTGGATCATTAAGAAGGCCTTCTTGATATCCGCCAACACCACATGACTATTGGAGCGGAAGGTGAGCAGCAAATCCAGGAGGTCACTAGTCATATTTACTCCCCTGTAAGTAGCCTCATTCAACGATGGAGCATCCCCAACCTTGAGGCTACAGTTAAATACTGGACGAATCTTTGTAGTCGAGGCAGAATCCATCTTAAACACAGGTCTATGAGGAATCCAAATAAAATCCTTAAACCTCTCTGGGGGCACAAATATTTCCTCTATAATACCCTCCCGTTCCTGCTGCTGGAACACTTGCAGATAGTCCTGGTAAAGTTTTTTCCCCTCCAGGTTTCGGACCACATACTCTAATACTCGCAAGGCCACAGCATGGTTGGACGGCACACGCGATAGTTGGTCATCATCCCAGGGCAATTGGATGTAATATTTATTATCCTCAAACAAGATCGATTCCTGGAAGAGTGCAATCTTCCGCTCATCATAGTCAGAGAATTCCTGTTCTTTAATTCCCAGGGATTCCATCCCAAACATCTTCTCTAATCCTCTCTGCACCTCACTATCTGGGAAAAAATCGCTAAGGGGATCCTCATATGTACTCCGAGACTCCAGTATAAAACACAGATGAGAGGGGTTCACTTCGGCAGTCGATGCCAGAACTGAATTGAAGGCAAGTCCCTCCTGGTTCTCATCCAGAGAATGGGTTAAGTCAAGGAACTGCTTCACCTCACCAAAGGGAACCAGGCCTGTTGGAGTAGTAAACGCCTGTCCCTCCAAACAGGGAATTAATTGGAGAGTGCCTAAGTGTTGAATGAAATCCAGTCCAACTATTCCATGGATCGGAATAAAACTGGTGCCTCTCTCAAATCTACCTGCAAGGGGACAATTAAGTGATTGGAACCTATCCAACAGAATATCTAAATCCTCAATACGTACAGAGATATCCAGATCTTCCTGTACCAGCACTGGAACAGAGTGAGGACAAAGAGCTCCAACATTAACCTCCAGCTCCACCTCACTAAAGTGCCTATCGCAATCTCCCAGTACAGTAGTTAACTTGAGGCTACAATCCAATCCAATGGACGCCAAGGGACCAAGTGGTGCTAACACTTTACCGGACAGATAAGTCCGGCCACTGCCAGTGTCCAACAAACAGTTGGCAGAAACCTGAACACCATCTCTGCCGAACGTAACACACAAAACAGGAGGAAGGCATGAGAATTTTCCACCCTGAGAGCGACAGATCGAGTTGGCCTGAAGAGAAGAATCCCTTCGAGAGGGATTGGTCCTTGTTCTCGATGGTGCATCCCCCAAGGACCCTCGACCAGCATTGAAGGAGGAACCCGAGATCTCATCTCCCTTGATGAGAAGACGTTTAACTGCCTCCCTAGTACCCTGCAATATTGATGACAATGTTGGTATTCTCTTCCCAGAAATTTGAATTAACTCTCCTCGGACCTCTCTGGGGAATTTAGAAAAGAGTATCTTCGCCATAAGACGTGCCCCCGATGATTTGTCCCTGGAGAACAAACAACCAAATGAGCCTTCCAACTCTACCAGAAGAGAAGCCGCTTTGGAGATGAAATTAGTCAGAGTAGTAAAGCCCTTATCGCGCTTATAGGAGAAATCTAATATATCCTGGAAGATGTGATCTATTATTTCATCCTCATCAAGGTACTCGCTCTTCAGGACAGAAAGAGACACTTGATAGTTCCTCTCACAAATAGTCAGGTGATTTATTAACAGTAAAGGTGGACCAGACAGTGAACATTTCAAGAAATTTAGCCTTTCCGCATCGTTAGCCATGCCGGCCACGCAATTTTCAAATCTGGACAGAAAATTTCTATAACTCATGGGGTTGGACTGCATTTCCAACCCATCGAAGGTTGGTCCTGTAATTTGTAGCTGAGGCAGCTTCACGGAAAATGAAGACACACCCCTTTCAATTCCTGAGGAATAAGATGCAGAACTTAGGGGCTCAGAAGTAGCAGGGAGGAACCTAGACTCAAGCTCCTCCAGTTCCCTTCTGAATCGCAAGGTATGTGTGAGAGCCTCCCTCTCGACTTGCACCCAGTCCACCTCCTCAGACAAAACCTGAATTTCACTCACACATGTGTCAACTTCCGTTAAATAATCCATAACGGATCTCTGTAAAGCGGCAAATGATTTGCTAGAGAGTTCATCTTCCAGGTGAGCCATCTCCAGGATGGTTCTAATTTTAGTCCATAAAAGCGAAACTCTCTTCTGCAAATCTGCCTTACTTCTATTCATGTTAATGCAATTCTTTCGCAAAATGTAGAAAAAATTAATTTTCCCCTAAAAAAAAGAGAGACTGCTCAGTCGAGAAAGGAAGCAATGTACACTTACCTTAGGTTGCGAAAGAATTGCCCCCTTCCGCGACGTGTCAGTCTAATAACAAGTGATTACGGCCAGCAAGCAATGGTAAAGTCGCCTCCTCGCTCCATTAACGCTAATTCATCCATATAAAAAAACAACATCCGACAGGAGAGGAATCTCCTGTTAAATAACCAAATGGTCGTGTGGTTGTCACATGACCTGAGGAAAAAACTATAAACATCTGAGGAGGCAATATTATCTCCTTTTGTTAGTAAGGAAGGTAAGTGCACACGCTCCCTCTCCTTGAGCAATCACTAATGAATTTTTTTTTCACAGTTTAAGCATTAGGAATGGTATTATATTGTTGGTTTTGTTAATTAATATTAACTGAAGAATCATTTCGAGTTAAAATCCAAGAAGTATTACCTGCGAAAAGCACGGTTGAAATCTATGAACTATCGAATAAATTCGTAAATAATCTCAAGTCCGTCCAATATGACCGCCAAGTATCACGTTTTAGATCGACCGGAATGTGTTGAACGAAAAACGAACCCTTCACAGAAAGTAATAAAATTTACAAGAAAAGTTAGTAAAAAATATTTGTTAGCACTAAACTATTTTTATACCTAATTTAAATTTTTGAAATAAAATAATATATATATTTATAATTACATACGGCTTTGCTTCGTTTTTCTTTCTTTCTCCAGGTCAACAATTCTGTTTTACTATCGCATAGTTCGAGATTTTTTTTTTTTTTTAATAAAAATTAAAAAGTAAATTATAATTTTATTTCAAGACAAAAAGTACAGTTTCAAGCCAGAATTACATTTATCCAACATAATACCAAGCGAAATGAGTGCGATATTCTAATGGTCCCTATAGTACAATTGATCCACATATAAAGCGGGGTTTCATAAAAAAAAAAAAAAATTACGAAAACAAAAAAAAAGGAAGAAAAGTCATAATACTTACTTATATTTTGTATGTTTTTTATCTTTTCTCTCTCGCTGCGATGCAACATTACGGAATTAAGATTTTGTAAGTAAAAAATAACAATAAAACAAACAATTTTAAGGATTTTGGAGGTCAATAAAATTAATGATTGTTTTTGTTGAAGTTTGAAATGAGAAAACAATTGGATTGGGAGGACAAAAAGATCAAGGGACATAATCGAGGGAAGGAAATTTATTAGAACTCTTTAGTTTTATTGGAAATTTTTTGGAAAAATTAATTGATTTTGTCATTTATTTGGTTCGGTTTTAGTTTATATTATTATTATTATTATTATTATTATTATTATCACCACCACCACCACCACCACCACCACCTATATTCACCCTATTTTGTTACCTTTGTTAGGCTATACAAAGTGTATATGTCGGGACCAAGTTGACTGACTGTCGCTCTCATTTTATTAACGTTCCTTACGAGAATTACATTTCATTACATAACTCACATCGGTATAAAATGTCTGCTAACATAACATCTCCCTTTTTTTTTTAGATAGTCTTTGGGGGTCTTTAGTGTCCATGCTTTTACTATTTTATTCATGTATTTATTTTTAATTAATTAATTTACTATTATTATTATTTGTTATTTGTTTATTTTTTAGAGATATTGTAGGAAAAAATCTTCATGGGTCAATACTCTGAAAGGGGCCTAGGCAGCAGTCGGGGGGTAGGTTGCAAAAGGAAATGCTCCCTTAGCAACCCAACCAATAGGTCTGCTAACAATATGTAATGGGGCAGAGAACGGACTTGTCTGCTGGAGCAACTGCTACATAGAACATGTAAATTAAAGTCTCTTACGCTTCTACTAATACGAAAGCAATACGAAATCATATGAAAAGTCTCGAAGCGTTTTCAAACTTTTTTTAACACTCTTCTTTAAAGCGGTTTCAGTAGGCACTTTTAATAGGCACTTTTAAGCCTTTAAACTGTCAGTCCTGTTACACACCACTTTTTAAGCATTTTACTTATTAAAAAATTTTTCGTTAAAACATAGTTCTTTTCAAACATTTCAAATTAAACATGGTGCACGTTTTCTTTCGATTTTAGTTATTTTCATATTAACAG
The DNA here is from genome assembly GCA_963556195.1 of Sepiola atlantica. Classification (NCBI taxonomy): domain Eukaryota; kingdom Metazoa; phylum Mollusca; class Cephalopoda; order Sepiida; family Sepiolidae; genus Sepiola; species Sepiola atlantica. Next base: position 121,540,727 of record OY744525.1, on the reverse strand, counting down.
ATTAGGACCCCAAAAATGTGGAACACATAAAAGTTACCTTAAATTCTTTTCGTCGTCTGGTTGTGATCGGCGTTCGTACCGTCGGTTTCCATTGCGTATATCTGGCTGTGATCGATGCTTGTGATCTTTGATATGTGGATAAAACTTCATAGACAAGCAGTAGACAAACGCGGAGACAATTTTTCCTCAGAGAGATTCAAGTCTTCTATTCTGGACTTCGTTAGGAAGGGTTTTATCCATTTGTTCGCTCGATTTCCATTAATCCTTCTCGCTGTGGGATGCGACTAAGCACGGAGATTTCTGCTGGATCTCTTCGAGATCCAGCCCATACAACGAACGACTACATCGTCGACTTGAGGCTTTCCAAAGCCCTTCTGTTTCAAAAACCTTAGTATCTCACGAAGAAGGGGTGACGTCACAGATCCACACGTGTGACAGCCATGCAAAAACATTTCCTTCACTAATGTTTTCTGACCTTTTCTGACCCGAGGTTTTCTGTGTCGGCATCGAATTTGAAATTTTGTTATCGTCTTTCAAAAACATGAATGAATCATAACGGTCCCGTTCGGTGCATGTCAGCTTGACACGCAGTAATTGTCTTCATTTGACCCCAGCCATAATTCACACTAGTTGATTTAATCTTATCTACAAATATCGGGCCATATCCATAATATAACACAACCATCCAGCGTCTGGTCTATAGTGAGACAAATAACGCACTACTTCTAGTCACCACCAAGCTCTTGAACACAATAGCATGATGGGTGGTCTTGACTGCCGTCCAGGCCTGGTTCTTGTGCAGTCTTAAGAATTGAGGTTTTAGCATGCTGTTTTCACAATTTCTTCCCTTGGTGGACTCCAGTTCATAAGTCTCGACTATTTCGTTGGGTGGTTTGGGCAAAATGTGTCGTCGATTGCGTCGGATTATTGCCCCTTTACCTTTGGTCTGTAAAACATAGAATCGTGGTGTACATGTTGTTTCAACAACTTTTCCTTCCTGGTTTAAATGATTAGGGTTTCTGACCCATACCGATGTACCGGTTTTGAGTGGTGGTATCTTGTTGGTTCTATGTGATAGGTAGTGTGTGAGTCGTTGTTGGGCCTTTTGGTTCTCTTCTCTTTGTATGAAGCATTTAAGATCGAACCATTTGCGGTTTAATAAACTTGAGTGATTTGGAACGTTCGTCCTTAATCCTTGGCCATTAATAGTTCACTAGGGTTGGACCCGCAATCCATTGGTGCTGCTCTATGGGCGAGCAAAGAAAGATATGGGTATTTCGCCTTCTTCAACAATACTTTTATTGTTTTTACACATACCTCTGCTGCTCCATTGCTTTGGGATTCGAACAACATCGCTATGGCTTTTCAATTCAAACATCGGAGGCGTGTCATGGTCTTGTTGAAAGCTCAGTTTTCATGAGGGGCTCAAACAGCTGGTATCTTAGCTAGGCGCATTTTGGACAGTTTTCTACGGCCCTTTTGTTGGTTCTATGTGATGTGTGTGGGTCATTGTTGGACCTTTTGGTTTTCTTCCCTCTGTATAAAGCATTTAAGATCGAACCATTTGGGGTTTATTAAACTTGGGTGAGTTGGACCATTAATAGTTCACTAGGGTTGGACCCGCAGTCCATCGGTGTTGATCTGGGGGCGAGCAAAGAAAGATATGGGTATTTTGCCTTCTTCAACAATGCTTTCATTGTCTTTAAACATACTTTTGCTGCTCCATTGCTTTTGGAGTAGCGACGACTGTTTGTGACGCGCTGGAATCCCTAGTCGTTTGCAAATTTGGCAAATTACTTTGAAGTGTATTGGTTTCTTGGGTCAGTTCTTAGGATGATGTGTACTCCGTGTCTGGGAAAGATTGCCTTCAGGCTCCCTATTATAGCTCTGGAGGTTATCGCTGTAAGCATGGCTACCTCTGCGTATCTAGAAAAGTAGTCCACAACTACAACATCGCTATGGCCTTTCAATTCAAACATCGGAGGCTAAGGTGTGCCATGGTCTTGTTGAAAGCTCAGTTGTCATGAGGGGCTCAGGCAGTTGGTATCTTAGTTCGGAGCATTTTGGACAGTTTTCTACGGCCCTTTTGATTTGGTCAGATAATCCTGGCCACCATATGGATTGGCGAGCTTTGCACCTGGTTATTCTCTGTTGACCGGAATAGATTTTGGTAATCATGGTCAGTCTCAGCAGTGAAGGAATAATGATACGCGTGCCGTACATCAGTATCATATTCTCGCATGTGATGCTGCCACGGTAGGCTTAATATCGTTTGTACTGATGCTGGAACGTGGTCGTTTGATGGCCAGCCAGTTCTTACATATTATTGTGAGATGTCGTTGCTGATCTCGTCAGTTTTGGTGGTTTCCTCCAACTACCTTAGGCGTTCTTCTGAGACAGGTAAGGATTCCATTATGCTGTGGACGAATATTGTCGCTTCCTCCTCAATGTCCGTGTCCTGTTTGGTGGGTCCGTTACTGAGTACTTTTCTTGACAGAGATCGGATGTATATAGTTCCTAACCAGGAACAGCAAATGTGTATCCATATTTCATTAGATGTACCCGAAACCGCTGTATCCTTGCCGGTAGCTCACCATGTTTCTTGCTTCCTAGCAGTGGCACTAGTGACTTGTGATCTGTTACCACCGTAGAGTGTAGTCCAACAAGGTCGTCAGAGAAGCGTCCACATGTCCATGGCTACCTTTTCTATATGAATGTAACGGGTGTTGGTCGCGTACATGGTCTGTGAAGCGTAGGCGAAAGAGTGCATTTTTATGTCGTCCTGTCGTTGTTACAACACTTCTCACATTCCAAATCTCTTCCTTTCCCTCCCTATTTGAGTCATGTGGCGTCACATCTGTTTTTATCAATTCTCTCGAGTTTAGCAAGTTCAGCCCGACTAAATTTAATTTCCTGAGATTTTCAACTAACCAATTTAGATACTAACGGGTCTACTCGCCCAATATTTAACAACAAAGACTTAGAAAAGTTTTGATTGTTTTTTTTTCATATTTTATTGAAATATTTATATTAATAAGTAAAATCGATATATTAAAAACCATTCATTTATAATACTAAACGTGTATGTTTAAAATTGGTGATTATTTGTTTTGCGTTCTTTTTTAATATTATCCGAAAGTATTTCATCATAACTCGAATGGCCAACATAAAAATAGAAAAGGGTGCACTGCTGTAAGTGAACAATACAACAGGTTGTTACAAGTTGAATAACTGACTTGTAATGTATATGGGGAATGGTCCGGCTGTATTCGTACTACCAGAGTTAACGTTGAACAATGTATGGCAGATACTATGGTCTCATTTAACAGACTATACAAGCATAGTACTGGTGCTGAACACATTGCTTTCTTGATGGAGCGAAATGCTTCCTGTTTTGGATCGGATGAATGTTTTTTGCTTGGGTAGATAGTTACTAGTTTGAGGGCTTCGATGGCTGGTCTACCTAATCCCGGCTTTTCAAGATTGGGGATAATTAATATATGCTGTTTTATTGTCAACTCTTTATGTGAGACGGTTGCAGTGATCATTGCAGTCACTTTGGGTGGAATGCGTCGCGGACCATGTACCTGAGACCTGAGAGAGCCAGTAGGCCTCTCCTTAGTTGTAGATGCGCTCAGGGACTGCAGTCACATCTGCACCAGAGTCCAATTTGAATTGCAGTGGTACTCCATTGATGGTGATGTCGGTTCGCCAAGGTTTACTCAGGCTGATTTCTGATATCGTCAGGACACCGAGGTATGAACTCTGGTCACTTTCACTGTCATCTGAATCATGCTTAACTTCATATAGTCAACCTTTGGCATAGTGGCAAATCATGCCGAAATTGTTGCAAGTGATTGAAATGGTGGGGCATGTACGCCTCAGATGACTGGTCCTGTTACCGCAGCGGTGGCATCCAGCTTCCAGTCTGTGCTGCTGTGTGTGCCCTTTCTTCTGTTGATCCTCGTAGTGAGGTTCTCGTCCGGGGTTGGCATTGTATTTACTCTGTCCTTGAGTCTGATTTCTATCGTGATTAACAGCAACATTGCTATCAGCTATACGTTCACTACTGATGCATTCTGGTGATCGCAAGAGACGTTGTTGTATTTGATCATCTCACAATGTTATGCGCGTCTGATGGCCACGTCTACAGTGAGATCTGGAATTATTTGGAGACTCTCTGACAAGTTGGGATCATTACACTTGACTACAATTCTGTCACGAATTAGTTCCTCGTGGAGGCCCACAAAATTGCAGTTTTTAACCAGTATATGGAGATCCGTGATAAAAGAATCAGCTGACTCACCTTCTTCTTGGGGTCTCTGATGTAACCTGGCCCGTTCGTATATTACGTTTGTGTTGCCTTTGAATTGGTCGTTGAACTTTGACACAACTATGTTAAAGTTTTGAGCTTCGTTTGTCGATAATGTTTTCTGCTTTATCACCCATGCAATATATCAGGCTATCTACCTGACAAGGGACTGGCTTCTCATCTAGTCCGGAAAATATCTTGTAACAGTAGAACCGCCAGATACAATTTTTCCATAATTCGGGCTGGTCAAACGTGAAGTATTCTGGTGGTGTTACGTTGATCTTGATAATTATTTTATTAGTTTTTTGTAGAGTTTTATTTCTTTTGGTTCTTCGGCTTTTAGGCTCGATACTCTGTTTAACTCCCCCGTTATGTATAACTGACTTCCGTTTGTAAATCCCATATTCTGACACCATGTTTTGTTACGTTTTTGTAAGTAAATAAGGCAAGGCGAAGTGTATTTGTCTGGACCAAGATGGCTGACTGACGGTCTCGTTTTACTAACGTTCCTTGCGAGATCTTACATTTCAGGGGGAGATAACTCCTATCGCTATAGAATGTCTGCTAACATAATACATCCAAACAAGACACTTTGCCACTGGGATACATCCCAGTGGCAAAGTGTTACTGTGAATTAGAGGCCAGATTTTTAGTGGCATTCTAAGTGGGGAGTTGTGCAGCGAGATGTTTGTTCGTATATTACGTTTGTGTTGCCTTTGAATTGGTCGTTGAACTCTGACACAACTATGTTAAAGTTTTGAGCTTCGTTCGGCGAGAGTTTGTAATGTGGCGATAATGTTTTCTGCTTTATCACCCATGCAATATATCAGGCTATCTACCTGACAAGGGACTGGCTTCTCATCTAGTCCAGAAACTATCTTGTAACGGTTGAACCGTCAGATCCAATTTTCCCATAATTTGGGCTGGTCGAACGTGAAATATTCTGGTGGTGTTACATTAGAGGCCATATTTATAGTGGCATCCTAAGTGGGGAGTTGTGCAGCGAGATGTTTGTTCATTGTTCAAATTGCATTTAACTTACTGCATGTTGGGGAAACAGGGAGAAGGAAGGAAATTCCAAGGCTAGCAGTTTTAGGAAATAAACTATTAGAGTATAAAGCTTTCCAGCATCTGGGGACTTCTACAGTGAAAGGATGAATTTTACTGATTGCCGGGTTGGTCGAGGGTATTTACGTAAGGGGGCACCAGTGCAAAAAGTTCGTCGGAGCATATTCCACTGAAGTGCTTATAAATCAAGTACAGAGATGCAACATTGCAGCGATAAGACAGTGATTGGAGCTTTGTAGACAGCGTGAGACCTATTATATTATAGACTCTGTTTAGATCCTGTCTAAGAGGGAGATACTAGTGGTTTGAACACCAGCCCAGATGTAGCAACATTACTCCATGCATGAGCGAATGATGGCTTTACAGTGTAGCAAACTGAAATAGGATCTATTTCTTCTCGTCCCATGTGAGCAAATATAGTCATACGTTGACCAATCGGCTTGCAGGGTGTATTGATATCAACTGCCCCCTCATGGACTATTTTCTACCAACTGGTCAGTTGAAGAATTCAGCAGAGAGAAATCGGCAAGCAACGAAGAAACATCTCTCTCCTGCCTTTCCCCTGCATCGTTCCAGCAGCAGCCATCTCCACTGGGAATATATTTGTTGACGACCCGGCAGCTTCTTTTCTTCACTGGGACACAGTTCCAACCCTCTGTTAAATAAACCCTTTTTTGTTTTCTGTTACTAGGTTGTTGTTCGTTCAATTCATTTCGTGCGACAATTGTAAGGAAAGAACCAACACCATTCTTCTATTACAAATATCTAAAAGGAAACAAATGTATATTTACGCGTGAAAACAAAAATTAGAATGGAAAATGTTATCAAAACATCGAAAAATCCGTTAAAACTGAAGATTCAATAAAACATGTTTAAAAATCGCTGGAAAAATAAATATCAGTTTTCTGGAATTGTTTCAAATATTATTATTAAATTAAAGTCTTAAGAAGGTGAATTACAAAAGAATTTACCTCTTTCTTTTACTAAAAAATAGTTTAATTATCCAAAAAAAAGTGAAAGTTAGCTAAAACATGTCCGGAGCCAGTGTTGTAAATGTAAACAGAGAATACGGCTACAAAATCTCAAAGTATGCAAGGCTCAAACTGCAGTTATAGTAAAAAAAAAACTAATTTTACGTTACGAACTGCGTCAATTTGTTAATTAATTTTACATGATGATTGATTAAAATCTTGAACAATTACATTACTCGATTTATTCTTTAAGATGTAATGTAATTTTAAATATCAAATTAAAATTTTTAAAGAATAAATACACTAATTTATTGTTACGACACATGTAAGAATTTCTTACATGTGTTGTAACGATAAATTACATTTATTCTTTTAAAATAAAGCTAAGAGTATTATTTTTTAATTTTAATTGTGAAAAAGTAAATTCCAAATAATTGATGAAATTGTGAAATTAACGAAACTGTTGAATCTCTGAAAATAAGATTTTGAGGACGGTGTGGGGGGAGTTAGTGGTGGTTAGTGAGCTAATCCCGCCTGTTTATTACAGAACTGGCCTACCATACGTCCCCAAGTCAATCGTTAGTAGAAATTATTCAATTAAAAAAATTCTTTTTTTCGTTATGTTCCTGGGTCTCAAAGTGTTCAATTCTTGGTTTATTTTCAAGATTATAAAAACAATTCTTGCGCTGATGATAACACGTTTATGTATGAAAGATAAATATAACTAAGTCGCATTTTATATTTTACCAGAAACTCTAATCATTAAAATCACATGAAATATTTTTTGCAATTATATTATTTTTTTGGTGAAAATATTGATTAAACAATGATAGCATTGCCAATTAAAAAAAAAATTTTCTTCGAGTTATAGTGATTTAATTAACACGGCATTTAGGGGCCTTTTTCGTAATGTTAACGAAATAATTTTTTTTTTAAAATGTATTTTTAACATCTACAGTGCTTTATTTTCATAATTTGTTTTTAATTCACACATTCTTTTACATAAAAATATAACTTTAGTAAAGGTGTATTTTGTTTTAAAAATACATAGATTTCAAAAACGATAATGTTTTTATGATATTACGTGATCGTTGATTAATAAATACTGAAAATTTCATTAACATTGGATGATTTCCTGAATTTTGCTGAATAAACATTTTAACCCTTCCTTCAGAGAGGGTTAAAATGTTTTTACATTTTGGGAATCGGCCATTGATTTTGCACGTACATATTATTCTAATATTTCGTGAATATGCCTTCTCCAATTTCATTATCACTTTGGAAGATTTCTGACTGATTCCGCTCTGCCCCATGTAAAAATATTCGACGGTTTTCATCCAATTTATTTACACTAAACTGTGTTACAAACGTTGCTTGTGCCTGTTTTTTTCTTCTGCCCGGCAGATTTGCCAGCCATTTTACACAACCTGTCGGGTTATGGTTATTTAAGGTTAGTTAGGGTTTGTTATATTTAGGGTAAGGAAAAGTACAAATTTAGCCTCTCTGGTGCACTTATGAAGAAAATACAGATAAAAAGCCGGTTATAGCAAAGATAGTAAAAAAAAAATCACAAGACAGTTTATGTAAAAAGCAAACAAAACACAAATGAAACAAAGTTAGCATTAAGTACATTGGAACAAAAGACACAAACTAAATTTGTTTTATTAAATAAAATCAACAAATGAAGCTGACGAGTAAGTAAATATTCTCAAGTTTGTGGTTGATCCGTTGATCTTCGCAAGTGACGTGTTATATTAGGTGTTTGTTTGCACTTTTCATGATTTGTGCCTTCCATATTATATAGTATCCCATAATTCACCTGAGTTTAAAAGGTTCAATTTTACTATAAGAACTGTTGAATTTTCTGTAATTCTCACCCTCATCTATATATATATATAGTTTTAGTTTTCGTATGTCTGTACATGAACTGCTCTCAGTTTTGATCAAAATCAGTAAAAAATTATCGTGAGGTCCGACTTCGTATTTGACATCGATAAAAAGGAAATACGTTTTACTTTGTTGTATTTATAACTTTAAAATCAAAGAAATTACATAAGTAAGAATACAAATATAAATAAGGTGTTGATGTCATGAATCAGAAGTGAACAATCCTCCCTGATTCAAAAAAAATGCGAGGTTTTCTTCCTACTCGAATATATACGTATGTAAAGGTGAAACTGTGGCTAACAATTGTTTGAGAACTTTCTAAAAATGTCAGTGAGTCAACAGTGACCATATCTCTTCACCTAAAAGAAAAATACATGCAAATACAAAAAATTATATATTCACATTTCTTAAGAATTTGCTTTCGTTTCAGGGTGTTAACATGAGTTTGTAAATGTGATTCCTGTAAAAATATGGGATCATACACACATAAAAACAGTTTCTAACCAGTTTGTGCATGCAAGAGTTCTTGTAAATAATATCTATGTGAAATACCTGAATCTCACACCGTACATTTATATGACTTCACTTTTTTTGTTTTAATTCAGTTAGTTCTCAGATGGGTCTTTTCCTGGGGCTACCACTTGATGTGTGTCACATTTATATGCGAGATCTCAGATCTGTTTTAATAATTTATATTGGCTCTTTTCTAAGCGTCGAAAACTATGTTTTTCCTGCTTCCAAACTTCTCAAAATGTTAGTAAGCAAAACAGAAAATGATTCTTTCCTTCTCACACGTGTGTTCCTTAAAATGTATTTCTTTAAACTGTCTTAATCCCACATCTTATATTTTTATGGCTTCTCTCCTCTATATTTGCATGATGTTTTAAGTTTATCTTTGTGAAAATACTGCTATACACACATCACAGTGACATTATTTCTCGCTTTTGAAAATAATCTTGTTGTATTTAATGCGTCTCTTTTTGGCTATTTCTATCGCATGCATATTTGTTGTTTATTTATTATATGTGACTTTTAAAATGTGTTTTGTGGGAAAATGTTAAACCACAAACATTACATGAATTACGTCTTTCAATTAAAAAAAGTACTTCTGTTAGTTTGAAGATATCAAGGAGCTCCTTCCTCTTCAGGCTCCCTCCACAAACTAACCCTTGATATCGTTATAATTTAAATGTATACCCGAGAGCTCTTTTAAGGATACATGTTGTCCATTTTAGGACTGCTATCTGTCTTTCGCTACAACTTGGTCTTCCAGTGATTGTGTCTATGTATTATAAAAGATATCCTTTCATCAGGCCAGTTGCAGCTACCACAACAGGTATAATGTTTTTCTTTTAAGAAACCTTGTGCTTACCAGTATTTTCACATGACCTTTTACACTTTTATGGCGGAATATGTTGAACCACAAACTTTACATGAATAAGGTTTTTAAAAATTTTTTTATTTTTCTTAACATTACCATTTTGATGGGCTATTCTTCCAAATGCCAGATAATCGCCTGCTATTTAGAGGCTTCAAACGAGTGCTATTTTAAGGATTTTCGTCGTTCACTTAAGTGCAATTGGATTTCTTTTGCACTTGATTTTCCAAGAATACTTTCCAGATACTTCATGAAGCCTTTAGCTCATATTATAACTGGGATAATGTTTATGTTTTGAGGTTTCAGTTTCTCTTCATATCATACATTAGACCTTCTCCATCTCTCTTTTGTACAAGCCACCATCATTTGGAACACTCACCTCAATCAGTGTTGCCACTCTTTCTGTCTTATTTAACATTGACTATTTTCGGTTTTACCACTGCATTTCCAGGTAGGTAGATATAGGATCCACATAATCAGAATGTATGGTATGCTAATCGTTTCCTACAGTCCTCTCCAGTAGATGTTCCCAGGACTTAGTGCTACACTGGATGTTCTGGTTTTTACAGCTGGTTCGGTGTGTATTGGAACACACCGTCGTGGTGCATTGTGTAGTTGCCATCTGCCAATATAGTTTTGCAGCTTGATATCAAGTGATCCACACTCTCTACTTCAATGTGGCAAAATATTTGAGTTCAGAATTACTTCATTTTGTTTCATTTTACTTCAGTCGAAGTTCTCATAAATCAAGGGCCTCTTCCTGAGGTTAACTTTTGATATCTATATAAGATACATAGCTATTCGAATATTCTATTAAAGTTTTCTTTTATCTCTCACGTTGAGTTAGTAAATAAGTCAAGAACATTAATTTTCTTCTCCCCAATTAAGTAGTTAATTATGTTATAGTATATCTTTCTTTTACTCTCTTGCTCTTACTGGATTCCATGATAAGAATTCATCTGGTCTGGTGGACTATCCAACTAAGTGATGTTACTTTAGGTAACATTACTTGGATAGGCACCATTCCTTGTTGGGCTTCGAATCCTGTTATTTTAAATATTTGGTCAGTGTTAACTTGTAGGGTGAAGTATCCTCATGCCATGTTTTCCTGCCAAATCCTTGTACAGATATACCGAAAAAACTCGAGCACGTTGTCTAGTAGATAATTAAAACTCTCTCCAGTAAATAATCAAAACTCTCCCCAGTAGGTAATTCTAACTCTCTTCAGTAGGTAATTGAAACACTCTCTTTTTTGTTTCATTTTACTTCAGTCGAAGTTCTTAGTAATCAAGGTGGCCCCTAACACTTGATCCTTATATGGGATAGATAGATATTCGTCTATGCTATTGAAGTACATATTACCTGTCAAACGTTGAGTTTATAAAGTAAAGATCATTAATTTTCTTGTCCCCTATTAACCGGTTTTATATCATTCTAGTGGTCTCTTGGTCTTACCGGATTCAAGGAAAGAATTCCTCTAGTCTGGTAGAGTACCCAGCAAAGTTATGTTACTTCAGGTGACATTACCAGGAGGTGCACCATTCATCATATGAGCCAGTGTATAGCTGTGTCAAGAGGATCTTATTTCGGCTTTGAATACTATGTTAGGTGTGTGCTTCAACATTTAGGTCAGGGTTTATTTGTAGCATGAAGTATACTCATGTCAAGTTGTCCTGACAAACCCTTGTATTGAGAGACTGAAGACACTCAAGGGTATCTAGTAGGCAATTCTAACTACCCAGTGTGTCTGCATGTGTCGCTTTAAAGTAGAATTCATTGAGAACTCAGACCAACACACTTCACAAGAATATGGTGTCTCTTTTATTTTCATTTGCTGGGGACGGGGCATTCTTCCAAATGTCATATGATCATCCACTATTTATAGACTCCAACCGAGAGATCTTTTCAGGATTCTTGCTGTTCCTTTGAGTGCAGTTGTTTGAATTTCTTTTGCACTTGGTTCACCAGGTATGTTTACACAATACTTTGTTGAGTACTTTTTCATGAGTCCAGTGGCTCCTATGATGACTGGAATGATGGAGATCTTTTTGAGGGTCCAGTTTCTTTCATAGCATACATATTTTGAGGAACACTAAATTCAACCAAAGTTGCCACTCTCTCTTGTTCCGTGAGGCAATGTCAGGATTAACAGCTGCGGTTTCCAGGTAGGTAGCTGTGGGGATTTAATGGTCATAATGGAGGGTATATGTCTCATTCCCCACAGTTCTCTTAAGTAGATGTTACCAGGACTTGCTGCTGCACTTGACGTTCAGTTTCTTACAGATCGTCCCGTGGAAGTACCCGCATACACCATTATGTTGTGCTGTTTAGGAGCCATCTGCCAAAATAATTTTGCCACTTGACATCAGATGGCTCACACTCTCCACTTCAGTGTGGCAAAACCTGCAATTGTTGTTCTGACTGAGACCAGTCATCTTGTTAAACGCATTTGTCATCAGGCCCTGATCTTGGGCGGTCATTATAAGCCTCTCCTGGTCGTAATAGAAGGCTCTCATCCTGAGCCAGTTCAAGGACTGGTCCTAATCAATATAACCCTTGGAGAGTTCATCGAAGAAGTATGTGGCACGTTCTGCTCTTCCCACTCATCAATGCACCTGTTTTTTAAAGTCTGGGTGTATTTCTCCCGAATATTTTGGCCTATCTTTGTGGCAGGCTGTGTGTCCACATGTGCAATTTTAAAGTAGAATTATTAAAATATGCTGACCTGCAGACTTCCCATGAATAGGATTTCTCTCGCTGAGTGTTACAACGAGCGTGTATTTCTGCTACCCAGTTTTCTTCACCAACATCCAGCAGCTTGATCGCGACAAAGGCGGCGTCAGCATCGATTGCGATCAAGGTAGTAGTGTCATGCAGCATTTTGGGAAACCGAGGATAACGTGAACATGGCCAGTTCTTGTAAGCGACACCTCTCTTTTTTTATCATTTTAGTTCAGTTAATTTGAAGAGATCAAGGACCTTTCATTGAGGCTAACACTTGATTTCCCTATAGGTTAAACTTATATCCGAGGGCTCTCTTTAGGATAGATGGTGCTGTCTGTACTTTCCTACAGTTTGGTCTTCCGGGGATTGTGTTTAAGTACATCGTTAGATTTTTTTTCACTAGACCAGGGATTGTATCTAAGTACTTTATAAGTTGATTTTGTTTCATTAAACCAGTTGCCCCCAACAAAACCAGTATGATGTATTCTTCTTTCAGAGACCATGTTATTTAAAAATCATTCTTGAGGTCCAGATATTTTGTTATATTTTCGCCTTCAGCTCTAGACATGCCATAGTCGTTTGGAACGGTTACATCAATGACGAGAGCAGTCCTTTCAAGTTTGTTCCAGATGACAATGTCTGGTTTGATTGCCTTGCCTTTTATGTATCTGCCTGCCTGTATGTATTTATCACCGAACACTGTCACTTTTCCATTCGATGTTATGGGTGAGGGTTCATGTTCCAGTGTGTTTAAACATATGTCTGTTTAAATGTGATTTGTCAGAAAATTGTATACCACAGATGTCACATGAAAAAGGTTTTTCACCAGTGTGTGTGAACATATGTCTTCTTAAATTTGTTTTTGTAGAAAATGCTGAACTACAGACTTCACATGGATAAGGTTTTTCACCAGTGTGTGTAAGCATATGTTTTTTTAAACTTGATTTCTCAGAAAATTTTGTACCACATATGTCACATCTATAGGGTTTTTCACCAGTGTGTGTAAATATATGTGTTTTTAACTGTGATTTTGTATAACATTCTAAACCACACACTTCACATGAATAGGGTTTTTCACCAGTGTGTGTGAACATATGAATTTTTATATATTGTTTTGAAGAAAATCCTGAACCACACACTTCACATGAATAACGTTTTTCACCAGTGTGTGTAAACATATGTCTTCTTAAACTTGATTTCACAGAAAATTTTGTACCACATATGTCACATGTATAGGGTTTTTCACCAGTGTGTGTAAACATATGACTTTTTAACTGTGATTTTGTAGGAAATTCCGAACCACAAACTTCACATGAATAGGGTTTTTCACCAGTGTGTGTAAACATATGTCTTTTTAACTGTGCTTTTGTAGAAAATTCTGAACCACACACTTCACATGAATAGGGTTTTTCACCAGTGTGTGTAAACATATGTGTTTTTAAATTTGTTTGTGTAGAAAATGCTGAACCACACACTTTACATGAATAGGGTTTTTCACCAGTGTGTGTAAACATATGTGTTTTTAAATTTCTTTTTGTAGAAGATTCTGAACCACATACTTCACATGAATAAGGTTTTTCACCAGTGTGTGTGAACATATGAATTTTTATATAGTGTTTTGAAGAAAATCCTGAACCACAAACTTCACATGAATAAGGTTTTTCACCAGTGTGTGTAAACATGACTCTTTAAATGTGTTTTTGTAGAATATTCTGAACCACACACTTCATATGGATAAGGTTTTTCACGAGTGTGTGTTTACATATATCTTTTTAAATTTCTTTTCATAGAAAATTCTGAACAACACACATTCTATGTATATGGTGTCTTTTCTTATTCACTTCAGTTAGTTAAGGGAGATTAAGTATGTGTTTGTGTGGGAAGTTTCAACTTGGACTTCAGTCTAAAGTAGGATCCACACACTTCACAAGAATAAGGTGTCTCCCTTAATGTTTCATTTTACATCAGTCGAAGTCAGTGGGTTTTCGCATGTGCTTTTTTAATTGTGCTCTCAATAAAAATGCAGAATCACACATCTCACATAGAAATGTGTTTCCCCGCTGAATGTTTAATTTTACTTCAGTCGAAGTTCTCAGAAATCAAGGGGCCCCTTCCTAGGGCTAACACTTGATCTCTATATGAGATACATAGATACCAAAATATTCTATTAAAATTCTCCTTTATTTCTCAAATATTTAGTAAAAAAGTCAAGAATAATAAAATTCTTCTCTCCCCAACTGACCAGTCAACTATGTCATAGTATATCTTTCTTGTGGTCTGTTGGTCTTACCGGATTCCAGGACAAGAATTCCTCTAGTCTGGTGGAGTATCCAGCTACGTTGTGTTACTTGAGGTAACATCACTAGGAGAAGATGCACTATTCCTCGTATGAGCAAGTGTATAGCCGTGCTGAGGGGATCTTATTGTACTATATAATTTTGGATATTTGTTCAGGGGTAAGTATCCTCATGTTAGGTTGTCCTGACAAACCCTTGTACAGAGAGACCGAAGACACTCGAGGATAGTGTCTAGTAGGTAATTCAAACTCCCCATGTGTGCATTGTCATGTGTCTTTTAAAACTGGAAATCTCTGAAATTTTGGAATTACAAACGATGCACAAATATTGATTATCACAAGTTTGTGTTTATATCTGCAGCTTTTCATTATAGATCTTTTTACCGGACATATTGACACTCTACATCTGAATATATATAGAGATAGAGGGAGAGGGAGAGAGAGAGACAGAGAGAAAAAAAAGAGATTTACCTTTTGTAAACTAATCAAAGATTCTTCAAAACTTATGAAGAATTATTTTTCTTATTCTCTTTCGTATTTTGTAAATGTCTCATTCTATAAAACACAAAGTCACATTATCTTAATATTTCTTATTTAACTTCTTGTCAGCAAGCTAACAAACAATGAATTATCATGGTACCAGGCTTAACCAGTGTTGCCACTCTTTCTGCCTTATTTAATATTTGGTGACAATAATTCTCTTTAAATAATTTGTATGTTTTAAGAAAACAATGATCAAAGAAATAGATTTATTGAGCAAATCCAGGAAGTTTCAATGTTGAATTGATGAACCCACTTTTTACATACAATATTTCCTCATATATTAATTAAAAACTGCGCCATTAGTTTTCCACAGTTGAAACCTAAAAATAAAAATCACATTAATTATATTGCTTCATTACAATAATTTGGAAGAGAAATTACATGTTCTAAAATGCATCAACCTGAAAAGATTATTGTTATCTTTTGTTAATTTCAGTGTAGTATTAGTTTTGTATGTAGTCATGCATTTGGTCTTCATATAATCGAAATCAGGTATATTTCCTGCCTTTTTTCAGATCAGTAAATACTTGGAAGTTCTCGTAAGACAAATGTTTAGAGTTAAGTGAATGGACCTCACTAGAATTATAGACATATTAGTTAAGACGAAAATTGTGCCCATATCATCTCCAGGTAAATGGAAATTCTTAGGACTGAATAGCATGTAACAGGATCAACAGTAGGTATGAGAAAGTATGCCTTGAAGAAATGGTGGAAGAACTTAGAAACAAAGCAGAATTTCTGCATTACATATATATATTTATTAGTCTTTGAAACTATTTACTGTTATTAAAAATATCTTTAGCCCAAAGCCATTCATCATAAAATCTTTTGATTTTGTAAGTCAGTCAATTTTTTGCACTTTCCATAGTAGCTGGCTCTTATTAGTATAATTATATTAATGCACTTGTACAGATAATTAGAGTAATAAACCTTTAAAACTTGTAAGGCTGTAAAACCACGGCCTGTTGATGTAAGCAAAACAATATATATATGTATATATATGTATACATATATGTTATATTTCAAGGTCTTGGTTACAAAAGGCAGCCATTTTTCTGATAAAATTCCTATGTCTTCCCATCTCACTGTATACTTGTCATGTTGATTTTATGAGTTTGCATATACTTTGTATTTTCAGAAAACGGTAGGGTTGTATAGCATTTGAGGCTTAGAAAACCTTTTTTCGCACATGAAAGGTAAAACACACCCAAAAATTGCCATATTTCCACAACAAAATGAAGTTTCCTTTCTTAGGTAAAGCTAATTTCTGTGCCTGTGGGGGTCAGTTGTGGTTTATTTTATGCTTTGACTCAATCTATATACATTGACTGTTACAAAAAAACACAAGTTGAGGAAAGAAATTGTTTTGCCAAATATTTGTGACCAGCTTTTTCAAAAAATTGTCACAACAAAAAAATGTGATATTTTTACAATTTGTCATGAAAGAAAAGTTTAGAGCTTCTACATTTTCTCATTGTTGTTCAAGAACCTCTGTTTATATGTTTTTTTCTATGCTGGATGTATTGACTATGCAGGAATGAAAAAAATTAAGACCATCGAGACAGTCTGTCGGGATATATTTGACATTATGCCAGTCTGATTGGATTTTCTGATAAAAATAGGGAGCTCGTTAAAAAAAACAACACTTTTTTTTCAAGGCCAAAAGAAAAATTCTGTCACATAGAAAAGTTGCCTGAAAACATTTAGAATAGTTTGTATGAATTACTTTTTGGATCTAGGTCTTCCAAAAAAAGTGTTGTTTTTTTTTAACGGATTTTCTTTTGGCGGATTTTGAGAAATTTGGCAAAAACAGACTATAAGTATAATGTGTCAGGATGTTTTAAGCACCCCAACACCATAACTGTTTCAGTAAATGGAAATTGTTTTTTTTTAACGGATTTTTTTCTTTTCAGTGTGAACAAAGATGCTTTTTACCAAGGAGAAAAGTAGAAAGCGCAACACCACTGGTTGCCAAACTACAGCAACGGAAGATACTATCGCTGGTAAGCCTGTTGAAGAGCAGAGGCGATATTTCCGTCATGCGATGAGAAAAAGCCGGGGAACTAAAGAAGTTCAACCACCACATGGAGGAAATGCTGAAGATGTTGATGACGAGGAACCTGTCAGCAGCCTTGGACCAACTTCATCAAAAAGAGGACGCCCACCACTGGAAGATAATCCAATGACTCCGAACTCCTATTTAACAAGGCGTCTGTCACTTATGAAACAGAAATACCAACAAATGAAACTGTCAAAAATTAGATCTGATGCCGCATCTAAACGATGGGAGATGCGACTTGATTTTGGTGAGTCGCAAAGTAATCCTGAAGAACTATGCGATGAAGTAAACAGACATCTACCGTCAAGTTCCGAGGAAGAGAAAGACAGTGATATGCCTCGCGAAAATGACAGCACCATGCTGAACCAATCTGAATGTGACAGTGAGCGAACTGAGAGACGGCGCAAACAGATACTCCGAGATCTTCTCACTAATAACACACTGGTAAACTTGGACATCTTTGTTCACTAATGCAGATCTCATTCTTCCCTCGTTGACTTCAACACTCAATCATACACTCACATGGGAAATATGGATGAAAGGCAGATTCATTACATGGGTGATAAAGTCATTAAGTACTTTCAGAAACTTAACAGTCATAGTGCTAAAAAACTGTTCGAGTATTGGATGGACACTTTACTACAAAACAAGGTGGTTATGTCAGTTTTTGAGAACTATTCATGGGAAATACTTGAATATGCTCCGATGAACTATTGAGTGGCCCATGCAGCATCTCAACTTCAAAGTACTTTCTTGAAACAGGACCAGACAACCAATGACCAACGAATTATTGGCACCAGGTATGTTGCTGAAGTTATCAATACATGTGGACTCACCCTATAAACTCCAGGAGGTATTCAGCTACTCGCAAGGCATACCCACTGCAGCCGAAAGTTTGCTAAAGCTGTGATGGAAGCTGTTGCAGCAAATAAGATAGAAAACTTTATTGGAAGAAAAACAAGATGTGACTCCATCCATGCAAATCGGCACTGGGTTGATCTTATTTTGGCATATGTTCTGAAGCCGGAGAATGCACGTCCCGTACCTGGTCAGGAATCAGTTTCTATTAAGTACAGGGTGTGGCGACCAAAGTATATCCTTCGCAAGCCACGGGCAGTGATTGCCTCTGAATTTCTGGCAGAACACACCTCATGTCCATTTAAAGCCAGCACACTCATGCATGAGTTCCCTCAAAATGCAGTAACACCATCTGAGAAAGATAACAGGCGCAATGTATGTCCATACCACTCAAATGCAAGGCGTATAGTTAATGCACTCCATCACAATGGTGTTGCAGCCAATGTCCCTGTCTCTGTCAGAGGTATGTGCATGATGAACATGTGTGACGATGGATCAACACAAGCAGTTGATCCTGTCCAATGGGTTCGCGACTGTGCGGCATGGAATTGCTTGAAGTGTCCAACACCATCTATTGATATACCACCAGAAAAAGCAACAAAAGTTATTTCTTTCTCTCTTTGGGAGTATGGTGTTGATGAAGTTAAGAAGTAACGCCAAATAGCAAAAAAAAAGGAACGGGAGAGAAAGAAAGCAGATGACAGGGTATTTGGACTCTTTTGACACTCAGCAACGATACAAGAAAGTGTTGAATTGTTACTTTCAAAGCTCCGTAAACTGAAATCTCATGTGTACAATGCGTATTGCCAATGGAATGCTCATAATGAAAACCGAGCAGCAATTGACAACTCCTCTATTATCACGATTGAAGATTATCAGCAAAACCTCGAAATTGAGTACAATGAAATGCCCACATCAATGGCATACACTTCCAACAAGACAACAGTTGCATTGTATCTAATAGTAGTTGAGTATACAATTGATGATGTTCTGTGCAAAGGTGCAATTGTTGGTTTGAGTGATGACATGGTTCATGACATGCAGCAAGTGTCAGCATTTGAAGAATATATGTTTGAAATTGTCAAAGACAAGATTGCACAAAAAATTGTCAACTGGCAGCATTGGACAGATGGAGCAGGGCATGAGTTCCGTTCAAGATTTTGTAATGCTGAGGTTGTCAAATTAAAGAGAAAGCTGAACCTGGACATATATATATATACATAAACATACATATATATATATACATAAACATACATATATATATATATACATAAACATACATATATATATATATACATAAACATACATATATATATATATACATAAACATACATATATATATATATATATATATATATATATATATATATATACATAAACATACATATATATATAAACATACATATATATATAAACATACATATATATATATATACATAAACATACATATATATATATATATACATAAACATACATATATATATATATACATAAACATACATATATATATAAACATACATATATATATATATATACATAAACATACGTATATATATACACATAAACATACACATATATATATATATATATATATATATATATACATAACCATACATATATATATATATATATATATATACACATAAACATACATATATATACATAAACATACACACATATATATATACATACATAAACATACATATATATACACAGATATATATACATACATTATGTTCTTGTAGGGATCATCAGTCTTTTTACATGAGAATTGTACACGAGATAAATTTAGAGTTATTATCCTGTAATATATGAAAGGTTATATATATATCTATATATATATATATATATATATATATATATATATATATAAGGGTTAATTGTTCTATTATTTAATTTATTTTGTTATTAAGAGAACTAATCATTTATTATGAATTAATTTTACATATACCTCTTTTTTTGTTTTTAAATTGGGACCCTGTATGGGCAATTGTTCGAGTTTGTATGCAACATTTCTACATGTCGCAGCCATTTTCCTTGTGATAATATATTTTTTTCTGTGATAATATTTTTTTTCTTTGTAATAACATTTTTTTAAACACTAATACTTTTAATAAAAAAAAAAAATGGCCACCAGCGATTAAAACAGTTAATAATTTATTTTTAAGGAAGGGGGACTGCAATCAAGTAGCCAATATATTATTTGTTTATATTTATTATTTCAGTCTTCATTAATATTAGAGTTACTTGACCTAGGGATAGCTTAGGGTAAGCTTAGAGTTCAGTTTTTGGTTAGTGATAGAATTTTAGTGCTTTATGGGGAGAAAGAAGTATTATTTCTTGAGGGGGGACATGACTGCAATACGGCAGCTGATGAATTATATGTTAGTTGTGGTGGTGGGTGGGGTAGACTGTAGTACAGCGGCCGATTAATTTTTTTTTTTGGAGGGGGGGGGCAGAGAAACAGCAATAAAGAAGTGAATTAATTATTACTTAGGAAAGGGAACCGCAATATGGTGGCTTATTAATTATTATTTGGGGAGAAGACTGTAGTATGGTGGCCAATAAATTATTTCAGAAGGTATGACTTCAATACAAAAACCGATAAATTATTATTTTTTTAGTGCAGGTCGAGAGTGCAATTATTATTTTAAGAGGGAGAGTGCAATACAAGGCGATTATTTATCATTTTTGAGAGGTATTGTGGACAGCAATACAGTGTCCGATAAATTATTATCTTGTGGAATTACTTCAGTATGAAAGCCAATAAATTATTATTTTAGGGAGGGTGGAACTGCAATATGGTGGCCAATAAATTATTATTCATGGTCGGTAATGACTGCAATATACAGGGCGATAAATTATGATTTGGGGGAGACTGCAGTATAGAGGCCGATTATTTATTTTTTTAAAGGATGAGGGAAGAGACTACAGTACAGCAGCCGATAAATGATTACTTTTTGTGTAGGGGAGACTGTAATGTAGAAGGCAATAAATCAAAATTAGGGGAGTGACTGCCATACGACGGTCAATAAATTATTATTTGTAAGGAGGGGGGGGGGGCTGTAATACAGCCCAATTACATATTATTTTTCAGTGAAGAGACAGGAATATGCTGATTGATACATTATTATTGGGGGGAAGGGTGCTGCAATACAGCAGGCAAAAAATTATTATTTTGGGGAAAGGGGAGACTGCAGTATAATGGCTGATTATATATTATTTGTGAGGGGGAGACTGTAATACGTCGGACGATAAATGACTATTTTTGTGTGGGGGAGGCTGCAATAAATCGTCTGATTAATAATGTCTTCAGAGGGGAGACTGCAGTAAATCTTATTTGTGATGGAGGCATTATAGTATGGTGGTCATTAAATTATTACATCTAGGAGACTATGATACGGCAGCCAGTAAATTATTATATTTTGGTAGAGGGGGAGACAATGATACGGCAGCCAGTAAATTATTATATTTGGTAGAAGTAGAGGGTTCAGTACGACGGCCGATTTTTTATTATTTAAGGGAGAACTTTTGGAGGGAGACTGCAATACGGTGGCAAGTAATTTATTATTTTAGGAGGGGGGACTGCAATATGGCGGTCGATAAATTATTATTTTTTCCTAGGCACTGCGATACGGCGGGCAATGAATTATTATTTTTGGCTGTTTTTATTAATTATTTATTTTTAGTAGTAGTTTACGGAAGATGAAAACTAAAAGGCAATGAATTATTATTTTTATGTGGTGGTTGTTTTTATTTATTATTTATTTTTAGTAGTGGTTTACAATATTGAACAGACCTACGGAAGATGAAAACTAAAATAAATTGCTAGTGTGAATTAAAAGTGAACCTACGAAGGTCACCGACCAGGATGCTATGCTAGTATGAATTAAAGGAGAAAGACATGGATAATTTCATTAAACATAAATCGATAAGAGAAGATTGCCTGCCTTTTTTTCGGTGTTTCAGCAGATGACGGTGTCACACGGTCTGGGTTGAGCTGCATCGATGTCAGTGTTCTTATCGAATTAACGGCTAATGCATAACCCAGATGTTGGCTGAAAAAAGTATTGAGGAAATGAAAACAAATAAGTTGTTTTATTTTATAACGGACAAAAGGGATGTGGGGTCAGGCGTCACAATGACTGGCTTGGTTAGAAATAATGTCACTTGTCAACACTAGTTGTAGCTTTGTACACAAGACAGGTGTAATCTGACTCGATAACAGGCGAACCCTGTCGTTGGGTGCACTGGGTTTATCACTCGAACAAGAAATAAAGAGAACAGTGAGTAGATGAAGAAAAAGAAAGGAGGGCCGGAATGAAAAAAATGATTATCTATTCCCAAATTGGAAATGCGGATTGGAAATCCCAAATATGGTAGAGAAAATAATAATGAGGAAGCATTATTTTCTTTTGTTTTCTGACTACATTTTCTTAGAAGAGGGGCAGACCTATGCTCATCTAATTATCAATATAAGACGAAGCATACATGTTTCATAGACTCGGTTTTGCTCGCCACCGGGGTCCATGTTTTTAGGAGATGGACCCCCCATCCTGGATTTGGGCTTGATCTTGCTAAAACCTAAAAATCGCCAGAAGTATTAAGAGCATTGATCCAAAAACACAGAGTTAGGAGTTAGAAATTATAGAGCTACCTTGCCTTGTAATTGAACACGTTTTTTAAATTTTATTTGCCAAATCATTATTCTTCTAAGAAAACCCCACAGACCGAGTTGTCGAAGATTTTATTTTTCTTTAAATTGTTCTGTTTGAACTGACCTTTCGTTTTACAGTGGTACCAAGTTGCTGACCCAATCTGGATACTTCCCCACTGATCTATCAATCAAAACGTGGAAGTGCGGTAATCACTGGACCAAACCTTTCGCCATCTGCGGACTTCATCAGAGCAACTTTTCATGAGCAGTGCCAGGTGACCAACCAAACTTAGGAGCAGTCAAATCGGTTACGTCACCAATTCTGGGAGAGTGGGGTACAGCAGTACAGTGGCCTATAAATTATTTGTGTGGAGAGAGGAGACAGACTGCAATATGGCGGCTGATAAATTATTAGTTTGGTGGAAGAAAGAGATTGTAGTACGGTAGATGATGAATTATAATATTGAGGGGGTGGGGGAGACTTTAGCACAGCAGCCGTTAAATTATTATTGTGGGGAGATGGCGAGACTGCAACTGATCAATTATTATTTCAGAGGTTAGCCTTCAATATGGCAGTCGATAAATTTTTTTTATTATTTTGAGAGGGAGAAACTGATATGGCGACCGATTAATTATAATTTTTTTGGGGGGGGGGGTGAAGACTGATATACTCATTAATTATTATTTGGGGTTATACTGCATCACATCTGCAAATAAATTATTATTTAAGGGGGAACTTCAATACAGTGGTCGATAAATTATTATTTGTGGGTGGCTGAGTAGACTGCAATACATCGACCGATCATTTATAATTTTTAGGTGGCTGAGTAGACTTCAGTACGGCGGCCAATTATTTATTATTTGGGGAGGGGACTGAAGTACAGCAGCCGATGAATTATTATTTTTTGTGGGGGTAGACTGCAATGTGGCGTCTGACAAATTATATTTTTTAGAAGGGGGACTGCAATACGGCAGCTATTATTTGATATTTTTTGTAAGGAAAGATACTGCAATAAGGAAGCCGATAATTTATTTTTTGGGGAAAAGGGAGGGAAATACGGCAACTGATAATTTATTATTTGTGGAGACAGCGGTATGGCAGCTTATTATATATGATTTGTTAGGGGAGATTGCAATACGTCAGGCAATAAATTATTTTTTTGTGTGTGGAGTGGAGACTGCAATATGTCACTGATGAATTATTATTTTGGGTCGGGGAGACTGCAGAAAAGCGGTCGATTATTTATTATATTATGGGGAGACTGATAAATTATTATTTTCTTGTGTGGAGTGAAGATTGCAATATGTCACCAATGAATTATTATTTTGGGTGGGGGAGAAAGAGAGATGATTATTTATTATTTTATTAGGAGACTGCAGTAGATCAGCTGATACATTATTAGTTTTTGTGTGGGTGAGGCTGCAATACATCGACCGGTATATAATATTTTGGCCAGGGGAGGGGAAGACTGAAGTTCGGTGGACCATAAATTGTTATTTGGGTGGTTTGGAGGAGACTGCAGTAAGGCATCTGATCATTTATTTTTGGCGGGTAGACTGCAGTACAGTGGTCGATGAAATTTTATTTTAAGGGGAGAGGGGCAGATTGTAGTATGGCGTTCAAGAAATTATCATTTGTGGGTCGAGACTACAATATGGCTGCTGATAAATTAGGAGTTAAGGAGAGACCACAATACGGTGGCCGATAAATTATTACTTTTGGAGAGGGAAAAACTGCAATATGGTAGCCGATAAATTATTATTTTTTCAGGGGGAGAGTGTAATATGGCTGCTGATAATTTTTTTGATTATTTTGCAGGAGTGGGAAAAGACTGCCATACAGCAGCTGATAAATTATTTCTTCAAGTTGGGTGTGGACTGCAATACGGCGGCTTATTAATTGAGACTACAATATGGTGGATGAGAAATTATTATTTTGATGGAGGGGATAGCAGACTGCAGTACGGCAGATGATGAATTGTTATTTTGCGGGGGCAGTAGACTGTGATATGATGGCCGATTAGTTATTATTTTGGGGGATACTGCAATACAGCAGATGATAAATTGTTTTTTTTGGAGGGGGAGACTGCAATATGGTGGCCAATTAACTATTATTTGGGGTGGGGGTCTTGAATACATCGGCTGGAATACATCAGCTGATAAATTATTATTTGGATAGGGGGGTAGACTGCAATGCGGCTGCCGAGTAATTAATATTGGGGGGGGGGGAGACTGAAAAATTATTATTTTTTGTGAAGGGTGAAGCCTGCAATAGCCTGACCAATAAATTATTATTTGGGAAGGGGGAGACTACAATATGGCGGCTGATAAATTATTTGAGGAGGAGACTGCAGTACAGTGGTTGATGCATCATTATTTTTGTAGAGGTCACGCCAATACGGCGGAAAATAAATCAGTATTTTTGTGAGGAGAGACTGCAATATGGCGGCAGATAAATTATTAGAAGAGGGGACTTCAATATGGTGGCCGATAAATTATGATTTATTTGTGAGGGTAGACTGCTAAACGGTTTCCACTAAACTGTTATTTTTTATATTCTTTCGGTCTTTTTTGTGGTTGGGGGCACCTGGACTTAGGGACATCACAGGCTAAGCTTATGGTTAGGGTTCTAGTTAATGGTAGCGTTCCATTGCTTTTGGGGTAATGTAGTCTGCAAATAGAAACACATGCCGATAATTTGGTATTACGCATATTTTCAAAATATTAAAAGGCAAAGAAGTAGTAGACAGCGATTTTTGCGAAATGAAGAAGAAAAAAACAAAGATGTTTGTGACGTTTTTTTCATCCGAAAACTGGTACAAATCTGCCAGAGTAAAAATCTGACAAACGGGTCGGGTTTTTTCAAATATGTGTCTTCACAATTTATTGTTGCATGTCTCGGAAAATTCCGTCATTTTCAGCAATAATTGGGAATCACTGTTAAATTCTTAGATAACTATTTGCATTTGTATCCTTTTAAGTTTTAGTCTTATTGCATTTTACAACAGAAGGGGGGTAACAAGAATCCTATACTGTCCATTTCTAGTTACTTCAACTTTTCTTTGTACAGTAGGGACCTCCAAAGTGCACAAACTCGATGACGTCATCATTATTTGTGCACTTTACATGAGATGCTTAAATGCGTTTTTAATTCTTTGTTTTATAATCTCTCAAAAATAAAGTTATATATATATATATATATATATATATATATATATATATATATATATATATATATAGGCCGTTGTTTTAAAGTAAAATTGTTCATATAAAGATAAAATTATCGAACTGGGAAAGAAACTCATTCTTTATTGTAGATGTCTCTTCCAATGTCCGTCACTGTTTACTACTAAAAAGCAAGATGGACGCTTCCACAGATTGCTATATATAATAATAAAAGAGTGATAACTCTTGTTTACTTTTTCAACACAGGAGTAGACAACTTCTTTACCTATACATGCCCCTCACCCTTTGTATGCCCCAGAGAACCTGTGCAATTTTCTACGCATTTGTGGGGGCAAGTTTCTTGGCGCTCTTGTTCTGCGACATGGTGGTTGTCTCAATGGTGGGGGACTAACCGGGTGTATATATCTGCCTGTGTTGCTCTCCAACAACCCTGTGGTAACATCAATTTCCATTTCTTTCTCACTGGGTTGTCTGAGATTGATGTTTCGTTCGACCTTCTTTTGCTTTCTCAATGGGTCATTCCTGTGGGGGTTCAGGATTTGTGGATGGATTTGAGATCCCTGGAGTGGCATAATGTGGGCCATCATGACTAGGTGGATTTTACAGAGAAACCGACGGTTGCACTATGTTATTCGATTGCTCCCATCTACCTGCACTCAGTACTGCTGGTTACCATGTGTCTCCACGATCCTACCTGTCTTTGTCCATCGACAAGGGTAACTTCCATCCTGGTTCTTGATCTGGACGAATTCTTCAACTTGGAGTTCCTGGAGTGGAGGTACAATGCTGATTATAGAACTGCTCATTCCACATATGCCTCTTAGCCATTGCCAACTCCCTTTGTTCGCCTATTTCTTTCCATTGTTTCCGGGTTTGATATTTATCCTGTATTTATCCAGTAGGTGGTCTTTAATGATTCGACCGTATAGAATTACGACTGGATACATGTTAAGGTCCTGGACAGGAGTATTGTGATGGGTTAGTAGCGCCCAAGCAGCCCGATCATGGCATAGACGTCCATATTGTCAGCTAGTATTTGTTTTGCTGTCTTAACGGATAACTCTGCCTGGCCGTTGCTCTGAGTGTTGTATGCTGATCAGGTACGTTTACGTATACCCCAGTTCCTTAAAAAGGAGTCATACTCCTGTGACTCAAACGGTGGTCCTCTGTCCCAAGAGATTCCCCCCGGTGACGCATAAGTATAGAACCAAGTTCTCAAGGTATTGCATACAATTTTGGCTGCCCCAAATGTCATTAGGGCCATTTCCACCCATCCCGTATATCGATCAGCATATACTAGATAGTTCCTACCCTGTATATAAACAAAGTCTACGACAACTTGTTTGAATGGAAAATCCGGGTCTGGTGGTGACACCAAGGCCTCCTTGATCTGAGACGGCGCAATTGTGTTGCATGTGCAACACTGGGATCTGGGTTTTCGGATGCTAGCATCCAGACCCGGCCAGAACAATCGTTGTCTCGCGTTCGCCAGCATACCGTTTACACCCTGATGTGCATAATGAAGGGATTCCAATACCTCTGCACGAAGTTGTCAAGGTATTAGGATTTTGTAACCCTTCATAATGACTCTCTCTAGGCAGTATATTTCTTCCTTCATAGATCAGAAAATGCGAGGTATGGGTGGGAGGTCATTGCGTCATTGGAGGAAACCATTTTGGATCAGATCTTTTATGGTCCTGTATTCTTCATCTGTGGCTGTCACGGTGACAATCCTTTCCCATGTAATAGCTTTCAACTTAGAGTCGCTTTCATACATCGATGTGAAGACAGTTTTGACTGCTGTGTCGATCATTTGGTCGGGGTTTCTTGATGGGGTACCTGCTGGGTATCGGGATGTGCAATCCGGGGCTAAATTAAGTTTTCCAGGGCAATGTTTTACTTGGAAGCGGTACATCAGTGTCCTTTCCTTGAAGTTCAGCAGACGGGGTGTTTTAATATTTTCCAGGGCCTGGTTAGAAAATATTTTTTATTAGTGGCAAGTGATCCACTGTTACCAGCAAATCCGGACATCCAAGTATGAACATTCGGCATGATTCTAATCTGTAGACAAAGACTAACGCCTCTCCTTCCACTGGTGCATATCGTGATTATGAGTCATTGGTAAAACGGAATTTAGCCAGAATGAGTTTCCAGTGGCCATCCCCACAACTCATGTTTACTCTGACCTCACATCTACAGTGTTTTTGAAATAGGAAGTACGATATTCCTGTGTTGCTGTTATCTGTCGCCAGCTTTGTCACTCTGTTCATTTCGATGTTTGAACACCGTTCTCAATCCTCTTCACTATCACTGTCTTCGATTCTTGGAATATGCTCTCCAATATCATGATTTACATTATTTTCTACTTAAACAAAAAATGTTGTAGTTGCAACACAGAAGAGAATAGCAGACAAGAGCAACTTTATATTAGAACAGATTCATTCTTCCTTCAAATTGCAAATCAGATCAGATAAAATCTGAGATTAATAACATGCATATATTGACAGAAGGTTTGTATGCTTTTGACTGTGTCAAATGGACAGCGAAAATAATGGAAAAACTTGTTGACTTTACCAATAACATAATGAGAGTAATGTGTGAAGTGACGTTCTAGTAAATACATAACTTGTGCCATATACTTACTTGCTAAATAGAAAGTATACAGACACACAAAAAGATCAGCAGTCATTGTAGTGAGTAATATTAATCTAGAAGGAATGGTTGAAGGCACAAAAAACATATGTTACTGGACTACTAGATCAATCAATTACCTAAATACTGTTGTGAGGATCTGGGTGGCTTGAATGTAGTGAAGACATGATAGATGGTATTCTGTAGTATGTGGAAAAGCTTAGATTAATTAATTGTATTCATGTACATGAATGAAGTCATTTTTGTTTTTGAAGAATTACATCATTACATATATATATATATATATATATATATATATATGTATACAAGGCCTTTCTAAAACATTTCAAATACGTGACGGGTTGCAATCCTAATCCCCGTGCAAAGTAGGCCCCTTGTGCTTGTACACACTTATCCCACCGATCCATCCACTGCCGGAAACACCTCTGAAAGTCTTCTCTTGGAATGGTGTTCATCTCTGCCGTCGCGTTAGATTCAGCAGATGTTTGAAGATGTGATGTGCAACACAAATCTAAAAGTGGTTAAACCGATTAAAAAATGGCCGCACATCAGCGGAGAGTGACCAGCGTTCTGGTAGGCCTCAAAATGCTCGGAGTGCAGCTGTTGTTAAGAGGGTGCGAAAATAGAGATAATGTGAACGCTACGGTGGAGATGAACACGTGACTCATGCTGGAGTTGGAATTATATATATATATATATATGTAGCAGTCACAATAGGGACTACTGTCCCTGTGAGCTGGCTTGTCCAATCAAATCACAGGGTGCAGTAATATCGTTAGTTCCCTAAGAGACTACTTATGTCCCCTTAGGGTTCGAGGAAAAAGATCAGACGACCTCCTGGCACCAGCTTGGACACATGGCAGAGACCACCAGCGAGGAAAGGAAACGCTCTCTCTTCCGCCGCCATCGCCACTTGACGACTACTACCATTTTCACCTGAAGAAATCCACGGGCAGCCCTTAAGAACTCTTATATTCTTCCTCTTCCTCAGACGGACATCGCCCCACTCTCATCTACCTATACCAAACGGTATAGGTAACCTTGAGTTAATAAAACCCCTTTTTGTTATAGTTACAGAAATACTTTTCGTTGTTCGTTTCTTTACAAGAAGATAAAAGGATAACCCCTTTTACCTTCTCATCATCTCCTTACAAAGCCTCCCTTTACTTAAAAAATTCACCAAAATTGAGGAAATCAATCAATTTTAATGAAATTTACAGGATTTAATGATCAACGATCACGGAATATAATGAACCCATTTTTAAAAAAAATCTTAGTGATGGGTCAAAATGTATTTCTATTTTGGGGATCGGCCATTCATTTTGCATGTACCTGAGTGTATATCGTACTCCGTCTGCATTTATAGTCTTCATTCTAACACACACACACACACACAAACAAACAGAAAACATTTTTTTAAAATAGTTAAAAATATTGATCTCAACTGGGCAACCAAGGAATTTTTTTTTTTATCAACACAAGTTTTTTCTCTCCGGCAAGCATTCGGGTAACTACGTACGAAATCTCCCCGATAATGACGCTAGAAGGCTTGCAGGCTGACTTTAGAAAGTAAAGTTACCATTAAACAAACAACGGCAACTGACAGAGAGAGAAGAGGAGGTAAAAACATCTTGTCTCTTGATTGGAAGATATTGGATTTGCAACAAACTGCTCGTGTTGAGACCTTTGTTTCGTAATATCGATACCAACGTCTGATAATAATCAAAGTTGATCTTTTAGAAGGCAATGTGATGTAGATAAAAAGGGGAACCCACGAAAAGAGCTACAACATGACTCGTTGACGGTCAGAAGAAGAAAAAAAGAGAGCCTGATGCAACAAACAAAAATGACTCTCTTTCATTTTAGGTAAAAGGGTGTCATGTGATGATTTATGCAAAAATAATGTAGATAAAAAGTAATCACAGCAAGGCAGTCATTAGTAATAAGAGTTGGGAATATAACTGAACACTTGTACCGTGTGTCCTGACTTCGATAGGTTACAGCTGATTAATAATGTGTAATCATTTAGCAAGTCCTAAATCCACAACCAAGATCGTGTGAATGAAAGAGAAAAAAACAGGGTTTACAAACAAAAAACAATTATATATAAACATTTTTGCAGAGATCCGAGGGATATTTTGAGTAAGTAAATAGTTTTTTTTTTAAGAAAAAGTGACTTGTTGACGGAAGACTGTTTATTTAACGCCTATCCACAATAGGAGTATGTGACACAAGGTCGGAAAGTGGGATTTGAAAAGCTAGCGCCCGAGAAGCTGAGCACTCTAGCCATTAAAAATTGCATGGACAGCCCCGGTAGGGGCGCCTCAGGCAGTAATCAATAAACTTACTCCTCCCCAAGAGGGGAGGCAAAGCCTGGGAGGGTGGACCTCCTAGAACTGCACAGGACAACCCGATAGACCGGCGGAATCAAGCCTCGAAGGCAAAGACAATATCGGTCTATAGGGTGGTTATTTAACGCCTATCCACAATAGGAGTATGTGACACAAGGTCGGAAAGTGGGATTTGAAAAGCTAGCGCCCGAGAAGCTGAGCACTCTAGCCATTAAAAATTGCATGGACAGCCCCGGTAGGGGCGCCTCAGGCAGTAATCAATAAACTTACTCCTCCCCAAGAGGGGAGGCAAAGCCTGGGAGGGTGGACCTCCTAGAACTGCACAGGACAACCAGATAGACCGGCGGAATCAAGCCTCGAAGGCAAAGACAATATCGGTCTATAGGGTGGTTATTTAACGCCTACCCACAATAGGTGTATGTGACACAAGGTCGGAAAGTGAGATTTGAAAAGCCAGCGCCGGAGAAGGTGAGCGCTCTAGCCATTAAAAATTGCCTGGGCAGCCCCGTCGGCATTCCCCGGTAGGGGCGCCTCAGGCAGTAAGCAATAAACTTACTCCTCCCCAAAGAGGGGAGGCAAAGCCTGGGAGGGTGGACCTCCTAGAACTGCACAGGACAACCCCATAGACCGGCGGAATCAAGCTCTGAAGGCCAAGACAATACCGGTCTATAGGGTGTAGTATCCATTGGAACAGATACTACACTTTGATCCCGACCAAAAGGCCAGGAAAGCCGTCTGAGGGCGGCTGTAAACAGAGCGAGACTGAGACAATAAACAAAAACGAGCCTATTTTATTCTAGCTAAAAAGGCATCATGTGACCATTCATGCAAAAATGATGTAGATAAAAAGTAATCGAAACTAGACAAGTGCTTTTTCATCATTCTGTCAGAAACCGCTGGAAGGCAAGGACCAACCTGACAGTAAGTACGGACATTATTAGATGGCCATTCTGCACAAGCACCTTTAAAGCAAGAAAAAAAAATCCGTAAAGTTTTAGATTTACTTAAGAATTCATTAGAAATACATTTATTTTTTATGAAGATTTAAAAATTTATAAGAATCAAATACTTTCTTCATTATTGTGATGTGTTAAAAGCGGCGTGGGGAAAGGAGTTGTTTACATGCAAAATTGGAGCATGAACTCATTTTGTACAACCATATCTAAACAAAAGAGGGTACTGATATCGATCCTTAACCAGTTTTCGTGAGGTTCGACTCGGAAGCGTTCGGCTGTCCTATGCAAACGCCCGAGTGTTGACGAGCCGAATGGTACAAAACGACAATTTTGATACGGTGCCGCGTTTTTTCAAGAAATTTTCTAA
This sequence comes from Sepiola atlantica, assembly GCA_963556195.1. NCBI lineage: Eukaryota > Metazoa > Mollusca > Cephalopoda > Sepiida > Sepiolidae > Sepiola > Sepiola atlantica. Next base: position 121,508,462 of record OY744525.1, on the reverse strand, counting down.
AAGAAACAACATAAAACACAACACAAGCAAAACATAGCGAAGTTACTGTTATCAAATAAATATTTTATTTTATTTTGATACGTTGCTGCGTCCTATAATTTTTAGTTATAGTTGCAAGAAACTTTTTGGCACATGTTCGTCTTTTCCCACAGTCCGTTTTTCACAACTTTTTACTGACCAGTTTTTTTTTTCTTTTTTCGGTGTACACTTACCTATCAGGCTGCTAGAGAATTCCGGGGTTTTTGGAGAAAAAATTCAAATATTTTACATTTTAGAGAGGGGGGATCAGTTTCCAATGTTAATTCAACGTAGACTGATCCCCCTCTTTTTGATCATCTCAATTTAAAAAAAAAATCTTTTTCCGTGTATAATTACCTATCATGTCAATAGAGAATTCCGGGGTTTTTGGAATTAAATTTTTTAAAATTGAGATTTTAAGACGGGGGATCAGTTTTCAATATAAATTCAACAGACTGATCCCCCTCTTTATGACCATCTCAAATTTTAAAAATTATTCTTCTGCTTACACTTACCTATCATGTCGCGAGAGAATTCCGGGGTTTTGGGAAAGAAATTTTTAAAAGTTGAGATTTTAAGACGGGGGATCAGTCTTGTTCGTCTTTTACCATAGTCCGTTTTTCACAACTTTGTACGTCTTAAAATCTCAATTTTTTAAAATTTCTTTCCCAAAACTCCGGAATTCTCTACTGACATGATAGGTAATTGTACACCGAAAAAAATTTTTTTTTTAATTGAGATGGTCAAAAAGAGGGGGATCAGTCTACGTTGAATTAACATTGGAAACTGATCCCCCCTCCTAAAATGTAAAATATTTCAAAAAATATTTCAAAAAAACCCGGAATTCTCTAGCAGCCTGATAGGTAAGTGTATACCGAAAAAAGAAAAAAAAACTGGTCAGTAAAAAGTTGTGAATAACGGACTGTGGGAAAAGACGAACATGTGCCCACTTTTTAAACAATAAAATAAATAAAACAAGCAAAACAGAGCGAAATTACTGTTAGCAAATAAATATTTTTAACCCTAAACCCTAACAAAAAAGACAAAACAAGCAAAACATTATCATAGGACGCAGCACCGCATAAAAATTGTCGTCTGGTACAAATCAGCTCGTCAACTCTCGGGCGTTTGCGTAGGACAGCCGAACGCTTCCGAGTCGAACCTCACGAAAACTGGGTCAGGATCGATATCAGTACCCAAAAGAGAAACCTAATGCTTGGAACGCTTCCTTCCCCACAAAAAAATACCAACTATATTCAAGTAATACTCACTTTTTTGTTTGGCAATCTGCTTTCAGGTGAGTTATCTGCCCTACAACAAGAAATTGCTTTGTTAACTAAAAGTTGACTGATGGACGTCAATATTCAAAATGGCGACCGGAACAGAAGGTTCGCAGAAAATACAAGAGGAAGACAATTAAATTAACAAATTAAAAAGAAAAACCTGATGCTTTTAATAAATATTATTTTTATTTTATTTATCGCAATATTTTTACAATGAAAAAACAAACCCACAGATGTCAAACCCCATATTCCTTGAATTGATATCAACGTAAAAAAAGAAACAAAATACCTGGCTTTTGGCAAAAACAAAAAAAATACAAAACAAAAACAGACGTTTGTGGAAAATAAATTTAATCGGGAATCTTTAACAATAGCCCTACAACTCGCGAGTCGGGTTGAAAAAAAGTTGTAGAACGTAGTCAAAAAAATAGATTTGCAACAAATAAATGCAACGTACGTAGAGACCGGAGATTTTCCTAGTTTTCTATTCCATTTGTTTGTATGTTTACGTATGGTAAATGGGTTTTTATTAGACATGAAAAAAAAAAAAAAATTTTTTTAATGTCATTTATTTAAAAAACAAAATGGCGTCATTAGTTTTTGCTATCGGTGTCACGTGTGTGTGTTTTTTTTTACCGGGACTCATAATCAAAGCGGCGTTTTTTTGTTGTTTTTTTTTTGGGGGGGGGGGTGCATTTTTGAAATTTAATTTTATGAAACGAACATTTTAACGATCGTTTTGATCACCGAATGAGCGCGCATGTCGTTACGTCATTAGGGGTTAGGGTTAGGGCTGGGTTAGGGTTAGGGCTGGGTTTAGGTTAGGGTTAGGGCTGGGTTTAGGTTAGGGTTAGGGTTAGGGTTAGGGCTGGGTTAGGGTTAGGGCTAGGAATTTTTTAAAGAAACAGGAAAAAAAAACATTACGGTGTGACGAATGAAAATAATATGTAAATAAAAGCACACTGACATGTAAATAAAAAGAAAATTATTTTATTCCTTTTGCTTAAAATGTAGTTTTGTTTTGTTCTTCTGCTTGGCTAAAAAATGCAAAAATTGCGCTTTGACTATGAGTCCCAGTAAAAAACCAACCGAATTCAGAACGAGGCGGAAGTCTCGTTCTGGATTCGGTGTTTTCTATCGAAGCAGCCATTACTATTTTTTTTTCCACTTCACTTACGCTAAAACTATTAACTTATAGAAAATAGCACTTTTAACGCATTATAATCATTAATAACTGTCACAGTTAACTTGGAAATTCAGTTTTATCGGCTACGGTAACTTTTATTTGTTGTATATTTGTTTTTTCAGCGTTTTCGTTGTTGGGCTATTGTTAAAAATACCCATTTAATCAAATAAAACAAACGAAATATAGGTAAAAACGCAGAATACGGGCCGGCTGACTGGCTAGTGTGCCGTGCGCAAAACCAGATTGGCCTTTTGTGGCCAAATTTCACGAATTTGGTGTGTTTTGGCCATCGAAAATTCCGTTTTTGTCTGAATATTCTGGAGTTCGGCAAGGCTCATCGCAAAATTGAAAACAAACACAAATACTTTGCTACAAATGAAGAACAAACACAGAAAACATTTTTGTCTCTTGTACAGGTTTCATACACGAGCGAAGTTTATTTTAGAAGAGTTCCAATCGTGTAAGAAGGGGCGGACAACTCTTTTTCTAAATACATAATTTCTAGCTTCTACGAAAATGGACGTCATCGACTTGAATGCCTTGAATATGCGCGAATTATTATATTTAACAAGTACTCAAGAAAAAGTGGTGATTTTCCCAACTTCTATTTACTTCAATAAATGTTTTACCAATATACTGTTGATTTTCACAAATGGTAATGTCTGCGATAACTTAATATTTTAAACTATAATAAAATCAAAAATATTTTAATCCAAACAATAGGACTGTTCGTTTTGCTGGTTTTGAAATGAAAAAAAGTAAATAAAAAAAACAAAATCAAGAGAAAAAAAAACCCCAGAAAAATTGAAAAAATATACTATATTCTATTTTGTTCAATAAATGTTCTATCAATATACTGTTGCTTTTCTAAAATTGTTATTTCTTCGAAAAATGTTCTATTAATTGAATTTGCATGACTTAAAGAAAGAGAGTTACTGCCTGTTACACGATTGGAACTCTCGCTCCTGTATGGATTCTGCACAAGAGGCAAAAAATTTTTAAATAAAAACAAAAAGTAAAAATGAAAAAGTGTTGGAATTTGTTAAAGCCCCCTCACTGATTGGCTGTTGCCATGTCCCTTAAGGGCCTCACGGATTGGCTGTCAGGCATTGCAACCCCTTTTTAGTAAAGGTGTCACGTAAGCCAGCCCTTAAAAACACTTGTATACGGCTTCCCGGCCTCTTTTCGACGACTCTGCTCAAGTCAGCAACACATCGGCGGGTCTTCTCAGTGACAACAGCCCACGACGGCAGTCACAGAGAATGACCTCCCGCCGATACCCGAACTCTATGCAGGCTCTTTTTCAACGACTCCACTCCAGTCAACAACACATCGGGCGCCCTTCTCAGTGATACAGCCCACGACGGAATCACAGAGAATTACCTCCCACTTCTATACAGACTCTTTTCCACGACTCTGCTCGAGTCAAGAACACATCGGCTGGTACCTCAGTTATACAGCCCTCAACGGCATCACAGTTACAAGAACTCTAAAACAGATAAGTTCTAACGAACTACGTTTTCACAACCAACCATTTCCAAACCCAAACCTCAAACCCATCTCTCTACCATCCTCTCTATGTTTTACCAATGCCTGTTTGAAACTGTAAATACTCAATTCGAACTTTATCTTTCTTACTAAATGATATGAAATTACACCCTTGTGTTTGGTGTTCCTTCTTCAGACTTCCGTCTATATCTTTGATGAATTTATCTGCACATGGTTACCCCATTCTCACGTGGGAGAATTGAACTTTATTTCAGGATTATTTTAATCCCAACAAAAGTGCCCTTTTCTCGCAAAAAAAAACTTTAAAAATGTAACCAGGAGTTTTCTATATTCTGTATATAAATACTCGTGTCACTTCGCTAAAAATGAAAAACTCCATAATATTAACACAAAAAAGGCCAAACAGAATTTTCGATGCCCAAAACAAACCAAATTCGTGACATTTGGCCATAAAAGGGCCACTCTGGTTTTGCACACAGCCCACTAGTCAGCCGGCCCGTATTCTGTGTTTTTACCAGAATATATTAATAATTATAATAAATTCAAATGTAAAAAATATTTTTTTATGATATATTTAATGTGGAATGTGAACGACCACCGCTATCGATATCATTAACGCGGTCACATATTTCTAACTGTTATTATTTGTAATTATATTTTTCTTTCTCCTGATTTCCTCGTGTCCGTACTCCTTATTGGAACAAAATGTTACCACGGTCTTGCTCTGCCAAATGATATCTCTCCGAACAGTCTTTCATCCAGTGCACACACAAACGTAGTCACCAACTCAAATCATCAACTCATAGTCGCCCACTTCCTTCAAAACATTCCCCTTTTATTGGCAGTGACATTGCACTCATGCAAATGAGCATGCAAATGAGCAGTGAGCTCTTCTGCCAGAGAGATCAGGAAGTAATGGGAGGTCTTTGCTATAACTAGCCATTTCACTCAGGGTATGTTTCTTTATGAATCCATTCCTGGCTGGGGTAAGTCATACTTTGCTAACCACACGGCCATTTGATCTACATGATCATCACTAGTTAGCCCATCACGTAGTCGCTCGACCAACATGGTGTGCGTCTCTCTCGCTGCGATCTCCGCGGAGCGTCTTCGTGAACGTCGCTATTTGGCTCGACGTCGCTGACTTCTTCTGATGACACCACTGCCGGCCGCACATCAAGGATGTGTCGAGGGATGCCATTGATGGATACAGTGTTTGGGGACTGGACACTTGTCACAATGCCCCTCCCCCAGCGTGTGGTACAGCGAGCGTCAGGCGGTTTGATCCACACTTCCTCTCCCACTCGCACAGACGCTTGCTTCTCCCCTTCCTCGGGTGCAGTTCGGGGATGCCACTACTCGTACTGCCCTTTGCGGCACTGACTCCACTTTTTGCCCTGTCTTTAGAGCCATATTATACCAGAAGACAGCTTCTGGTGGTGAAATCTGGCCCCTTTCAGCTACAGCCTTGATGGTCCTGTGATGCCACTCCACAATTCCGTTTCCGCCTGGTCTATATGCAGCCCTGAAATAGCGCCGCACTCCCCACTTATCCAACACATTCTTCAGGGCTGCTGAGCGAAAGGCAGTTCCATTGTCCATTAGCACTTCCGTCACTGGACCCCTCTCCAAAAACACCTCTTCCAGGACCTTTGCAATCTCACCTGCGTTTTCCGCCTTGATCTCCCTCCAGATGGCCACTCTTCCAGGTCTACAGTCGACCATTGACAGGTACACCCTCTGTCGATAGTGCGTCACGTCTATCACCAACCTGAACCTCACCAACTTCGTGTCTACTCGGCACAGGGTCGACTGATTGACACCGGTGGCATTTCTCAACCACTGTCCTGACGGCCTCCTTTGTGATTCTGGGGTCCACCTTCCTGACCAAGAACAAGGTTCTATCCACTCTGAAATGGTGCATGTCATGCAAATCCTTCGGAGTGTCTTAAGCCAAGCCACATATTGCAGCAGCCGACTCATTCGGCGCCTTGAGCCAGGTCTTCCTCACCCTCGTCATCACATCTGCTCTGTTATTCGCTAAGGGAACGATACTGATCCTGAGTTGAAGATCAAATTCCCTAATCAGCTCCCTTCCCGTCATCAATCGACGCTTCACGAGCATCTCGGCGGCACCTTTCGTCTTCATCCTCCTTTCTCCTGTAGCTTCGGACTGGACCAAAGAGAACACAGTGGCTGAGTCGTTCCTCACCTCAACATTCTGTAGCCTCCATTTCAAGGCTAAGTTGATGCCCTTCATAACCGCATCCAGTTCCGCCACATTTATGTGAGCAACGTCGTCCTTCTTCCGCAACCAAGCAGCATCTTCTGCAGTGACACCACCTATCTCCAATGTGACCCCCACTGCTATACTGCTTGCATCACACCACACAACACCTTCTGCACTGTTGAGTACGTGCCAAACACCTGCCACTGGATCCTCCCTCTTCACCTCTTCAATAATCTCTCTCATAATGTCCAGTCTCTTGATCAACTCCATCCTCCCACTTCACTCCACTAGCTCGCCTTTTGATGTAACTACATGCAGTCCACAGCCATCCTGCAATCGGGTAATGGCCCACCAGTCTTCCGTATATCGAGAAGAATTCCCGCCTGCTTAGTTTTTAAGACACCTCCGGGATTTCATTTCCCCTCCAGAACACTAACCTTCCTGTCTGGTCCTTCCTTAGTTGGAGCCCTAACGCCGCTCCCCCTCCAACGATTCCGGGCGTTTCGCGATTAGCCCAAAGCCGTTGAGGTGCTCTACTATGTTTTTCGCAGTTTCCACTGTCTCATCCACCATGATGTCATCTATGTAGGAACTGGTGGCTCTTCTGACTGCATCCGCCTTGCTTAGCACCGTTTTGAGGATCGCCACCATGATCTTTGGTGCAGAATTTAGGCCAAAACCTAACCTAGTTAGGCAGTATGTTTGGCCTTTGTATCTGACCAGCTGGTACTTCCAGAATTCCTGCAAAATGTTAATCTGTAGGTATGCAGATTTTAAATCCACAATCGCCGCAGCCTTCTGCATCTGCCTCCACTCTTGCATGCTCTCCCCGCACACGTCCATCACATCGCTTCCCATGTGACACGCAACGTATGCGTTCAGCTCCCTGAAGTCCAGTACTGGCCGAACCTTTTGCTTTGTGGACTGCACAACCGCCATTAACGGCAGCACGCCTTCCACCTTCTCCATCCATGGTCTTAAAATCCCCTCTGAGATCCAACGGTCCACCTCCTTCTCAAATTCAATTATTATGCCTCCTCGCAATGTATGCTCGTAGCATTCCACTCTGTTGTTTAGTACGGGAGGTTCTCCCTTCCTTGCCCACTTAACTGTCCATTTCTCACCATCAAAGTGTGCAGAGAAATTTTGGTCCTCTATCATGCAACTTTTGTCTGACATGGCCGTTCCTGTTCCTCTGCCACCTTTTTCGGATCGCACACATGCAGCCCCTTGATGTCCTCCAAATCTCACGGTGTTCCTATGTACTGTGACACCCCCTAGTTGAGCAATTGCGTCCATCCCTAGCACCACATCGACACCCGTGACAATTTTGTTAATAACAATTGCCTGGATTGTTAGTGACATCCCACATACCATCAACCGAACTACACTTGTGCCATTGCACTACACCTTTCTGCCGTCAACTGCCGTAATGCTGCTGGTCCCATTGCATGTGTCAACCATGTCTTTGGTGACAAGTGTTGAGGTACAGCCTGTGTCGACAAGGGTCTTTGCACTTCGCCCATTCAGGGTCACCTCTACTCGCGGTGACATACCCTGTAGCACCTTCATCGAATAAGTGGGGTAGCTACCGGTGCAGTGGATTCCCCCTGTCCGTTTCCCTGGGGATAGAATCTGCTGATGTGGCCGACTTTCCCACAGCGGTCTCTGCCACAGCCCTCTCGGCTCTTCGTCCTTCACAATCTCCTGCTGCAGTTTGCTTCGTTGAGTGACAGCTACGCTTCCCTGCTCACGCTCTTTTTGCCTGGCCAGCACCCTAGCCTCCATGGTATTTACACCAGGCAGTTGCTGCAGAGCTATAGAAATATGGTCTGGGAAGCCATTGATGAAGGCCATCTTAACCATATATCGAAGGCCTCCTCCATTGAATCCTGCTAGTCCCGCCAACCTCCGGATGTTGTTGGCGAAAACATCGACAGACTCTCCGGTCCACACCATATGGCTTAGTTTGTCATACGCCACAAATGATCCTTCAGTAAAGGCTTCCTTCAACTTCTCCTCATGGCGTCTGCAGACAACCGATCCTCCTCCCGCATCTCTAAATATAGGGTCAGAGCATCATCATCAAGATACAGCGGTATGAAGCTAGCCACATCCGCGATGTCCTGCAACTTAGCAACAAGTTTTACCTTGCTCAGCCAGGCTACAACATCTCCCTCTCCAGAGAACGTCTTCAGCATTTCACTGCTGATCCTCTTTCCTGCCATAGTTCTCGCCGAAATAGCTTGTAATTATATTTTTCTTTCTCCTGATTTTCTCGTGTCCGTACTCCTTATCGCAACAAAATGTTACCACGGTCTTGCTCTGCCAAATGATATCTCTCCGAACAGTCTTTCATCCAGCGCACACACCAACGTAGTCACCAAGTCAAATCACCAACTCATAGTCGCCCACTTCCTTCAAAATATTCCTCTTTTATTGCCAGTGACATTGCACTCATGCAAATGAGCATGCAAATGAGCAGTGAGCTCTTCTGCCAGAGAGATCAGTAAGTAATGGGAGGTCTTTGCTATAACTAGCCATTTCACTCAGGTTCTGTTTCTTTATGAATCCATTCCTGGCTGGGGTAAGTCATACTTTGCTAACCACATTATTAATTTCTGGTTCGCTGTTAACCATGACATTACAACTAATTTAATGAGGATTGTGTACGTAAATATTACATAAAAGGTTCAATTGTAACTCAGCACGTCTTTCTGACTTCAAGTAAGTACGTAATGGCACTGTAGCAGTCACATGATTGAGCGGAAGTGCGCTCTTCATCGCACAAGATTCACAGGATGGATCGTGATTTGGTGAAAACTCAAATCACGAGATCAGCGTGTTTTACCAGTTTGTGACTTACTTACAGCCAACAAGTCAAGATGTGATCCTGTGATCTCTGCCAGGCCAATAGCAGATCATCTAAAAACGCAAGCAAAGGTTACTTCGTCTTGTCAATATATATCTAAACATATATGTATATATATATATATATATATCAATATATATATATATATATAATAAAGAATAAGGTAAAATAAATACCTTTGAAGCATTTAACGAGGCGATATCAATTTTAAAAGAAAAATAAATCGAAACCGATTTTTTTTTTCTTTTTATAAACTTTCATTTTTTTTTAGTTTATAGTGATACAAATAATTTCGCCAATTGAAAACTTGGCCTCTTCAGTGTGTCTATATATCCTGATCTTATTGGATTTGGATTTTCCCGGCTTCTGTTGGTGTAAACAGGCTTAGGGGATGTTGTTGTTTTCCACTTTCAAATATGAGAACGTGAATGCACACGAGATAGATATAAAATTTAAAGTTCATATTTTTTTAAAGCATCTAATTGAAATTTAATAAAGAATAGGGTAAAATAAATACCTTTGAAGCATTTAAAGATGCGATATCAACAAAAACGGAACTCGATTTTTTATAAAAAGAATTAAATATTATTAATATATTATTTATTTCAGTAAAGAATTGTTCAAATATAATTAATCACAAGGTACATTCTCAGGACATTCACCGCCACCGGCCAATCGATCCATTATGAACTTTCCTGAAGCCAGAAAGATGTGCCCAGCTAAATTTTAACCACAAAAAGTCAATTGTTCATTAAAGTTTAATTTTATACACGTTAAAAAGTTAATATCAACATTTACTTTGTTGATGTCATATTCGAAATAATCGGGTATCTTTTACAATAATCCGCAGTGTGAAAACGCTCAAAAAACAAATATACAACAAATAAAAGTAACTGTAGCCGATAAAAGTTATTTTCCAACTTATCTGTGACATTTGTTTGTATTTTTAAGCCGTTCCAACTGCTATTTATTAGAAATCAATATTTTTGTCACACGGACATTGAACAAGACAAAAAATAGCGAGGGGGGGGGGATATCGTTACGAGGTAAGGCTGGGGCGCCATTTTTTATTTAGTAAAAATCCGTGCCCAAATAAAACAAGATTTTTTTTTTTTACATCTAATACAAACCCATTTATAATACTACGTAAAAATACAAACAAATTTCATAGGTAAATAGGAAAATATCTATTCTATTGTTGCATTTTTTTTACCCCGTTCTCGTTCGTTTTTTGGACCCCGTTAGCGACTCTGCGGATTATTGTAAAAGATACCCAAATAATGTGTTCTAACTGCCGAATTTGAAAAAACTTTTTGGGTATGTTCGGAAAATCAGGATACTTTGTTGGGATGTCATTCTTGCTTGTCACGTCGAGTGCAAGCACGAACTATATTAAATTGTTTTAAGACACGTATATAATATCGAAGGAAATAAATTAAAACTTTTTTTTTTATATAGATTCACCGAAATATTGAAGAGATTTTCAAATGGAATATAAACAAAGGTACATTAACCATTTGGTGATTAATAATATCAATTTTTTGCTTAAATCCAATATTTTTTTATGTGTTTGTGACTTCCTGTTTAATCGTGCGCGTCATCTGACGTACGGATGACCAGAAATGAAAAATAAAACCTTTTTGTTAGCATTTCTGAATAACAAAAATTGCTATTTACACTTTCACATTTATAAAACTTTTTTTATTTAATTTCGACTTCCGCTCCTTTTTTTAATTACTAATTATTGATTACCTTCCCATAAGATAAGGTTACAATTAAAGTACATTGTTTTGTTATGATTTTCGTTAGTAAAAATGAGGTAAGACGGTGTGTTATCTCAGACCAAGATAGCTGACCGCCGGATCTCGTTTTATTCACGTTAGCCCCGAGATCTTACATTGCAGGGGGGGGGGGGGGGTAACTTCCATCGGTCCAGATTTTGGTTAACATAACATCTCCCTTTTTGAGATAGTAAGGGGGGGGGGGATTTAGTGTCTATGCTATATGATCTCTCTTTTATTTAATTTAAAAAATTTTTTTTTTTTTTTTTTTTTTTAGAGATCTGGCTTGATGGGTGGTCTCAACTGCCGTCCAGACCTGGTTCTTGTGTAGTCTTGATTAAGGGTTGGGACTGCTGTTTTCACGGTTTCCTCCCTTGGTGGATGAGTGTCTTCATAGGACTCCGATTTGTGAGCCTCGACTATTCCGTTGGCTGGTTTCGGTACAATGTGTCGACGATTGCGTTGGATCACTGTCCCTTCGCCTTTGGTCTGTAGAACATACGAGCGTGGGGGTGGATGCTGTTCCAACAACTGTGCCTTCCTGGTTTGAAAGGTTGGGGCTTCTGACCCACACTGGTGTACCGTTTTTGAGCGGTGATAGCTCTTTAGCTCTATGTGATAGGCAGTGTGGGAGTCGTTGTTGGACCTTTTGGTTCTCTTCCCTCTGTCTGAAGCATTTGAGATCGGGCCATTTTGGGTTTAATAGATTTGGGTGAGTTGGGACATTTGTCCGCAAGCGTCGGCCCATTAATAGCTCACTAGGGCTGGACCCGCAGTCCATTGGTGTTGCTCTGTGGGCGAGCAAAGAAAGATATGGGTCTTTTGCCTTCTTCACCAATGCTTTCATTGTCTTTACACATACCTCTGCTGCTCCGTTACTTTGGGAGTAGCGAGGGCTGTTTGTGACGTGCTGAAATCCACAGTCGTCTGCGAATTTGGCAAAGTCTTTTGAGGTGTATTGGCTTCCTGGGTCAGTTCTTAGGATGACCGGTACTCCATGTCTGGCAAAGATTGCCTTCAGGCTCCCTATTATAGCTCTGGAGGTTATTGATGTAAGCATGCCAATCTCTGCGTACCTGGAGAAGTAGTCAACAACTACAACGTAGCTGTGGCCCTTCAATTCAAACAGATTGGAGGCTAGAGTGTGCCATGGTCTTGTTCGAAGTTCGTTTGTCATGAGGGGCTCGGGCGGTTGGTATCTCAGCTTGGCACATTTTGGACAGTTTTGTACGGCCTTTTTGATTTGGTCAGACACTCCTGGCCACCATATGGATTGGCGAGCTCTCTGTCTGCACCCGGTTATTCCCTGGTGACCGGAATGGATTTTGGTAATCATGGTCTGTCTCAGCAGTGAAGGAATTATGATCCGCGTGCCATACATCGGTAGCCCGTTCTCACATGTGATGCTGCCGCGGAAGGTCCAGTATGGTTTGACTGGTGCTGGGACGCGGTCATTTGATGGCCAGTCGTTTCTTACATATTGCAATATGTAGTTCCTAGTCTCGTCAGTTTTGGTGGCTTCCTCCAACTCCCTTAGACGTTTTTCTGTGGCGGGCAAGGATTCTATTATGGCGTGGACGAATGCCGTTGCTTTCTCCTCCAGATCCTTGTCCTGTTTAGTAGGGGCATTACTGAATATTGCTCTTGACAGAGCATCGGCTGTATATAGTTGCTTGCCAGGAACGTAGCGAATGGTGTATCCATACCTCATTTAATGTACCCGAAATCTCTGTATCCTTGCCGGTAGCTCGCTGAGGTCCTTGCTACCTAGCAATGGCACCAGTGGCTTGTTGTCGGTTTCCACTGTGAAGTGTAGTCCGACTAGGTAGACAGAGAAGCGTTCACATGCCCATGTTGTCGCCAGGGCCTCCTTTTCTATTTGGGCGTAACGAGTTTCGGTCTCTGACATGGCTCGTGAAGCGTAAGCGACAGGGTGCATTTTTGTATCGCTCTGTCATTGTAATAACACTGCTCCCAGCCCATTGGATGAAGCATCGGCAGAAACTACAGTCTCATTTGATGGACTATATAAACATAGCACTGGTGCTGAACACAGTGCCTTCTTGATGGAGCTAAATGCTTCCTGTTGTGCACTGTCCCACATGAATGCGTATTTCCGGCTTAACAGGTCCCTTAGTGGCTTAGTCATGTCCGCCAGGTTTGGAATGAATTCTTCCATTTGATTCACCATCTCTAGGAATCTAGGAATCTGTTGGTGTTGGGAAGTTGGAAACACCAGCGACCCTTTCTGGATCTGGCCGTAGACCGTCAGCACTGAGTATATGCCTGAGAAATTTCAGCGATGGTTTGGATATTTCGCATTTTTCTGAGTTGAGAGTAATGCCCGCAACCTGGATTTTTTTTAGTGCGCTCTTCAGTCGGGCATCATGTTCAAGTTGATTTTTGTTTGCCGTGGATTAGCACGTCATCTTGCATGCATATCGCTCCGGCCTCACCCTCTAATACTTGCGACATACGTCTCTGGTAGATCTTACTGGCTGATGAGATCCCAAAGGGGAGACGGTTAAATTGGTACCGTCCGAATGGACTGATGAAAGTCGTCAGTGTACGGGATTCCGATGAGAGTGGGATTTGCCAGTATCCGCTGTTGGCATCCAGTTTACTCATGACTCTCACGTCCCCTAACTGGGCTAGGAGGTGGTCAACTGTGGGCAGCATGTGGAGTTCACGTTTTACGCATTTGTTGAGCTTTGTGAGGTCTACATATTCTAACTTTTCCATTTGCTTTTGGTACTATGACCATAGGGGAACACCATTCGGTGGGTTCGTCGATCTTGCTTATGATCCCCAGCTTCTCCATTCTCTGGAGTTCTGCCTGCGTTTTTCTCATCAGGGGTAGTGGTATGCGTCGTGGTGTGGGTACTGAGTATGGCTTAGCATCTGCGTGTAGCGGTATACTGTATGCTTTCCCAAATATGCCTAAGCCTGTGAATAGGTCTGGTATTTCCTTTTTTGGATTATATGGCTGCATTTCGCTCTTGATGGTATGTAGCCTTGGGTCGACAGTTACAAGCTTGAGGGCTTCGATAGCTGGTCTACCTAATAATGGCTCCTCAAGATTGGGGATAATGAATATCCGCTGTTTCGTCGTCAGCTCTTTATGCGAGACAGTTGCAGTGATCATTCCGGTAACTTTCAGCGGGATGCGTCGTGGACCATGTAGAGTTTTGTGGGCATTTGAGACAGCCGGTAGATCTCTCCTCAGTTTGTAGATGTGCTCAGGGATTGCAGTCACATCTGCGCCAGAGTCCAATTTGAACTCCAGTGGTATTCCGTTGACGGTGATGTCGGTTCGCCATGGTTTGCTCAGGCTGATTTCTGATATTGTCAGGACACCAAGGTATGCACTCTGGTCACTTTCACTGTCATCCGAGTCATGCTTAACCTCATGTATTCTTTTCGCACGGCAACACTTAGCATAGTGGCCTATCGTGCCACAATTATGGCAGGTGACGACAGTGGCGGGGCATGCCCGTCTCTGATGATGGGCCTGTTTACCACATCGGTGGCACCCTGCTTCCGCTCTGTGCTGCTATGTTCCCTTTCTTCTGCTGATCATCGTAGTGAGGTTCCTATCTGGGTTTGGCCTTGTAGTTGCTCTGCCCTTGTCTGCGAGTTCTATTGTGATTAACAGAATGGACAGCAACATTGCTATCAGCTAGTCGTTCACTACTGATACATTCTGGTGATCGCAGGAGACGTTGTTGTGATTGGATCGTCTCACATTGTCGTGCGCGTCTGATGGCCCCGTCTAAGGTGAGGTCTGGAATCATCTGAAGACTCTCTGATAGCTTTGGATCTATGCACCCGACTACAATTCTGTCACGAATTAGTTCTTCGTGGAGGTCTCTAAAGTTGCAGTTCTTAGCCAATACATGGAGATCCGTAAAAAAATAGTCAACCGACTCACCTACTTCCTGGCGTCTCTGGTTGAACCTAGCCCGTTCATATATGACGTTGGTGTTGCCTTTAAAATGGTCGTTGAACCTTGACGTGACTATGTTCAGGTTTGGGGCTTCGTCGGGTAAGAGTGTGAACGTAGCGATGATGTCCTCTGCTTTATCACCCATGCAGTAGATTAGGGTGTCTACCTGACAAGGGGCTGGCTTCTCGTCTAGTCCAGACACTGTCCTGTAGCGGTTGAACCGCCGAATCCATTTTTCCCACGATTCGGGCTGATCGAATGTGAAGGGTTCTGGTGGGGTAACGTGGCTGTTCATCATGGGTTTATATTTATTTTTTTATTTGGCTTTTGAGCTCAATATTTTTCTTAACTTTTCCCATACGTGTTGCTCACGCCCGTTTTCGAATCCCTTATTCTGACACCATGTTTTGTTATGATTTTCGTTAGTAAAAATGAGGTAAGACGGTGTGTTATCTCAGACCAAGATGGCTGACCGCCGGGTCTCGTTTTATTCACGTTAGCCCCGAGATCTTACATTGCAGGAGGAGGTAACTTCCATCGGTCCAGATTTTGGTTAACATAACATACATATAACCATATTTATTTATTTATTTATAAAAAAAAACAACTAAGGAAACATTTTAAGATTGCTATTTATTTTATAATAGCTTAAATAGGACAGCCCCTAGAGCAAATGTGGTATTGTGGTGACTGAGATGATTCTAGTTAAGAGTAGGATAGAAATTGTATTACCTTACACAAAGGATGACCAACGACACCCCACCGCACACTTTTGATGCCTTGTGATTAATTTGTTTTAAATATAAATATGTATTTTCTGCAAATAAATGTTTTAAAGTAATGAAGAAGTTAGTTTAAGATATAATTCCAGTTGCAGAATTTGCATGATTTAGCTACACACAAGAGACACTATTAGTGCAATGAAACTTTACTAGTCACCTGCGGCGGCGAACAAAAAACAATTTTGGGGGAAACATTTTATATGGGATTAGAAAATATTATGAAGTGTAATAAAAAGTGACGTTTTTAAGAGAAAAAAGAACTTGATTCAATAAAATGTCTTATTATAGCGTAAGAAGAAGAAAAAAGAACTTTCAGTTGATAATTTGTTGGGTATCTTTCAGAATGATCAGTACGCTGAAAACGCTCAAAAAAACAAATATACAACAAATAAAAGTAACTGTCGTCGATAAAAGTTAATTTAAAACTGACCTGTGATATTTGTTTGTATTTTTAAACCGTTCCAACTGCAATTTAGTAGAAATCAATAGTTTTATCACGCGAACTTGCAAAAAAAAAAAAAATGGCCCTTGCTCGTAAGCGCCATTTTTTTTTGTCTAAAAAAAACGAGTAAAAAATGAACAAGAAATTTTTTTTACAGCTAATAAAACCCCATTTATAGTACGTAAAAATACAAACAAATATCATAGGTAAGTAGACAAATATCTCTTCTCGACGTAGGTTAAACTCACTTGTTGCATATTTATTTTTATAACCCCGTTCTCGTTAGTTTTTTGGACCCCGTCCGCGACTGTACTGATCATTCTGAAAGATACCCAATTTGTTTCTTAAAATTAATTCAATAAAATGTTTTATTATTATAGCATAGTTTTCTATTTATTTCAAACACTTACATTAATAAATAAATATGTTTTTTTTTTCCAATGTAAATATTTGTTTATTATTATATTAAACTAAAACAAATTATTAAACACATGTATTATTATCATTAAACTATAATTCAAAGGAAAAATAATAAAATTTGCATATAGAAATGCTAAGAAAAAAAGGTTTTATTTTCCATTTCTGGTCATCCGTACGTCAGATGACGCGCACGATTAAACAGGAGGTCGCAAAAACATAAAAGATCTCGGATTTAACTAATTTTGTATTAATTTTTATTCTTAAATTTTTGTGTGTAATAGTTTTTACTTATTAAAAAAAAGTATTAATTTAAAGATCTATTTCTAAAACTTATTTCTCCTTATACTGAATGTTTCGATTGAAGCAATAAGAAACCATTTAACATAATTAATGCAGGTGTTTAGTTTTCTCATGCAAAACATGAAAGTTAATGAGTCTTATGAGCTGAACTCATTCCAAATCGTAGAACAAAAAAAAAACAACAGAATCTGTAACAGTCTGAAATAGGACCTATTTCTTATGCGTCCACTGTTGGCCTTTTTTTGGCCAAGATCAAAGTGTAGTATCTGTTCCGATGGATACTCCACAAGACTGGTCCTGTGCAGTTCTAGGAGGTGCACCCTCCCAGACTTTGCCATCCCTCTTTGGGGAGAAGTAAGTTTATTGCTTACTGTCTGGGGCGCCCCTACCGGGGAATGCCGACGGGGCTGCCCAGGCAATTTTTAAATGGCCAGAGTGCTCACCTCTCGAGCGCTGGCTTTTCAACCCCCACTTTCTCGACCCGATCTTGGGTCACATCTTACTTGTGGGAGTAAGATAAAACTGGCCTTGTGCCTAACTCCTGGGGAGGAGTAAATAAAACCAATCGGCTCACAGGGTGTATTGATTTCAGCTAGTCCCTTGCGAACTATTTGCACCCCTGTTGAATGGTGGAACGGATCGTCAGAGAGACCCTCGCCATCGACCTAGAAGAAACTCTTCTTCACCTCTCTTCTGCCTCCTCATCAACGGGATTTCCGAGAACCGCTCCCCGGGCAGTAAAAGAACTTCGTTTCCTTCAACCGGACACCAGTCCTACCTTTTTCTATGCTATATCCCAGCGGTATAGGATACCCAATAAAGATTTGTTTAATGTTAAAAGAAGCGTTGAGTTTTTCCTCGTATGACTACCGTCTACCGTGCTTATACTTATAGTGAGGCTACGACTACTAGCCATAGCTATTATAAATCTACTTCATTAACTTCATTGCTTCATCCTAAAGTCCAGGTGGCGATTCGAAAATATTTATTAATATTCAGTTACTGATCCCGTAACCTATTGCCTTACTGGGCCTATAACTTACTAAGTCACTACGATTGTGTTATTAACCCACTCATCCATTTAGTGTGTAATTATGTGGAAAGAAAATGAAGTTAAGGGAAAATATAAAACTACGTTAGGAGTTGTCAGATTTATTTTTGAATCAACAAAATACATATATCCCCGCGTAAATGTGGCAAAAAATAAAATTGCTTCAACATGCAGCTGCTTCTCGGAGAGCCTTCTACTTAAATAGCTTCTTTCCTCGCACTGCTGACCTCTTGAACCCCATCCCTGTCCCCTGTTTCCCCGACAGTACAGATATGCAGAAATTTAAAACTAATGTAAACAGACATCTCGCTGCGCAGATCCCAACTTAGGTTGACTCCCTATCTTCTCCCCTTTTCTTTTTTCTCAGTAGCCCCTTACGTCTACAGTGGCGGCCCGCCTTGTTTGGGGTGAACTATGTAAAAAAAAAAAAGCAACAATTTACACACACAATATATGTACGTACACATATCAAAGCACGTACACACACAATATATGTACGTACACATATCAAGGCACGTACAATCACAATATATGTGTTGCATGAGGGACTGAATAAGAGTTTCACCGTCTGGAGTTACGCCCCTTTACCGGAGCACTCATGTTTTTGCCTGATGTAAATAAAGGACGCCATTTTACAGAACCTGATCTCTGTCGTTATGTTTCTATTCAATCCATTGACATCCTCTAAAAAGACACATGGTGGCAGCGGTGGGATGAAGATATGTCTAAGTAAGATGTACAAAAGGATAAGAAACAGATAAGTGACTTTATTATTCTTGTTTCAAATTGTAAATTCGTACGTACGTCACGTGGAGAAAAGAAAAAAAAAATGTCGGAAGACACAAACAGACCAGTGGCTAGTATAAGACCACCAGCGCCCTTATGTATGGAAGATAATTTATCGGCGAACTGGAAGTTGTTTAAACTGAAATGGCATAACTACTCCATTATTACGTGTTTGACGAAACATTCATTACAATATCAGACGGCACTTTTGCTTCACACGTTGGGAGATGACGCATTGAAAGTTTACTACGGATTTCAATTTCTAACACCTGAAGATGAAAGAATACCCACCGAAATTATTCAGGCATTTGATAAATACGCTATAGGGGAAACGAATGAAACCTACGAGCGTTACATATTTCATTCTAGAAAGCAAGGAGGATCAGAGACTGTGGAATCCTTTATTACGGCACTCCGGACGTTAGTAAAAACGTGCAATTTTTTGTGACAATTGCGTTTCATCAGTACTCAGAAATCAGGTAGTGCTGGGAATACACAACCCCCAGACACAAGCTGAATTATTGAAAATAAGACAGTTAGACTTACAAAAATGTATTGACATTTGTAAGCTGTCTGAAAATGCCACGGTCCAGTCCAGAATCCTAAGGCCTGAAGGAGTGAATAAGGTTGATTTTAAACCCAGGAGAAAGACATCGGCACAAACTGACAGAGATTGCCGGGCGTATGCACTGCGGCACGGACCAAGAAAAGAGGTATGTCCTGCATTTGGCAAGACCTGTTATCAATGTAATGGGAAAAACCACTTTGCCGTGAAATGCAAAGTACCAAGGAAAAAGAAGGTGCAGGCTGTCAAAACCCAATATGAGGACCAGGAAAACGACAGTAGTAGTTGTTCAGACTATGGACAGGTAGACAACATAACGATTAAGGAAAAAGTGAATGCTGTGAGTCAAGAGGTGATAAAGGCAGAAATGAGGGTCAAGGGAAAACCAATTGCTTTTCAGCTCGATAGTGGAGCGTCCGTGAATATTATTGAATGTGAAACACGTGATTGGAAAAACACTGGAACATTCAAATAAGACCCTTGTCATGTGGAATGGAGCAGAAGTGAAGCCGTTGGGAGAATGTCGAGTTAAAATGATAAACCCCAAAACTGGACAAAAATATGCGGTTAAGTTTGTCATTGTGAAAGAGGATTTCCATCCCTTACTGGGAGCAAATGCAATCCAGACAATGGAACTCGTCACAATCAATAACAACAAATTCAAAATGGTCGCCAAAGTTTCCCAGATGAATGAATCCAGCAGCCAGTACTCGGACAGAATTATCAATGACTTCAGAGATGTGTTCAGGGAAGAATTGGGTCAATTACCAGGAGAGGTACATTTGCAGGTGGATCCAGGAGTAACACCAAATGTTGCAGCAACACGGAGAATACCAGTGGCACTTAAAGACAGGCTAAAAGTCGAGTTGGAAAAACTGGTTAAGAAGAATGTTATTGAACCAGTGAGCGACCCAACACCATGGGTAAGTGTGTTAGCACTGGTAACTAAGAAAAATGAAAACCTGCGGATATGTATAGACCCAAGACCACTGAATAAAGCTCTAAAAAGGGAACATTTTCAGTTACCTACACTGGACGATTTACTACCAGAACTGGCTGACAGCAAGGTATTTTCTACCCTGGATCTACGAGATGGATTCTGGCATGTAAAATTAGACGAAGCCAGCAGTCGCTTAACAACATTTGCTACACCATATAGTAGGTTCCGGTGGAAGGTTTTACCGTTCGGTATTTCTCCAGCTCCAGAGATATTTAAAAAGACACTTTTTAACAATGTGTCCGATTTGGAGGGGGTGGTTAACAAAGCGGATGATCTTCTGGTGATTGGGAAGGGTAAAACGATGGAAGAAGCAACAATTGATCATGACCGAAAACTCAGGAAACTGTTGCAGAGATGTCGTGATCGCGGGATGCGATTGAATGCTGAAAAATTGAACCTACGACAAACGTCTACATCTTTCCTGGGACACATAATAACCAGTGATGGTTTACTTCCTGATCCTGGGAAAGTAAGAGCTATAAAAGAGATGCCGTGTCCAACAGAAGTGAAAGGAGTGCAACGATTGGTTGGATTCGTGAATTACCTGGCAAAATTTCTACCACACATATCTGATGTGATGGCCCCAATTCGAAATTTGGTGAAGGCAGATGTGCCATGGACATGGTCCCAAATTCATGAAGAGGCTTTTGGGAAAATTAAAGAGGTAGTGAGTGAGGCACCAGTGTTGAGGTACTATGACCCCAACACATCTTTGGTCATCCAATGCGATGCAAGTGAGAAGGGCATGGGGGCTGCACTACTACAAGAAGGTCAACCCCTAGCCTATATAAGCCGTGCACTGACTGACACAGAAACTCGGTATGCACAGATTGAAAAGGAACTACTAGCAGTAGTCTACGCATGTGAACGGTTTCATCAATATACGTTTGGTCGACAGATAACAGTACTAACCGATCATAAGCCACTGGAAGCGATTATGAAAAAAGAATTGGTGAAATGCCCGAAACGACTTCAAAACATGCTGATGCGACTACAGGCTTACGATGCTACAGTTCTGTACCATCCAGGTAAGAAAATGTTCCTTGCAGACACGCTATCAAGAGCATACATCTATGGATTGGGCAGTGAAGATATGGACGATAAAGATGATGTCAAGGAAGCAGAATATATTCCTATAACAGAGAGAAGGCTGCTTGAACTGCGCTCAGCCACGAAGGAAGACAGAAGCTTGCAGCAGTTGCAGCAAGTAATTCTGGAAGGATGGCCAGAAGAAAAAATACAACTTGACCCAGAGGTGAGACCATATTTTAATATGCGGAATGAAATGACGGTGCAAGATGGCTTAATTTTCAGAGGAAACCGGGTAGTGGTTCCACTGACACAGCGAGCGGTGTTGAAAGAAAAACTGCATTCCACACACCTGGGAGTAGAAGGATGTTGCAGAAGAGCAAGAGAATGTTTGTATTGGCCAAATATGAACAGTGACATCAAAGACTATGTTTCAAAGTGCCCCATATGTAGAAAATATGAAGTGGCCAACCCGGCAGAACCATTAATGGTCCATGAAGTTCCTGACAGACCCTGGGCGAAAGTGGGAGTAGATCTCTTTAAGTTTGCAGATAGAGACTACCTGTGCACAGTTGATTACATGAGCAATTTCTGGGAAATCGATCATCTTCTCAATACACAAGCAAAGACAGTGATAACCAAACTTAAACACCATTTTGCACGTCATGGAATACCAGATCAGGTCGTAACTGATAATGGGCCTCAGTTTAGTAGCCAGGAATTTTCTGCCTTCGCAAAAAAAGTGGTGTTTTACACATACACCTCTCAGTCCATACAATAGCAAGGCAAATGGCAAAGTGGAATCTGCGATAAAGATGGCAAAGAACCTTTTCCGGAAAGCGATGGACGATAAGGCTGATCCATACCTAGCAATGTTGGATCACAGGAATACGCCAGCCAAAGGTCTCTTATCTCCAGCTCAGAAGCTGATGTCAAGGAGAACAAAAACACTTCTCCCAACCAGGGAGGATTTACTCAAGCCAGCATTGCCCCAAAATCTGAGAAAATCAGTGAAGCAAGACTGCAGGAGGCAAGAACGTTCTTTCAACCACAAAGTAAAACCACTTAAACCATTGTATCCTGGAGATGTAGTACGGATGAAACCACACATAAATGGTCAAAAAGAGTGGAGGAAAGCTGTTGTATGGGGGAGACTGGATGAGCGATCATACCATGTAAAAGTGGGTGGGGACTTATATCGACGGAATCGAGTAGATTTGAAGAAAACTGCAGAGACACCCCCACTCACATCAGTAATACAACAGCCATATGAAGTGCAGAGCGAGTTACCCAAGAATACAGGGCAGAGTACAGAAGAGATATGTAACTCAGAACCACCTCAATATGAAGGTGAAATAAGAGAAAACCTCAACCCGACCCCATTCCCAACAAAACCAAGTCCGGAAAGGTTGCGGACAACACGGTCGGGAAGGATAATAAGAGATCCTATGAGATTCAAGGATTTCACAACATAAGTAAAAGGGAAGAATAATCCCTGTTAGGTAGGAGGGTTGTCAGCCCAATGAATGCCTAAATCACTGTGTTTTGTAGACTCTGTTTTTAATTCTTATCAGACTTTTTGTTTTGTTTTTTTTTGTTTGTCTTTATCTTCTGTTTTTTATTTATTGAGAAAAGGGAAGATGTTGCATGAGGGACTGAATAAGAGTTTCACCGTCTGGAGTTACGCCCCTTTACCGGGGCACTCATGTTTTTTGCCTGATGTAAATAAAGGACGCCATTTTACAGAACCTGATCTCTGTCGTTATGTTTCTATTCAATCCATTGACATCCTCTAAAATGACACACATACACGACCTCTCTTATTCCAAGATGGATGGTGACACTATGCTCAATTCTTGGCATGCAGACAAAGCGAACACACACACACACACACACCTCTTATTCAATTCCATCCACAATTCTCATGGCTTATAACACTTTTTTTGGAGAGTTCGACGTTTAACTCTCTCGGCCTAACGTACACAAACATTGGAATGTACATAGAAGATACTGCCAAGTCTGCTGCAAAATTGCAAAAAAAGTTGGGATGCTCTCTATCAGACTAGAAAATGTTAAGACCTGTCAGTATCCGATATCTGTATAAAGTAACCAATCGCCCATGCATGAAGTAGAAAATTACTCAATAAAAACCTCACAAACCAAAAAGGAAACTTTTTAAACGAAGTTAAACTGAAATCGAACCTGAAAACTTATATTTAAAAAAAAATAAACCCAAAAAAACTTGTGGTACAAATATAAGAAAATGTTGAGCTTATTTACACAGGGAACCATGTACCGTGTTACACCGGTCGGTGATGACGAGGCATTTTCTTTTTCCTTATGTACGTTAAGGGCAAATAAATGAGAAATTATCATGATTTATTGAAAAAATTGTGAAAAAAAAGGACGAATTTAGAGAAAATCATTTTCTTTTCTGTTTGTTTCTCCCCTTTGAACTCCTGATTATTTAAAGGTAAGTCTAAAAATATAAAAATATTTTTTTAATGGTTCAATTGTAGAATAGGCACTTTTGAAAGAAATATTTTTTCAGTGGTTCAATTGTAGAATAGGCACTTTTGAAAGATCTTGCAGATTTCGTTTTGTCTTTCGAACGCATTTTAAATTAAATTCATATTTTGGTCTTAAATTGTATGGCTCTTCAGAAGGGTTTGCGACCGCGCTTATTTCCGGGTTATCCTGCAGTAAATTTCAAGTACGGATGATCATAAATGATAAAATAAACTTTTTTTTAACGGAAAATTTAGAATTGTATTTTTAGTATAATAAAATAAGTTGTGAGCAAACAAATTATCAAATATATGTTTGTTTATGTTTTTTTATGAAAATATAACATATTTTTAATTAAAAAAAATTTGTTTTTTTAAATTGATATAAATAAAGTTATTTCAAAACTTTATTTATATCAATTTAAAAAAACAGCTACCTTCTGACGACTTTAACAGCTACCTTCAAGAATTTCTCTGGCGGCGCCGAATGAAACAAAATTATTTCGGCAATATTCTTTATTGTATACGCTTTTATTATTCTTTTTAAATACTTGAAATTATGTTGCTGTTTCACAAAATACAAAAGACATTTGCTTTCAAAATTACTATTAAAACACTGAGCTATTTTATTATATTTTCATTAAGAAAAACATCAAAACACAAAATACAAGACATTTCAAAACTTTATTTATATAAATAAAAAGAACACATTTCAACATATTTGATTCATAAAAACAGATTTATTAAAGATTTGTAATATTTTCATTAAAAAAAAAACTTATTTTATTATACTAAAAATACAATTCTACATTTTCCGTTTAAAAAAAGTTTCTTTTATCATTTATGATCATCCGTACATGAAATTTACTGCAGGATAAGCCGGATCGCGAACCATTCTGGAGAGCCAATTACTTTTAAAGTGTTCAAAAGAGTAACTTTAGGCCAACGTTTTAATCGTTGGCAGACATGTTTTATTGACGATTATTATTAAGTAATCGACTAGTTCTGTCTTTCATCTTTGCCTTTAAATATATTACCCAGCAACGTTTTATTTTTAACATACACACAAAAATACTTTATTTAACAAAAAAAAACATTTACTAATGACATAACAACGGCTAAAATAGTATAAAAAATATTCTAATTTCATGTTCCGTGGAATTTTTATTAAGAAAACAAATATGCCTACAAGTATTTATAAAAAGAATCATGTCTAATAATACTAAACAACCAGTCAATTAGAGTAGATGTATAGAATATAAATACAAATATTTAAATAAGTAATGTGAAGACAGGTACCGTAAATGCCTTACAAATTAACCAAAACAGTTATTGTCGAGAATGAGCCTGTACATGACCTACGTTAAGGAAGCTGATCCGATCGAAAATGACGTCATAATTTTAGGACTAGCGATACATTAATAAAACAAACAGAAGAAACAAAAATTAATTTTAAAAAAATTATTAAGTTATGTCTTGTTCCTCTGTTAAAGTAAAAAACAAAAAACAACAAATGGAACGTTTTGTAATGAATAATTACGAGTAACTTTCCTTATTCTGACTTATCTCCCCTTTGGAGAACTCTCCTGCTTCTACTAACCACTATAAATAGCAGCACTAATACTGTACCGACATTGTGTGCTGAATAAAGCTTTCCCAAGTTACGTCTGTTCTCGTTAGTCATTACAATTTATTTGGCACACAATCAACATGGAACAATTAATGCGCCCACAACGGTTCGACGTGGAACCTGACACTTCCAACTCTGAACAACGTTGGACTCATTGGAGAGCGACATTTGAAAACTTTTTGCAAACGTTGCATGCAGAAAATCCACTACGACCGATAAACAAATTCGGACTACTAACTTACTATGTATCTCACACGATACACGAAATTATTATGGACTGCAGCACTTATGAAGAGGCTATAGAAACATTACACACCACATACCGAAAGCCCAAAAATGAAATATTTTCGTGATATTTACTTGCTACATGGCGACAACAAAATGACAAATCTTTGGAGCAGTTTTTAAAGGAATTACAAACTCTTAGCAAAGACTGTAATTTCCGGGTAATGTCTGCCGAAGACATTCGAGACGAGCACATTATGGATGCTTTTATTAACGGACTCCAAAATGTGCAGGTAAGACACAGACTGCTCAAAAACAAATGTCTGGACCTCAGAACAGCTTACGAACAGGCTTATACGTTTGAAATTGCCCAAAAACAGTTGGTGTTCTACCTGCAGTCGGATACGATCGGTGCTGCTTTGAACAACACACACTCTTGTTATTCATGCCCCCTCTTGTGTGCATTCTTCTCCGGACACCTCCTCTGTGACTTCTTTCCCTAACCAGGAAATTCTGGGCACTGCAAACCTTTCAGAGTTGCCTATCACCGCTGCTTCCACAGGTCGTAAATGCCACTTTTGTGGGTTAAGTACACACCCTCGTTTTTCTTGTCCGGCCAGAAATGCTAGGTGTCACAAGTGTGGGAAATTGGGACATTTTTCTAAGGTGTGTAGGTCTACCAAAAATAATGTTTCGTAAAATTCTATCGCCTCTCTCATGGTAGCTACTATAACAGCTGCGTCTCCAGACTCCCTCTCGAAAAGTATAATGCGGGTTAAAATTAATGGTGTTTCTACTGATGCATTAATTGACACCGGCAGTTCTAGTAATTATATTAATTTTAATATTGTAACAGCTAATAACTGGAAAATATTTTCTTGTTCCATGTGTCTATGGTGAATGCTTCTTTATCATCACAAGTAATTGGATATTGTCTGGTTAATTTACTTTTAAAAAATATTTCATACAAAAACATCAAACTTTTGATAATAAAAAACCTTTGCAGTGACGTGATACTGGAACACGATTTTCTTCAGCATCATTCTCGTATTGAGATTCCCTTCGGAGGACCCAAACCAGCCCTTAGCATTTGTGGTTTAAAAGCAGTCAATGTTCAGTACCCATCTCTCTTTAATAATTTATCTCAAACCTGTAGCGATGAAATCTAGACGCTACTCACTTGAGGATAAACAGTTCATAAAAACCGAGATTCCGAGAATGCTTGGTGAAGGAATCATCGAAATGAGTGAGTCTCCATAGAGGGCACAAGTAGTAATAACATCTTCCAAACCCCCCCCCCAAAAAGACTAGTAATTGATTACTTTCAAACAATAAATAGGTTTACTCTACTGGATGCGTACCCACTACCACAGATAGTTGAAATTATAAGCGAAATTGCTAAATATAAACTGTATAGCACACTAGACCTTAGAAGTGCCTATCACCAAGTGGCTATCAAACCAGTCGATCGACCCTACACGGCTTTTGAGGCAAATGGCCGCCTCTACCAGTTTAAAAGAATACCATTTGGAGTAATGAATGGTGTTGCCAGTTTTCAGCAAATTATGGATAAAATAATTAGCGATGAAAAATTGGAGGGCACTTTTGCCTACATTGATAATGTAACAATATGTGGACACAACTATGCAGACCATAATCGTAATCTGAAACGATTTATGGCGACGATAAAAAAATACAACCTCACACTAAATAATGATAAATGTACTTTTAGTGTAGACACCATTAATTTACTAGGATATACCGTAAGCAAAGGATCTATGTCACCAGACCCAGAACGATTGAAGCCGCTGCTAAAACTGGCAATACCTAATAATATGCGTGCCCTAAAATGAGCTCTTGGTATGTTTGCACATTACTCACAGTGGATTGCTTCTTTTTCAAGCAAAATTCACCCATTGGTACAAACGGACACTTTCCCTCTCTCGCACACAGCAATGGAGGCCTTTAAGAATATTAAAAAGGATATAGCCAATGCAGCAATTACGGCTATAGACCCTACTATTCCTCTGGTAGTGGAGACAGATGCATCTGATTATGCAATTGCTGCCTCTCTAAGACAATCCCGGCGTCCGGTCCCTCTTTTTTTTCAAGGACCTTGTGACATTCAGAACAGCGACACTCAGCAATTGAAAAAGAGGCTTATGCTATAGTGGAAGCACTCAGAAGCACTATTTGATCGGACGACATTTTAGACTGATTACTGATCAAAATTCGTCGCATTTATGTTTAACACCAGGACAAAAAGCAAAATCAAAAATGATAAAATAGCGAGGTGGAAAATAGAACTCTCCTGTTTTTCTTTTGATGCAATCTACCGACCCGGTAAAGAGAATGCTGCGGTTGACGATACCCAACACGGATGAGCTTCGGACCTTACACAATGAACTGTGCTACCCAGGAATGAATGACACATGTTGTACGAACCAGAAATCTACCATATTCTTCGGATGACGTAAAGAAAATGATAAAATCATGTACAATATGTGCTGAACATAAACCACAATTCTTCAGGCCTAAAATCGGGACACTGATGAAAGCGACACAACCGTTCGAGAGAATAAACATCGATTTTAAGGGTCCACTACCATCTAATAATTGGAATCGTAACATTCTAACCGTCATCGACGAATATTCACGATTCCCATTCGCATTTCCTTGTCCAGACATATCAGCGAAATCGGTGATACGGTGCTTGTGCTCTTTATTTGCCATTTTTGGTGTTCTAGCCATTCAGATCGTGGAGGCTCTTTTATGTCTGAACAACTCAAACAATTTCTTTGTGAACGAGGAGTAGCCGCAAGCCGGACGACCCCGTACCACCCTCAGGGAAACGCCCAATGTGAGCGCTATAACGGTGTTATATGGAAAAGCATACAACTAGCGGCCGCAAACCGCAAATGCCCAATTACCCACTGGGAAGATCTCCCAGAATCTCTGTACGACATTAGAATGCTCTTATGTACAGCCACAAATGCCACGCTTCACGAGAAGTTTCTTCCATTTCAACGAAGAAGCTCGGCGGGAACTTCGCTTCTATCATGGCTCTTGAAACCTGGAACGGTTCTTCTGAGACGTTTCGTCCGTCATAGTAAGAATGACCCATTAACGAACCAAGTAGAACTGATTGAGGCGAATCCACATCATGCATTGATACGACATTCTGATGGAAAAGAATCGACTGTTTCCCTTAGAGACCTTGCACCTGCAGGGGATATACCTACACTCAATATAACCCCCTGGGAGACGCCTACATCTCAAGACCCTTCCATCTTGGCTGAAGGTCAAGCTGCCCAATATGACTCATCTACGGACTCAGTACAACCATCAAATACGGAGTCCATAACATCTGTAGAAAGTCAAGGTGCTCAGAACGAGCCAGAGGTGAACGATCATCCACTTGCTCCAAAACGAGCTAATCTCCGAACCGATTCAGAACCCCTGTTTTCAGAATCACAACCACCCGCACCCAGAAGGAGACGGATTTATACTCACTCAGGACGGAGAGTAAAAATCGACCCCTGCATATCGTCAGACTCAGAAACCCAGAGTCCTGATTCTACTCCCGATACCAGACTACCGAGGCGTTCCAACAGAACCAGCAAAAAGCCTGGTTGATGGAACGACTTTATTCCCTTATGAATGAAATAGAAAGGGGGTGAATGTAATGAATAATTACGAGTAACTTTCCTTACTATGACTTATCTCCCCTTTGGAGAACTCTCCTGCTTCTACTAACCACTATAAATAGTAGCACTAATACTGTACCGACATTGTGTGCTAAATAAAGCTTTCCCAAGTTACGTCTGTTCTCATTAGTCATGCGACGTTTTTTCAGTGATTTAAAAGACTAAAATACGTTTATTATTTTGATTGTGAACAATTTGAAAACAATTTTCTAAGTACGTGCAAAAATGGCCGTGGCTTATACGAACTATTGTTGTTAAAACGGGCTTATTATAATTATTTTTATTAGTTTCCATTTAAATGTTTATTATGTTTGAAAGATAAAAGCATGAAGCTAATCTCTAAAAATTTTACTCGTGAAGACAAATTTTAAAATGAAAACTGCTCTCATGTCGGCTAAAAAAAGTTTTTTTTTAATTAAAGAAAAAATTCAGTGAAATTGAAACATTAAAACATTAAAACATACCTCTTTGAAAGATAAATATCAATTTTCTGGAACTATTTCAAAGATAATTAGTAAATTAAAGTCTTAAGACACAGAAGTTAAAAAAATATACACACTTTTAATAAACGATTTAAGTACAGCTGTAAATCCTTTTCTAATCAGTTAGGATGTAGTCATGAAAAAATATAAAATTGCACAAAACTCGCTCATTTTTATGCCATTAGAGCAGGTGCTTGTGTTTGTTCATCCCTCTATGTACCTGTGATGGCATTCACCCAGGGTGGATTGAGCCGACTCTTTATGAGTTCATTACATCTTGGGTCAGGGCGGCCACCCTGCCAATCAGCAGTTGAATCCTTGGCATAAATCCTTTTATGTAATGATGTGTATTATTATATACATGCTTTTCCACGAGGACAAAGATATATAAAAGGTATCTTTTTAATATCGAGAAAACCCAACTGCCAAAAAAGGACACTCTTGGTTTGAAATTTAATTGCCCCATTCTTGAAGAATTATTCCTTAACTGACCGATGACAGAACAGATATTGTGTCATATCAGGAGATATACTACACTTAGACTTATTTATTTGCAAAAAAATTAACAAATACAATTTCAATTTTTATTAAATAAGACCCATGAAAAGTGTAGCGAGTAGTGTGTCGTTGGTCATCCTCAGGTTATCGTTCTCTTAGCTCGAATAATTAGTCACCACATGATCTCGTTTACTCTACACATACTTCTACCTAAAATTACCGTCAAAGTATTTAAAATTTAAATTTTAGTTATATATATATATATATATATATATATATATATATGTACAAATTCATTTGAAGTAGGGAGTGGGAGAACAAAAATTCAAAGAGATAAACTGTTACCTTTTTCATAAGAATACACCGCCCACTGTTTTAGACTAAAATCAAGCAAGTTTATATCTAAGTGGGAGTGGGACTTCAGTGGAAGGAAAAGAAGAAGAAGGGATAGCATTTGGGAATTGAGGGTTTTTTAAACTCCAATCCTATCCAAAAGACAAGGAACTACAATTATGAATTCAGGGAACAAACAAATTAAACAAACAAATTAAAAACAAACGATAAATAATTTAGAAAATAAAAACGATAAATAATAAAAAAAACTGAGTAAATAATGATTTGCAAAAGTGTCATAAAAATGCAAATCTATTCGGAAATAAATATATAAGCAAAGTTATCTTATTGCCCATATCACTTATTTTCAATTGTATTTCTTGTCCTGAAATAAAATTCTTTTTAAAGTGTTCAGAATGTTTAAATAGTTGTATTTCTCTAGCACCAAACATATTTGAATTGTTTTAGACTTTTATAACATAGAAAGAAATATTAAGTAAAGATATGTGCGTTTTTATACAAAACGAAACTAGTTGTAACATAATTTCTTTGTTATAATAGTTAATGTGTAAGAATTAAAGTAAACATTTTATAAATATTCAAAAACAAATGAGAATTTTGTATCACAAAAGCAAACATTTATGTTATGCACACTTGTTACTGAGTACTAAGATATTTCAAACTTTATGGAAAACAAGTATTTTTTTAATTTAAGCTTTTTCTATACAAAACAGGTTTCTCAACCATCTTGAATTTTAGTCTGAGTTTTTTTAAAATAGTTTTACCTTCAAATCACTATCACCTTGAAAATGACATGAATAAAACCATTAATATCCTTGTTCAAATACCAAACAATTACTTGATAAAAAGTGAATAATTTCGGACAGAAATATCCAAAGTCATATGTGCACATGTTGACATTTAACAACGTTTTTCTTCTTGTCTTAGCATCAACCAACAACTTTGACATGAGCAGATTAACTGGAATCTGAGACCAAGCCTTCTTAACGTACATAGTGGTCTGTAGAGAAAAGGACAAAGAAAAAAATGGTGCAAAAAAGTTGCAAAAAAAACTGCAACATGACATTGAGAGTAGATGCGTATGTCATAGTTATTACTCGTTAAGTATTATTAGATTTTAAGTCATTAAGGTCTTCCATAACAAAAAAAGTTTGATTTTCATGAATTATTCGAAAGTTTAATTTCAAACAGAAGTAATTACAGTCATATGTCCACATGTTGACGGTTAGCAACCTTTCTCTTCGAAGCATCTTTCTTTATCTGCTTAGCATCAACTAACAACTCTGACATCAGGAGAGATACTGGAGTAATGACTAAACTTTCTTAACGTACATCGTGACCAGTAGAAAAAGGAACAAAGAAGAAAATGGTGCAAGAATGAATTAATGAAACAGACTGAAAGGATATTTAGAGAATAGATTCATATGACATAGTTACTACTCTTTACATATTATTATATTTAAGTAATTAAGATATTCCATAACTAAACCGTTTAATTTTCATAAATTATTCAAAGGTTTAATGAAAACAAACAGTTTGCTTTATTAATTTATTTAAGACTAGCAGGTATATCCAGCTGTATTTTCAAGAAGAACATTAAAATGATTAAATATGCAGTTTGAAGTGAAAAACGCGAGAGACAAATGTGATACATAGTAGTTTGCTCATTAGATAGTGATGTCCTTGACAGTTGTTAGGTAGCACTAATAGAGATGTACTTTTTTCTTCTTTTTGTAGTGAAAAGAACAATGTCAAGTTTTACAGTCGGTGTTGGCAACCCTTTTATCTTTAAAATTTAACTTCTCTCTTTGCGTCAGCATTTTGAATATTGATATTGTTTTGTCAGGAATTGAACCAAGAAATAAAGATTGACTTATTTCCTGGTTTAACATTTTTCATTTTTAATATGTTCAAAATGCAAAGAAAATGAAAAATAGACCAGTAAGATTATTTTTTTTTAACAAAATAACAAAATAACCCTAAAAAATATCAAATTGCTTCCAGGTTTTGCATGCTTAAGTTTAGATTTTTAAAATTTTTATAAACTCTTTTCGATATTTCTGTAAAAATGCTTATTTCA
The DNA here is from genome assembly GCA_963556195.1 of Sepiola atlantica. Taxonomy (NCBI): domain Eukaryota; kingdom Metazoa; phylum Mollusca; class Cephalopoda; order Sepiida; family Sepiolidae; genus Sepiola; species Sepiola atlantica. Next base: position 121,475,779 of record OY744525.1, on the reverse strand, counting down.
GTCAATATTAGTAAGCGAAAATAAATCATAAAACAACCAAAAATTAATTAAATTATTCTTTATTTCAGCATCACTTTTTGTCTCATCCACCTGTTACTATTACTTTACAACCATTAATTGAATGAGCCGAGCCACCATGCTAATATACCGAGTAAGTACCATCATTCTTATTCACTTTTTCAAGTGTTAAAATGGACAACATTTTAAACTCAATATTTTAATTATTGCCATTTATTATTTTTGTGGTTTTACACAGAATATTTGGACTGTTTTAACTTTTTGATGCTAAAACAAACTTTGCACAACAAATTAACTATGAACATTCTACAAATAAAAAAACACACAACAGTTTTAACAGAATTTTTAAAAATAAAGTAAAAATAAAATGTTTAATGTATACTAGTGATAATTAAAAAATAACAACAGAAATTGAACCAAAGATGTTTTGTAGATACAAATGGAGCGAAAACTGTGCACTTTTTGTCTATTAAAAGTTAAATTGACCTCAATGGCTATATGCACTGATCATACGCATTCCCCAGATTTTCATGCACTATTTAACTTGTGCAGCGCTTGAATTCAGATGTCTACGGTTGCATAATACTTGTCCAGCATTATAATAAAAGGACAGAGAAGAGAAAAAACTAATGTTGTTAAACCTCACAATGCAAAGATGAATGAAATAAGGAATTGTTTAAAATCGAAATAATGGGCAAAAGTTTAAAGAACGAGTATCCATTTTACACAGCATTGCAAACTGTAAAATTAAACAAAACTTTATGTTTCGATAAAAAATCTCTAATAAATAAGATTATAAAAAGTAATTGTCTAAAAGTTTACTGTTCAATATAGGCATGAAAAGTGCATATCATTTATTAGTTACAGAGGAAATTTGAAACTGTTATGTGTTGCATCATGAAATATACATAAAGCAATTATCAAAATAAAAAAAATAGAATTCTACCATTTAAATCACTAGTTCTATCAAAATAGTTTTGTTTACCTCTTATGTGATAGATAGGGATCTGGCCAAATGTGGGTTGGCTTGGAGATATATTTCCAAAAGTAGTCCAACACATGTCAGCATGTAAAACAGACGTTAAACCAATGTCAGACAAGTGAATTATTCAGTATTTTCATGGTGGATGTTTGACACACTAATGTTTGGAAATGTACTTCATGCAGATAAAGATTAGTTGACAGGAACATATAACAACATTTAGAGATTGGAGTCTCATGTAGACTCAAAAATTGGCCCCAGGAAGTTGATCACATGAAAGCAACTGAGTATTGACAAAAGCATCTTGATAAGTCATTTTTATTTCATTTGCCAGATTTTCGAATCACTGAAATGCAATGACTACATCATTTGCTGCGTTGATGTATTTGTCAGTTGACATTGGTTGAGGTAGTTAACAAGAAACAAAAAAAGACCTTGCATGCTAGTTTCTTTATCCACATGAATCAGCAGGCCAATTGCACAGGCCCTGTGGTGATGGAAGAGAGTATGAATGATTAAACAAAATCATTATGTAAATCGAGACACCTAAAACGTTATAATGGAAGAACATCTGTCATTACTGAAGAAGAAAAGAACAAAACTTAGAACAAGTGTCAGACAGTAGAATTTTTTTTTAATAACTATTTTATGTATATTTCACAACACAACTAATTAAAATTTCAAATTTATCTGTACAATGTGTGATGGTAAGGTCAAATTGAAGTAATAAATGAAAGCTATGCACTTCTCCAGCCGATATTCGATATTTTGGATTGTCAATTAGTCGTTAAATTGTTTATGGCAACAAAAGCATCATAGTTTTACCTACATCTCACTTTTGTTTTTATTTTTATGGCTAAATTTGTGAAAAATGTCAAAATTCGATGATACATTTCGCCAGAATACCACAAATGGCAAGAGATATTTTTTGATTCTCTAAAAGTTTCAGTTAAAAAATCTTAAAGATATTACCTGTAAAGCATCAGTTATCAATTTTAAGGTTCTAAATTGTGGTTAGAATGGTTTTATGAAAAGTGGCACAACAGCACAAATGGCTTAAATGGTATGGTTTCCTTTATTTTCTTACTTTCGAACCATGACTATGGGATTCCTCGCCCTCAAAAACTTACCTGGGTAAACTTACAGCCTAAATAAATTGTTTTTAACTTAACAAAGCACGATTTTCTAAAACGGCTGGCATTTAAAATAGGTAGTTTCAATGTCCCAATTTCTTTTTTCTGAATGAATTTAATCTCTGAATCACACTGCTAAAGAAAAATGTTTCTCACTTAGCAGTAAATTCTTCTCTGTAAAAATATATTTGAATATGCTCAATTATAAATATTGAAATAAAAACATTTATAAATAAGAATGGAAATATTAAAATATATCTTGGGTAAGTAAGCTAGACAGATTCGTCCATGTTCCATCCCTGCAGGGAATCCTATATTTATCATTGTTTTTATATATTTAGGAAGTATCTAGCTTAGCTACCTAACCAATCAGATACATAGTTATTTCTTGCTAATGGTTATCTAATCTACTACTTGGTTCATATATTGTATATTATTTCCTCTTCTCTGTTTATAATTTCTATTTTGTGTCACAAGAACAGTTGATTTTCCTCTACCCTCTATATGTTGTCAGCCATACTCAATTTTTTATGTCTGTATATTAGGACATTTTTATGTTCTTTTACGTGGGCATAGCATACAACTTATTCAGAGTTGATGTCATACTCTCTTGATAGTTACTTTTGTGGATGGTTTCTCTTAGGTTGTTCTTTTTTATATGTAATGGTGTTACTACATTGGCTTAATATTGTATACAATGGATGAGTTCTCTGTTTATAATTTTTATTTTGTGTTACAAGAACAATTGGTTTCTCTTTTCCCTCTGTATGTTGTCAGCTATATATAAATGTTTAATGTATATTAAAGCATTTATATTTTTATTTGCCGTTACTTAAGCAAAACTCTTATAGTTCTGTAATGTAAATATAATTTTGAGTTGATGTCATGTTACTTTGGTGATGCGTTTCTCTTAAGTTATATTTTTTATATGTAATGGCGTGACTACATTTGCTTTATATTGTTGACAATGGATGATTCCTTTCTGTACATTGTATGTGTTATAGTACCTTACCTGTAACAGACTTTGAACTCTTCGATTCTCAATAAATACTGGGAGCATCTGTTTCTCAGTTTTGTATCAACCCCAGTATATACTGGTAGTTAAGATTGATGTAACATCACTCTTGTTTCTCTGTTGTATCACATTTTCTCCAACATACTTGTTTTGCCCTGAGTTTGTATTTTCATTCCGGACCCTATACAGGACCGTAATAACTGGCGACGAGGTATTCAAACCTACACGGTACCTCACAACTACTCATGAAACACTTTAAATAGGACCTCACAACAACCAGCTACAATGGATTCAGACTAACACAGGAAACAACAACAGTATTAACGATTTTCTTGAGAACCATAAAAAAAACCCACAGCAACCGGTGACGTGGGATTTCGAATTTCTACCACCACAATGACTGACAGCATGGTTACAGTAAAGGATTCTTGAGAACCTTAAAATGGACGCTACAAGAGGTGATAAATTATATTGAAGGTTGTTTTGGAGAATTTCACAAAATGGACAAATGTGGAGAAATCAATGACAAATTCACCAGTTCTTAGTTCTAAAAACTTATTTGTCTTTAATTTGAAGTAAGGTCAGTAAATTTTTCATTGCTATTCCGACACAAGAAGGGAATACATCATTTTTTTCTCTCTAAAAAAGAAAAATCTTGCTGCCAAAAGAAAAAAAAACTATTTGCTATTTTTCTCTGTTGATTAAAATGCTAACCGCACATTCTACAGTTACATGAGAAGCGTACTAAACATATTTTTTTTTAAGTGATTCGTTTTTATACTCGAGAAAAAAAGGTTTTATATTCTTTTTTACTTCTAAGATTAAGTCTAGCAACGTAATATTAGAAAGAAAACTTTCTAAAAAGCCGTATTCTAGAAACGACAAAGTTTAGACATCGAAGATTTTAAATCGAAGATGACAGAACTAGTGAAATTTCAAATGCAACAGCAATGAGAAGCTGAAAAAAGATTTCGAAAGCTTCTACTGGAGCAAAAAATGAAGCCGTCGACAGGCTACACAAGACAGGAGAAAAGGTTCTAGAACAAAAAAAAAGCCGACGAAAATCTTCTAGAACAAAATTAAAAGCTTCTCGAAAAAAAGAGAAACCGACAAAAAGATAAAAGAATTAGTGTATATCACATATGGGTCAAAGTAACAAAAACGATAATACTTTCGAGTGCAATCGACAATTTCACTTATTCCCCAGATGAGTATAAAACCTTTGCGTCTCACTCGACTCGATATGTATTTGAGAATTTTAATGCACATCACCGTGACTTGTTGGGATTCTCCAGCATTACTGATGCAGCTGGGAACTCTACTTTTAATTTTAACCTCAGCTCACGACCTCTCACGGGCTGTCACTTTTCCGACCCACCTTCTTGATCATGCGAACCAGCAAACCTCACTTCTCTACCTGTTCTTGACCTCACTACCTGAGGCTTGTGTGGCGGATGCCCATAGCCCGCTTGTAAACCCTGATCACGTTGTGGTAATGATACTTATCACCTTAAAAACTCGTCCAAAAGTTGAAGAGCCATTGCTCAAAATGACGAGAAACTATTAGCAGGCTGATTTATAATCCCTCAGGGATCACATCAGTGACACCCCATGGGTGAAACCTTCTCACTCCCTGTTGATCAGTGTGTAAAGTAACTAACTGAATGGGTCAAAGCAGGCATTGATGCTTATGTCCCAGCGTGGAAATTCTTCAGAAACCCCCACTCTCCTCAATATTCACCTCAGAATTTTCAGCTGCTATTGCTGAGAGGCAGAAGGCATTCCGAAAATTCAGCCGTCATAAGTCAACTGCGAACAGACAAACATTTGTAGAGGCAAGAAATGATTGCAAAGTAGTGATAGATGAAGCAAAGAGAAGGTATACAGAGATAACCAAAAAATGCATTCAGTCACAGAAACTAGGTACTCGTGATTTCTGGAAAATCTACAATAGTGTGATGGACAATCGATAATTCCCCTGCTATCAAATCACAACGGTGTTGTTTGCAACTGATAAGGCTGAACTACAGGCTCAGCATTTCGCCTTAAACTCCACTTATGACTAAGCATACCACCCCCTCCCTAAATTCCCATTGCGGACTGAAGCAACACTTGAGAACCTGATCATCCCCTATCTCAAGTCAGAGACATCATAAAAAACCTTGACACCTCCAAAACATGTGGGCCTGATCTTATACCAGTAATAGTAATAAAGAAATGCACTGTTAAGCTAGCCCCTGTCCTCGCCAAACTATACAACCAATGCCTTACTGAATCTTGTTTTGTGATAGTTAGAAAATTGCCTTTGTGGTACCAGTCTTCAAGAATTATGAAGATAGAACTGATCCTCTAAACTACTGTCAAATCAGTTTACTCCCAATCTTTGCCAAAATCTTTGAATCGCTAATCAATCTAGCTATAATCCGGCACCTAGTTAATGCTAAAATTCTTTCTGATCATCAATACGGATTCAGACAAGCATGATCTACTACAGATATCCTAACAGTAATCTCTGAACGCATATACCATACACTGGACAAGGCAGGTGAAGCTAGGGCAGTAGCGCTCAATATATCCAATTCCTTTGACAAGGTCTGGCATGAAGGGCTTCTCCTAAAACTGCACTTATATTGTATTACTGGACAAATATTTAATACAATTAAATCCTTCCTAACAAAAAGATAGATCCAGGTTGTCCTCGATGGCCGTTCTTCTAAGCAACATGACATAAATGCTTGTGTATCCCAGGGGTCCATCCTTGGACCTCTACTGTTTTTAATTTTCATAAATGGCCTCCCTGATGTCATTGAGACTGTTATATGAATATTTGCTGACGACACCATGCTCTACTTTCATCATGTGAGCAAAACTGACGTGCACATATCTGAGGCAATGGCTGAATCCTTAGAAAATTATCTACAGTCTGTTGTGGAATGGGTCAAAATGGATGCCACAAAGACAAAGCTACTTTCCTTCAATAACTACAAAAAACCTCTCCAACCACCGATTATCATGGCAAGTAACACCTTACCTGAGAGTTCATCATTCAAACTCCTTGGCCTAACTTTCACAGATAACATGAATTGAAATAAATACATTGAAAACATTGCCAGGGCTGCTGCAAAGAAGGTGGACTCTCTCTACCGTGCCAGTAAACTTCTCACACCTGACTTTATCCTATATTTCTACAAAGCCACCATCTACCCATGCATAGAGTATTGTTGACACATCTAGGCGGGGTATCATCCACTAGTCTCTCCCTCTTGAACAAGGTCCAAAAAAGAGTCGCAAACTAGATAGGTCTTTCACTATCCACCAAGCTCCAGCCCCTGTCCCATCGCTGCAATGTTGCTTCCTTGTGCCTGTTTTACAAGTACTTCAATGGATTGTGCTCTGATGAGCTTGCTGCTCTGGTACCCCATGATGTAAACTCACTATACCAACCCGACAATCAGCCAAATCCCATCCATTCACTGTGAAGGTCCCCAGATGCCGAAGAGCTTTCTACTCCAAAAGCTTCTTTCCTCATGTTGCTGGACGCAGCTTCCAATTTAGGTTGACCCCCCTAAACCTTCACCCTTTTCTCAGTATGAAGATATGAGGATCTATACAAAATAGATTGTGAAAATTGGTCAGATTAAAAAAAGTTGGCCTTCTGTTCCGAAAATAAGGCACCACCGAACACACTAAGTTCGTGGATTTCATTTTGCACTGAAAAACGAGTGATTTGACTTTTGCTGAAGCTGTTAATGTTGTAACAGAATTATTTAGCCCCAAGACTTCTTTGTTTCTCAAATGCTTGAAGTGTTTGAACCTGTTCAAAAAAGACAACGTTCACATCAGCCATCAATTAACACTGTGACGATTAAAAATTAGCTGAGCTCAGTGCTGATAATTTTAAATGCTTTATTTTTGTACAAGAATTGGTATCAAGAAAAGACACTGAAATCAGACGTAGAGTTCTAACTAAATTAGAAAGTGAACAGACTTAACACTACATTAATTAGCTGAAGACTGCGAGAGATTTATAAGTGTTAAACAAGAGTCACAGGACATCGAAGAGTCGGACATTGCACAGATTAGAAAAGTATGTCAGATTCGAAATAAAACCCTCTCACACAAAAAAAGGATTTTCACGCCTATACACAAACAAACCATCCCTATAAAAAAACAGAATAAATTATCGCCGAGCGCCTGTTTCTGGTGTTGAAGCTGTCATTGGGTAACAGATTGCCCATATCATTTTAAAACATGTCCTACTTGTAAAACAGTCGGACATAAAAGTTCACATTGCAGAACGAATAAAGGAAATAAAACTCTAGTTAAATCCACGAAAGCAAACAAACATAATGGCAAAATTTATATGAAAAATCTTAAATAAAAACGTAACATTACAATTGAATTTTGGTTCAGACATGTCGATTATAAAGATGCATACATGGAGAAGATTGGGAAAACTGACCATGCAACCAAATAGCCAGAACAGTGACTGGTGAAAAAATAAATTTTGAGAGTGAAATAATTACCGACATTACTTTAAACATAAGTACGGAAAAAATAAAAAAATATTCATATCAAAAACAGCAATCATTTTTTGAAGTATACCTATTGCTGTATTTCAAATTACCAACCAAGATTTTAAGCCCAAAAAAACCGTCGATCGAGTCAGAATGACCAATAAAAAAGACTTTGGTTCAACCATTAAACATCGTATGAAATGGACTGTGAGATATATTCAACACAATAGAGAATTAGATAGGAGAAAACATCAAGAAAATATCTTAAATAAACGAAACAACGATAGAAAGCACTTACCAAGAGTATTATATTATGTCCGAAAAAAAGTATTTAACAGAAATGTATTTACTAAAATGATATTTCTATATAAATATATGTATTTAAAAAAAATATTTTGTAAAAGAAACATTACCTTTCATTTGTAGACTTATGTTACAGAATGAATGATTCATAAATGTAAGATATGATAAACACATTTGTAGATATGTTGGATAAATAAAATATCTGCAAAAATTAATTTCATTATCTTTATTGGCAGAGTAATATTATAATAACAAATATACTCACCCATTTTGAATTTTATCAATAAAGTATTTAAGTTAATTTTCTAATATGTACCTACATGGTCACTCGAATTGTTGCCTTCTGATAAAGGTTAACTATGTTTATAATTTGGTGCTTAAAAAATACAAGTCTCTTAAACGCTATTCCACATTATAGTTTAAATGTATTTTGTTTATCCAAAAAATGTATAAAAGTTATTTCTGGGATTTATTTTAAAATGTATTTTATCATTGCAGATTCTCCATTCAAAACCACTAGAGGAATCGAAAAGATACTGTTAACTGTTAATACTGAATATGAAGTGGAATCTTTAATTTGGAAAATGTGAACACTCATATGAAAATTTTAAAAAAACAAATCCTAGGAATTGCAAGTTTATAGGTTTAATAACAAAAAATGTTTTAATGGAAAAACAGACACATACACATATCCATAATATTAGTATAGATTCTGAATTATAAACCACTAAAAATATCAGTTCATGAAATATTTTTTTTAACTATTTAATAAACGAACTTTTCATGATTTGTATTGGGGAAAAAGAGAATATGGAAATTTATACATAAATTGAAAGAAAATCCTAATATATAAACTTCCAAAATAAGTGACAGTGAGAAGCCTGATTTTTCGGAAGTCTCTCATTCGTTTAAATTAACATCAATATAAAAATAACTAATACAAACAATATTCTACTGATGTAATTGATTCCTGTGCAAAGGAAATATGTGTTGTCGAGGTATATGAGTACACACATTGAACATAACCCACATCTTTTTAAATATATAACACATTTGTAAAAACATCAGAATTTCAGTGTCATATGTGTGCACACACTAGAGAGAAACAACATCTTTATGGAATATCTGCCTTTTCTTCTTAAGAGAAAATCGCATTTGCATGGGCATGAGTATATACATGGTAGATAAAGTAGGAAACATTTTTATCCAGAAAGCAAATTTGCATAGATATGAGTATACACACTGGAACGAAACCACAATTTTCTTAAGTATGTAACAATTCTTTTTCAAGGAAGTCAGACTTGCAAAAGCATATATGTACACATGCTGATAAACCACATTCTTGTAAAATATGTGACTCTTTTATGCAGAAAGCTCAATTAAAGAAACATGAATGAACACACAATAGAAAAGAAACATTCATGTGAAGTATGTGGCGCAACCTTTTCAAGGAAATCTCATTTGTTGAGCCATCTCCCTACACACACTGGGGAAAAGCCATATTCTTGTAAAGTATGTGACAATTCCTTTTCAAGAAAATCAGACTTGCAAAGGCATGAGCGTATACACACTGGTGAGAAGCCACATAATTGTGAAGTATGTGGTTCTTCCTTTTCAAGAAAATCACATTTGTTGAGCCATCTGCTTTCACACACTGGGGTAAAACCATATTCTTGTGAAGTATGTGGCAATGCTTATTTTAGAAAAGGAGACTTACAAAGACATGTGCGTACACACACTGGTGAGAAACTACATTTCTGTGAAGTATGTGGCTCTTCTTTTTCAAGGAAATCACATTTGTTGAGACATCTGAATACACACACTGGCGAGAAACTACATTCTTCTGAAGTGTGTGGCTCTTTTATCAAGAAAGAAAAATTACAGAGCCATATGTGTACACATACTAGTAAAAAATCACATTCTGGTGAAGTATCTGAACATAACTATATCGAGAAATCAGAATTGCAGAGTCATATGAGTACACACATTGAAAGTAAAATGAAAAAAGAAAGAGAAATAACATATTCTTGTGAAACATGTGGCAAATCTTTTTCAAAGAAATCATCCCTGCAAAGGCATGTGCGTACACACACTGGTGAAAAACAACATTCCTGTGAAGTATGTGATTTTTCCTTTTCAAGTAAGTCTCATTTGTTGAGACATCTGCCTACACACACCGGGGAAAAACCATACTCTTGTGAAGTATGTGGGAATTCCTTTTCAATTAAATCAGACTTGCAAAGGCATGCGCGTATACACACTGGTGAGAAACCACATGTCTGTGAAGTATGTGGTTCTTCCTTTTCAAGGAAATCACATTTGTTGAGCCATCTAGTTATACACACTGGGAAAAAACCGTATTCTTGTGAAGTATGTGGCAATGCTTTTTCAAGAAAAGAGGCGTTACAAAGGCATGTGCGTACACACACTGGCGAGAAACCACATTTCTGTGAAGTATGTGGAACTTCCTTTGCAAGGAAATCACATTTGTTGAGCCATCTACATACACACACTGGCGAGAAACTACATTCTTCTGAAGTGTGTGGCTCTTTTAACAAGAAAGTAAAATTAGAGAGCCATATGTGTACAAGTACTAGTAAAAAATCACATTCTGGTGAAATATGTGAAAATAACTTAATCAAGAAATCAGAATTGCAGAGTCATATGAGTACACAAAATGGAAGTAAAATAAAAAAAGAAAGAGAAATAACATATTCTTGTGAAATATGTGGCAAATCTTTTTCAAAGAAATCATCCCTGCAAAGGCATGTGCGTACACACACTGGTGAAAAACAACATTCCTGTGAAGTATGTGATTTTTCCTTTTCAAGTAAGTCTCATTTGTTGAGACATCTGCCTACACACACCGGGGAAAAACCATACTCTTGTGAAGTATGTGGGAATTCTTTTTCAATTAAATCAGACTTGCAAAGGCATGCGCGTATACACACTGGTGAGAAACCACATGTCTGTGAAGTATGTGGTTCTTCCTTTTCAAGGAAATCACATTTGTTGAGCCATCTAGTTATACACACTGGGAAAAAACCGTATTCTTGTGAAGTATGTGGCAATGCTTTTTCAAGAAAAGAGGCGTTACAAAGGCATGTGCGTACACACACTGGCGAGAAACCACATTTCTGTGAAGTATGTGGAACTTCCTTTGCAAGGAAATCACATTTGTTGAGCCATCTACATACACACACTGGGAAAAAAACAAATTCTCATTAAGAATGTGGCAAATCTTTTTCATGGAAATAAGGGTTGTGAAGGCATGTGCATACACATTGGAGAAAAACCTCATTCTTGTGAAGTATGTGGCTCGTTTATCTAGAAAGAAAATTTACAGTCAAATATGTACAAATACTGAGGAAAAATTCTGTTAAATATATGGAAATTCCTTTATCCAGAAAGCATATTTGCAAACCTATATGAGTACACACTGGCGAAAAACTATATTCTTGTGAAATATGTGGCCATTATTTATGAGGAAATAAGACTTGTAAAGGCATGTGTGTAAACACATTGGAGAGGAAAAAAAACAATCTTTAAAAAATCTGATATGTCTGCCATCAAACTTGATACAAAACATTCTTCTAAGGTATATGGCTCTTCTTGTATCAAGAAATAAGGTTAACACATAAATATCATTGAACACACTGGAGAGAGACGATAACTTTGTAAAATTTCTTGACTTTTCGTTTTCAAGTAAGTCAGATTTACAGAACCACATGCATATATCCACTGGATTACCCTGAAACAACTTGGTCTCATAAAGAAATTAATGCATCACTTGTGTTACGGGCAACTGGATAGGTCAAAGTAAACATACAGATCTGTTTAATTAATGTATTTAATGGATTCAAATCTCAGTTATATTCATTATTTTTAAATGTGTAAATATTTTTTTATTTAACGTCATTTATGTAAAAATGTATGAAAATAAATGTTATTTCATATAAGAAAATATTTTTTCACTATGAATGAAATATTGTCTCTATTTTAAAAAACTTTTAGAGAAAGTTTTTCTAAGATTTGCTTTCAGAATATCGACTCTAATTTATTGGAAACTTCTAGCTAAACTGAAACCATGTATTTATTTAACATGTAATACTGCAGTTAAAATTTTTATCTGAAATTATTACAAGACCACATTTTACTGAATACGACTTAAAAGTACAAAACGTTATCATAAATAGTAGGTATTTAGGTAACACAGACAATATATATATGTATAGTGAGAGAAACATATGGCAGATGCAAAGGACATGGAGAACCGCTGGCTTCCGGTGAAAAAAAGCTTGAAGAAAGTGTGTACGGATGCCTGAAAGTGATACAACAATTTTTTTTATTCGTATTAATTTCAGACTTTCCTTTTTGTCATATTAATTTCAGACTTTTCTTTCATCATAATTTAATAATTAACATAATACAGACTTTGAAAAATAATTTATTTGTTTTTATTTTATTGTTTTCAAAACATTTTTTTTTAATAATAGTGAAAACATTTTTTCTTGGAAATGGAATAACTTCCGGAATCAAACTTTTTTCTTAGAAATGGAAATGCCCTAACCCTAAACCCTAACCCTAACCTTAACCCTCCCAAAAACATTATTTTCACTAAATATTTCCCAAAAAACATTAAATAAAAAAAAAACACATTCCGTTGCTCAAAAACATTATTTCTCGAAAAAAAAAAGATTATTCTATTTTGTTTATTTTCTTCAATGAAAAATTGTTGTATCACTTTCTGGCATCCGTACACACTTTCTTCAAGCTTTTCCCACCGAAAGCCAGCGGTTCTCCATGTACTTCGCATCTGCCAAAAATATATATCAGGAAATAAACATAAGCGTTTTCTGATTCTAAATATAAGTTTTTACAATAAAAATAATTCAAAATAAAGAAGCTGCTTTATTAGAATTAATTAAAGTAAATTTTGATATGTGTATGCAAATAGTGAATGAACACTAGACAAAGTTAAATTTCGAATGATCAGAATTGATAGAATCAATTTTAAATATCTATGTATAGTATAGAAACTGCTGTAAACCGTCTTTAATATTTTTTTCAAAATTTAATGGCAGTTCATTTTACAAGAGTTAATTGCCAATACATCTATGTGACATGATCAGAATTGATAATTGATTTCAATCAAAAAATTTATGTAATTGAAGAAAAAAAGGAAATAACTTTTTTTATATGTATGTGGTTCTACTTTTATCATGAAACACTATTTGCACAGCCATACTAGAAGAAAACTCATTCTTATGATTTGTTACAAGAAAAAGTATATTTGCAGAGTAATAAGAGTACACAAGGGCTCAAGAAAAAAGAAAAACAGTGAAACAAATGAAAAAGAAAACATTGACAAAATTCCCCCCTCCACAATTTTTTTCTTTCTACATATTTGATTGAGAATGTTTCATTTGACCCCCTACACGCTACAGTTTGTTCGTTTTTTAATCTTTTTATCCATGCATTTTTTCTTTGAATTTATTCGTCTTATATTATCCCTTGCAAGTCTTACAATAACGCTTGGCGTTTTCTGTCTTGGCAACTCTCGGGTGCTTCCGCGACCTGCCAGATCGTTACTGATACGAAGTCACGGAAACCACGTGTGTCATCTATAACATAACCTACTCATTTAAAACATTTTTTTTCAGATTTCATGCCTAATACTGAATAGATTTTAACTCCAAAAGCTTTACCATGTCATAATCTTCTCAAAATAAAAACGTTTTTATCAAGTTTTATTGCAATTTGTCCCTGACCCAAATCCTAACATGAGCCCAAATACAAAAGGGCTGAACTATATAGTGAAACATAAACAGGAGACCTTACCATAAATTTTGATTACTTTGAATTTCAGTGACTAATCGTCGTGCCTGTCTTTATATTTTTGTAGCCTGGTTACAATTTCAGACACGTGAATTATTCATGGATAATGTTTTACACACCAAGTTTTGAAAATGTTGTTCATGCTGATAAAAAATAGTTGACAGAAGCATATGACAAAATTTTTAGATTAAAGTCTCATTCAGACTCAAAAACACAGCCTCAAAACAATTAACTTTGTATGCTCAGTCAGACTCCTTAGCTGCCTGCTGAAAAAGAAGAATCGAAGGACAACCAGTCTACATATGAGAGGCAACACTCGATAGCGACACTCTCCGGAGAGAAATGTTTTTTTTTCTGTGAAAACCCGAGACATGACAGAGCGAGGTGCTCTGCTAAAAACTATTTGTAAAATTGCAAAAAAAAGGGCATTTTGCTCGTGTCTGCAGGTCACCTACATCGGCTGCTATCAATTATGGTAAGTCCCTTCTTGCTTCATCGGTTCCTTTTAACTCCTCAGAGAGTCTATCTCGTTCATCCTTATGGGGGGGGATCAAAGGTAAGTCTATGTGGATACTCGTCGATACAGGGAACTCCGAAAATTTTATTCATTCAGATATGGTTAGGGGGCTCGGTTTGGCAGTCACGCCAAGCTCTGAGAGGATTTTGATGGGCATTCTCATTCGTCTTCTAATCTCGGGCACTGTGTTGTGTCTCTCACTCTGAGAGATAGGGAGTACAAGAATGTGAAACTATCAATTATGGCCAACCTATGCTGTGACATCATTCTCGGGCATAAATTTCTATGCCAACAGTCCTCAGTGGAAATACCTTTTGTAGGACTCCTCCCCCCTCTCACTGTTTGTAGACTGACCACCATTAAAAATATCCCTTACCCCTCTCTGTTTACCAATCTAATCTCGGACTGTCGCCCGATAGCTGTTAAATTCAGAAGACATACCCTACCTGATGCTAACTTTATCCAATCGGAAATCTCCAATATGCTAAAAAAGGTATCATAGAGCCTTCTCAATCCTCATGGCGAGCACAAACGCTTGTGGTATCTCCTGAAAATCACAAAAAGAGACCTGTTGTGGATTACTCCCAAACAATAAATTGGTTTACTTTCCTTGACGCTTATCCTCTTCCTTGAATGGAGGACATGGTAAATAAGATTGCCACTTACAAAATATTCAGCACTCTTGATCTAACCAGTGCTTACCATCAGGTTGATATCAAACCGGAAGAACGAAAATACACTGCCTTCGAAGCTTCTGGATCTCTGCATCAGTTTCGTCGACTCCCGTTTGGAGTAACCAATGGAGTAGCGAGTTTTCAACGAGTCATCGATGACATCATCAAGCGAGAAGACCTTCGAGGAACCTATGCTTACATCGATAACGTTACCATTTGTGGAGAAAATCAGGTTATGCATGATACTAATTTTAAAGAGTTCATGAATTCAGTAGCGAGCTGACACTGAAAAAAGACAAGTGTAGATTTGCTTGGGTATACAATAAGCAAGCCTCGGTAAAACCTGACTCTGATAGGCTCAATGGATTGATGAACTTGCCAGTCCCTCAAGATCTTCCTTCTCTTCACTGAGCAATGGGGATGTTCTCACTATTTTAGGTGGATCTCGAACTTCTCTGAAAACTACACCCCCTTACCAAAGTTACCAATTTTCCCCTCACTAGGGAACAAGCAGACGTCTTCAGGTACCTGAAGAAGGAAATTGCAAAATCATCCCTGATAGCCATAGACTCTTCTCTCCCTCTCGAGGTCGAAACCGATGCTTCGGAACATGCGATTGCTGCCTCTTTAACCCAAAACCCTCGGCCCGTGGCTTTCTATTCAAGAACTTTAACTTTTCAAGCACTCCTCTGTTGGAGGCCTATGCTATTGTTGAGGCGATTCGAAAATGGCGACACTTACTGCTCGGGAAGCATTTTAAGCTAATCACAGATCAAAAATCTGTCTCTTTCATGTTCAACCCTGAAGGCAAAAGCAAAATAAAAAATGAGAAGATAACAAGATGGAAGTTGGAACTTGCCTGTTTTAGCTACGACATTGCATATCGCCCCGGGAAACAAAACGGCATTGCAGACGCCTTGTCTCGCATTTTTTTTATTTAAGAGTTTGTCTTCTCTTTGAAAAAAGTAATTTTGGAGAAGTGTGGATCGTTAATGTGAGAAGTATGTTTAGAAAAATAGAGTACAAGGCTCATTCTATATATAGACAGTTTTAGACAGTTTTTTGGGCCAATGTACTCGTCGACCACTACGTGTTGTGGTGACATAATTTTCTTTAGGGGTTTCTAAAAGTAAATGTGTATTTGCAGTTGTCTGATGCACAGTAGGGGGAATATGGCGCTCAGGTGTTTCTGCATTAAGAAAAGCTCTTTTCACCCTGTCGATGGATACGGTGTCTTTTTTGCCACCAATGTCAAGGGTGAAAAGTTTGTGAGTGCGTGAAAGCACAAGATAAGGACCAGAATAAGGAGGAGTAAGAGGAGCTTTCACAGAGTCTTTTCGCACAAAAACATGAGTCCAAGAGAAAATGTCTTTAGGGACTGAAGATTTAATGGTATGTTGCCTAGGATGCATTGGTGGGAGCTCATTAAAGTAAGCGCGCAGTCTGTTTATATACAGAGCTGCATTTGTTGCCGTTAAATCTATCGGGGTCAGCATCTGACCCGGCAACAACGATAGAGGTAGTCCATAGACAAGTTCGGCTGGAGAGTATTCGAGGTCCGCTTTGATCGCGGCGCGACAGCCAAGAAGAACAACAGGTATGTACTCGCTCCATCACTGCTGGTCAGAATAAGCATGCTATGCAGCTTTCATTTGGCAATGGAAACGTTCTATCATCCCATTGGAAGCTGGATGTTAGCTGGTTGTACGGGTATGTTTAATCTATAAAATCCTGGAAAGTTCCTGGTATAGGTGGGATTCAAATTGTCCACCACGGTCGGTGGTAATAGTTGAGGGGACTCCATAGTGTGGTATCCAGCCCGATATAAGGGCTTGCGCTACGGATTCAGCCGAAATTTCACTTAGAGGGATGGCTTCAGGCCACTGTGTAACACGGTCTATGCAGGTCAGGAGATAAGTAAATCCCTGACTGACAGGTCATGGTCAAACCAGATCAATATGAACATGGCTGAACCGAGCGTCTGGAGAGCTGAATGTTCCAAGGGGTGCACGGATATGCTTGTGCACCTTTGACTTTTGGCAAGATACACAGGAACGTGTCAAGGCAGTGATATCACGCCTCATATGTGGCCAGAAAAATCTAGCTGAAATCAGCTTCACTGTGGCTTTGAGTCCGGAGTGTGCCAAGTTGTGAAGGGTATCAAAAACAACCATACGATGAGTCAGTGGAACAAAAGGGCGGGGTAATCTGTTGAAGTGTCACAGATGATCTGCGTGTCCGAAGTGGGCACAGGCAGGTATTTGAATTTGCAAGTTGCAAACTCAGGTGACGACAGATCCAGAGTGTCACACCATGGCTGCTCTAAAGCCATCTGTTTTAGATCGATATCCGAAGGTGAAAACAGAATTCATAGGAAGGTGGGACAAGGCGTCTGCTGCCGCATTCTGTTCACCAGATATATGTCGGATATCGTTAGTAAATATCGAAACAAAATTCAAGTGGCGAGTTTCGCGAGGAGAATATTTGTCTGGCTTAGCACGCAGTGCGTATGTAAGTGGACAGTGATCAGTGTAGATCACGAATTGACGACCCTTGAGTGAATGTTGAAAGTGTTTCACTGCAAGGTACACTGCCAGTAGTTCACGGCCAAACGTGCTGTAACGTTGTGCCGGTTTCAGTTGTCTCGAAAGGTATTCGAGAGGTTGCAGTTGGCCTTTGTGCTGCTGTTGCAACACTGCACCTACAGCTGTGCCCGATGCCTCAACGGCCAGTGAAAACTGGGCATTGGACACAGGATGTGCAAGCAAGGATGTCGTCGCTAATTTTTTTTACTCTACTTCATTGAAGGTTTTTAGCTGAATATCATTCAGTGAAATCTGCTCGTTTTTCTTCTTCCTGTTATGTAACAGGTCAGAAAGAGGAGACAAGAGATCCGCGCAGTGTGGGATAAAACGTATGTAATAATTTAACAGACCCAGAAAGTGCCTTAGTTGGCGAAGTGAAGTGGGTGGTTGAAAGTCTTGTAGAGCTTTAACCTTTTCAGGCAAGGGAGATATGCCTTCAGGGCTGATAATGTGGCCCAGAAAAACTAGTGACGAAGCACCGAAAACACATTTACCAGGGTTAATCCTCATCTGGTATTGTTGAAACCGTTCGAACAGTAGGCGGAGATGGGTGACATGTTCCTCAGGTGAGGCACTTGCTACAAGTATGTCGTCTCTGTAATTATAGATGAAGTCAAGATCTCGCACTACTTCGTCCATGAAGCGTTGAAAGGTACTAGCCGTGTTTCGTAAACCGAAAGGCATAGTAAGGAATTCAAATGCTCCAAAAGGAGTTGTTACCGCCGTTTTAGGTATATCGGCTGGATTCAGTAGAATCTGATGGTAAGCCTTTACTAAGTCCAGTTTGGAGAAGGTCTTACAACCGTGCAGAGACGAAGCAAAGTCCTGTGTATGTGGGATTGGGTAACGATCAGGTACCGTCATGGCATTGAGTTGTCGATAATCCCCAGTCGGACGCCAATCTCCGAAGTGCTTCGGGACCATATGCAAAGGGGAAGCCCAAGGACTGGACGAAGGGCGTATAATTCCCAGTTGCAGTATATGGTTAAATTCCGCCTTCGCCGCTTTTAGTTTCTCTGCAGGTAAGTGACGAGGGCGTTAAAACACAGGAGCTCCTGTGGTCTCAATATAATGTTTTGTTGACTGAGTTGGATTACTCACAACAAAATTAAGTTTCGTTAACTCTGGGTAGGAGTGGAGTAGGGTCTGGTAGTGGTCATCGGTTTCGGCAATAAAGAATACCGGGCTGACAGATTGGGTGTTTGATTTAAAACCCGGTACGGAAAGTTCCGTATTAGCATCTATCAGCCGTCGTCTGCACATGTCTACTAATAGATTAAAGTGGTGCAGAAAGTCCGCGCCCAGAATGGGGTAGGGTAAATCCGCGACTGTAAAGACCCAAGTAAAGTCTCTGCGCAATTCCAAGTCCAAAGAACGAAAAATCTGACCATACGTGGAAATAGGGGAGTGATTTACGGCTTGCAGTGAACTGGGCGACACTGGTGGCTTTTTAGCTAATAGTTTCAGTGGCCAAATACTGCAAGCGACCCCAGTATCAACCAAGCAACGTGCTTGGGATATTGAGTCCCTAATGAAATATGCACGGTTATCATGAGAACCTAGTGGAGACCGTGCCGTGCTCGGGTCCCCAGAATTTAGTTTGCCTGCTAAGGGAATGAACAAGGTTGTTTAGACTTATGTGCTTGTTTGTCATAGCAACTGTGGTAGTAACACAATCCTGGCTTATTTGAGTGGCGATGGTGTGGGAACGACGAAGGATTACGACGTCTAGGCGATTGAGCTCTAGACATGCTTAATTTTTGCATGTTTCTCTCAAGTCGCTCTATTGCCTGGAGTATGGCCAATGTGACCTGTTGACTGCTGTCTCCGGCGTTAGCAGATAAAGAAGAGACCTCAACCTGTGGCTGACGGTGGGAAATGGGGTTATGCTGAATGACACAATCCATCACTTTATCTGCCGACGCAGCCACTACGTCGACAGAGTTCGTCTCCACCATAGGCGCTAGAATTGCCTTGACCTCATGCGGCAGCCTAGAAAAGAAAAGCTGCTTTATGAGGGTACTATCAGCGGATGCCTCTCCTTCCGCAAGTTCTCTCATTCTGCGGAGCAGCTCACTTGGCTTGTGGTCGCCCAAACGCTCGTCGTGGACCAGCGTCTGAAAACACTTTTCTGCTGAGAGCAATGTGCGTCGTAGGACCTCTCGCTTAATGCTGTCATATGTAGAGTCAGGCGGAGTATCTGTTATTAAGTCCTTGACTACTGGTGTTAAGGACGCAGTGAATGCACTAAATAAAATGTGCAATTGCCGTTGCTCAACGACATTATTTGCCATGTAATATGCCTCGAGTTGGGCAAACCAGACGCGAACGTCGCCGGCGAATGCAGGTAAAACGCTCATTTTTTGGGGGGGAGGGGGCGACCCCAGACCAAGATATCTAAGTTAAATAAAAACTGAAAACATCGTCATGGACACACATTTCAGAGACAAAAAACGAAAGAAGAAATTTTGTAAGTGTAGAAAGCCGAGAAGTAAAAAAATAAGTATGTATGTTTTTTGTGACAGAGGGGATAGATGTATTTGTGTGTATGTATTTGTGTGTCAAAGGAAAACAACTAATGTACTTAGTCTTTTAAGGGGCCTTTTAAAAAAAATATTCGTAAAAACAAGAGACTTTTTTTTGTTAAAGGCAAAAAGAATGCTTTTCTTCTTCGTTTGTTGAGTCTAACTGTCTTCGGTTGAAGTCAAAAGAATTGGTCGGCGCCATTTTGGAGGGTGTATACGTCGCGGCGTCGAAAAGTCTGGCTGTCTAAAGTTGTTTGAAACTTGTTTTAAATTCGGAAAAAAAAAATTTTTGTTAATAGTTTTATATTTCAAGGTATTTTGAAGTATTTCTATGTCAAGAATTCGTTCAGTTAAAGACAGCAAAAATATTTTATAAAAGAAAAAGTTTCTTCGGTGCGAAGTACGCCTTTACTGTGATAGAGAGTAAGAGAGAGAGAGAGAGAAAGAAAAAAGGGATTTCGGTAGTTTTTCTTTTTGGTGTTAAAAATAACTGTCTTTTTTTTGTCGTTTTTTTGTCGCCGTGGGGTTTAGTTTTAAAACCGTTTCGTCGCAGAAATAACTTTGAGGGTTTTTTTTTTCTTAATATTCCGATTCGTTTTTTCCTTACGTTTCGTATATCAGAAGGTCTGTTTTTTTTTCTTTTAGCGTCGAAGTCACCATTTTTAAGGGGATGATAAGATGGATGAAAGGGGTTATCCTTTTATCTTCTCGTAAAGAAACGGAACAACGAAAAGTATTTCTGTAACTATAACAAAAAGGGGTTCTATTAACTCAAGGTTACCTATACCGTTTGATATAGGTAGAAGAGAGGGGGACGGTGTCCGTCTGAGGAAGAGGAAGAATATAAGAGTTCTTAGGGCTGCCTTAGTAGCGACGGCGGCAGGAGAAGAGAGCGTTTTCTCGATCCTCGCTGGAGCTCTCTGCGATGTGTCCAGGCTGGTGCCGGGAGGTCGTCTGATCTTTTTCCTCGAACCCTAAGGGGACATAAGTAGTCCCTTAGGGAACTAACGATATTACTGCGCCCTGTGATTTGATTGGACAAGCCAGCTCACAGGGACAGTGATTACGCATTCAAAAGTAGTCCCTATTGATGACTGTATGGCCCCTTTGGAGTTAGTTTATTTATGGCGGGAGATTCGAAAGAACAAAGGATTAACCACAGTGGGAAGGATGCCTGACAAATGGTTATGCGTGAATGGAACCCCCGACCATAAGGTTGCGAGAGAGATGCTTTTGTAACGGCAAGTCATCCCACTGCTTTGAAACTCCACCGGACCACGTGTAGCTTAAATAAAGAGGTTTAGACAAACAAACAAACAAACAAAGAAGAAAACATTTTTACTTAAACTTATATTAAAAGAAAGCGATGGAATGATAAAGCTAAACAACATAAGAATAGGCATTTTATAAAGTTAATAAAAAGGAAAACATTTATATTTAACAGAAACAACAATTTATTTACTTAAACATAATTGTAAGCGTAAATATATGTATATGTATGCGAGCGGGCTGAAAGTCTTTTGTGTGGCAAATTTGTTGATGGTGAATGTGTGAAGGAAAAAGTTCGTTTTGATTAAAGAGAGATTCCTGAAGAAAAGGATTACCTTTTTCTCCCCCTCCCTCCGCCTTCTTGGACGAGGCCGTCGGTGGGGGTGAGGGTTGTTGACGAGAGTTCTTTGCGTGCGTCCGTCCCAAAACGCCGAGGGAAAAAAGAGAGAGAGAAAGAAGGAGCGTGCCCTTTTATTGCCTTCAAATCTCGCGTGGTCAAGCTCGCCGAAATCCTTCGGCCACGTTGTTTTGCGAGATCTTGCAAGATCAGTCCCTGTTCTCCAACTAAGAGACGAAGAAGGACTAAAGAAAGAAAGAAAGAAAGAGGGTTCCTAATTGTCTGTTGAGGTCTTTCGCCAGGGGCTGGAATAAGCTTTTAAAGGCGTACACACGTGCGTCGAGTACGGACGAAAGAAAGTTTGGTCAACAGTTGTAATATTTTTGAGAGCTTTTCGGGCTCCAAAGGGATGTTGGCTAGACATACGCACATGATGAAGAAATACGATGTATTGAGATGTGTATACTACACACTGGCTTTCTCTGATTAGCTGAAAAAACTGCTATATGAAGATTTTGTCCAATGAAGAGTTGTTACGCAAATATCACATTTAATGACACGGCTTAAAAATACTTAATTATAACGTTTTCTGTAATAATTACTACTAAATATATTGCCATATAAAATTGTGAAAATAGGCAAACATTTTTAAAAAAGGTCAATACAATTTTTTTAGGTACAAATTCTTTGAAAAAATATTTATAACGTGTTCTTTAATAATTACTATCAAATATATATTTCTGTAAAATCGGCGAAAAAAAATTAAAATAATAAAAAAAGGCAAATAAAATGTTTGAAGCCCCAAAAAACTTACTAAAAACGTTTCTGATAATAAGCACTATCAAATAGATATATTTGAAAAAAAGTAATAAAAAGCTAAAATTAAAAAGGGCAACACAATACTTGAAGACGTTTGGTGCTTAAAAAAATAATTATACCATTTTCTTTAATAATTGCCATCAAATAGATATTATTTATCTCCGTCCCACGGCAGGAAGATTTGACACAAGATCGGAAAAGTGAGGGTTGAAAAGCCAGCGCCCTACAGAAAGGGCATTCTGACCGAACAAAAATTGGCTGGCCAGTCCCGTCGGCATTCCCTGGTATGTATGCATCAAACCATTAGCAATAAACTGAATCCTTTTCATAGGGTGACATGGTAAAGCCTGGGAGGGTGGGCCTCCTAGAATTGCACAGGACCATATCTCAACAACATGAAACAAGGTCCTGTTAGCACAGCATGTCCGAAACTATGTCGATCTGAATTTGGTATGAAATAGCCACCACAGACGACGGCTGGATTATGTACAAAAATAAAATAAAAATAAAAAAAGTCCAGTACAATTTTTAAATTGAAACGACTTAAAAAAATATTTAAATATAACGTTTACTTTAATAATTACTATCAAATAAATATTTATATAAATAAATCTAAAAAAGCCAAAATTAAAGCCAAATAAAAAAAATTGAACGCTAAACTGCTTTAAAAAAAAAGGCCAAATTCGCAATAGTTGGCCTTAAAATGGCCAATCTGGCAACCCTATTGCTGGTCAAGAAAAGGAAAGGGACATAACTCCAAAACTACGGAAAATGTAAAATTTTGGAGTTATGTCCCTTGTGCCTTCCTGTCCCGGTAACCGCAATACAAAAAAAATGTCGCTATAGATCGACGATCCTCGTTTACCTCTAAAATTTGATTTTCTTTTGTTAAAGAAAAACTGCTTGATCAATTTACTTGTTTCTTTTAAATGATTTATGCTTTCGGTACATGTTCGTCTTTAACCACTGTCCGTTTTTCACAACTTTTTACTGACCATTTTTCTTTTCTTTTTTCGGTGTACACTTATCTATCAGGCTGCTAGAGAATTCCGGCGTTTTTGGAATTTTTTTCAAATATTTTACATTTTAGGAGGGGGGATCAGTTTCCAATGTTAATTCAACGTAGACTGATCCCCCTCTTTTTGACCATCTCAATTTTTAAAAAATCTTTTTCGGTGTACGATTACCTGTCATGCCAATAGAGAATTCCGGGGGGTTTGGAAAGAATTTTTTAAAAATTGCGATTTTAAGACAGGGGATCAGTTTTCAACGTAAATTCAACGTGGACTGATCCCCCTCTTTTTAAGCATCTCAAATTTTTAAAATTATTCTTCTGCTTACAATTACCTATCATGTCTCGAGAGAATTCCGGGGTTTTTGGAAAGAAATTTAAAAAAAATGAGATTTTAAGACGTAAAAAGTTGTGAAAAACGAACTATGGTAAAAGACGAACAAGACTGATCCCCCGTCTTAAAATCTCAATTTTAAAAAAACATTAACAGGTAACATAAATTTGAACAAATACATAGAATACATTGTTGCAAAGAATGTGTGCCCCTTACCGTGGCAAAAAAACTTCTCACACCTGATATTATTCTATATCTCTACGAAGTCACCGTCCGCCCATGCATGGATTATTTGTACATTGTCAACATTATTCTCGTTTTAGTTTTTACTCTATTAATGTTCTTTTGTGGCCAATCAATAATTCCAAAGCTGTATGTTATCACTGGCATAGCTAATTTGTTAATGGCAGTTACTTTGTTTTTGTTTGTAAGCTGTGTTTTTCAAAATCTTCTAGCACGGCGTATATATTCTCTAACAGTTGTTTTTTTTTATCTCATCTTGGCATGTCGAATTGAATCGTTTTCTTCTATGCCAAGGTATTTGTATTGTTCTTGTTCTTCAAGGTCTTTGATGTCAGTATCTTCATCAAACTGTATGTTTTCCGTTTGAATCTTCTTCCCAGCTCCGAGGAAGAACTTGGCACATTTGTCCAGGCCGAACTTCATTCCAATATCTTTGGAGAAGTTATAGACAACCTTCAAGGGTCGGCTTAAGCTATCATCTGAACTGGCATACAGCTTGAGGTAATCCATGAAGAGGTGGTTGACTCTTTTGTTTAGATCTTGTTTGCGACCTTCACTCAGATTGTAGGAACTTTTGTTTAGTTATTTGCTTAGCAGATCAATTGCCAGGCAACAGTGTAGAACATATTAGCTATCTCCTTGGAAGATTCATCTTTGGATCTTGACGTCAGGGATTTTAATTATTCCATTAGTGTGTCTTAATGGTATGGTTGTTTGCCACATATTTATTTGTACTGTCATGGTTTTCTTGATGACCGGATGGATATTATATCGATCAAGGCAGTGCAGGAGCCATGCGTGCGGTACACTATCGTATGTCTTTTGGTAATCGATCCTCGCCATACTTAGATGTCTCTGCCTCTTCCTACAGTCCTCAAGCATGGTATCATAGATCAACAATTTGTCGTAGGTGCCTAAACACTTCCTCGTGCAGCCTGCTTGTTCTTTTTTCCAGGTATGCTCCAGAGAGGTGTTCGTAGATGCTGTCTGTAACCAGGTCAGTGAAGAGTTTGTAGGTTGTAGTGAGGCAGCAGATCGGTCTGTATTTTGTAGTGTTTTGTGTCTCAATCGTTTTGTGTATAAGGGGCGTATCACCTTTTACTTGCCATGTTGGTGTGGCCTCCTCACCATTCAAAAGTCTGGTGAAGCAGCCACTATAATGGCTATGAAGTGCTGTTAGTTTTTTCATCCAGAAATTGGGTATATTGTCTATGCCCGGTTTTTTAGTAATTTTGAAATTGAACTAGCTTTCGTTTTACTATTACAGACGGTATATCTGGCTCTGGCATTTATGACTTGCTTTTATTACTTCAAGCTATATCTTAGCCCCACTTGGCCTCTTGGTTACATTGCCTCTCAGTCTCAAACAAAGGCCTCTAGTAGTTTTCTAGCTCCTTTATTTCCGGTAGTTTTATAGCTCCTTTATTTCCAGTGGCTTTTCCATCATTATTTTTTCTCCAGCCAAATTTCAGTAGAATAGTCTTGTATCTTTTTTTAACTCTCTATTCTCAACTTTCGCCCTATGCGTGTTACCCTTTTCTTAAATCCTTTTGGCATGTGCTGGAATTCTGCATTTCATCTCCGTCACAATGTTTTCAATTTCTACTACATTTTTTGTATTTGAAACTAAGTCAGCCGAGAGCGTTCTTCAGCCGTCCTTGCACTGTTATGGCATGAAGGAATTGTTTGATTTGAAAGAGTTCCTTACTGCAAAGGTTATGTTGTTACTGGAGCTTCAGTTTCCATGGTGGTGTTGAGGCTTGTGCTCTGGGCTTCTAGTGCTTTTTTGAATTGAGGAAGTATTTTCCTAAAAATGTAAAGTCCTGCAGCGTATGTTACTTGATAAAGTTCTATGAGTGATATGTTGGATAGAACAAGTCTTTGGAGAGCGATGTTTAAGTTTTGTATTACTGCCTTAGTAGCTCTTGAGGCTTTGGCTTTGGACAGTTGAGGTCTTTCCTCCAGCCTCATCATCTGGACTTCCTCAATTGTATTGCCTAGTTCTTCTTCCAAGGCCAACTGTTCATCATCTAGTTCCAGTAATTTCTGATGGGGATTCAGTTGTCACTAGTGGTCTCGGTGATAGTGGTGAGGAAGAACTTAAGTTTCATGAGGGACTATCTTCTGATTCTAAATAGACAGTTGATGGTGGTTTTATACTTGTTGGGGAGCCCCTTACTAAATGGTATTGTGGCTGTATGGTGGGTTGTCATGGACCCAGACTTATTGACGCTTGATCCATGGTAATGTGGTGTATGCTGTACCTGTGGTGTGGTGTTTCGAACGATGATGGGAATTGTGAGAGTTTTGATGGGTTTTCAAGTGGACACTTTTTGGTTCTTATAGGGGCTTCTATCTCTAATGCCATATAGTCTAGCTCAACTTCATTAAACAGGGACATGCTGTTATATCTTTGGCAAGTTATTTTTTGTGGTTGAACATTTATCTTGCCTGGACAGAAGTGGAAAAATATGTCCCTCCAGGTCTCTCTTCCTTTTTCTGCTAAGTTCATAGCCCATAACAGTATCCGTTTTTCCTTCCTCAAACAATCTGGACTTTCTTCTCTGTCTAGTTTCTTCTTCTCTGCTAGGAAGGTAGCCATCTTCTGTCTCTCTTATGGTTGCATTTTTCATAAGGGCGCTGTCTTCTTCTGTTATATATATTCCTATCTGGAAAACAAGCGATCGTAGACGGGCAACCTATGTATATTTTTTCCTTCGAGGAGGGAAGATTCTTCAATCTTTTGGGCTATGATTTCATTGGATGTTTTGCTCCACTTTTCAAACATTGAGTAGTGGTAGCAACACAATAGCACCTTCTTCTGTGCAACAGTCAATGGTTGGGCTTTTAAGCCTATCATGTTTCTTTTTTTGCTGCATTTGATGGAGATATGGGGCCATGACCTTTTATCTCAACGCCTGATGGCTAACCCTGGTTGGCCTCTGTCATGGCTGGAACACCATTTCTAGAAACAGAAAAGTTCACACCATTGCTTACATCTTACTGTCTGGTGTATGGACGGGTTGATGGGCCCTTTTTATCCTAGGTGCCGGCCTGTTAGTTTTTACTTTTGTTTTTATTCATATTTTTATCATTCATTTCCTCATTGTCAACGGATTCTAATTTTTTATTCGAAGTTGCCCTCTATTAATAGAGGGGGTTTACCCGTCTGCAATTCATGAGACGTGCTGGATAGCTTGAGGAGAAAGCATACCATTTTTTTGATTATTTGGTCATGGTTTACTTAAAAAAAAAGTATCCTCATGTCAGAGTCTCTGACAAACCCCTGTACAGAGAGACCGAAGACACTCGAGGGTAGTGTCTTCGAGTGTCTAGTAGGCATTCAAGTCCTCCCCAGGTTCTACCACTTTGTGCCCGCATATGTTTCACTAAACTTGATTGAAAAGAACACGAATATTGTTTTCATCTTTTTTTCTTTTTCTTTTCATTTTCTTTCATTTGCTGGGGACGGGGCATTCTTCCAAATGCCATACGATCACCCGCTATTTAAAAACTCCAAGGAAGAGCTCTTTTCAGAATTCTGACTGTTCCCTTGAGTGCAGTTGTTTGGATTTCTCTTGGACTTGGTTCACCAGGTATATTTTCCAAATACTTTTTCAAGTTCTTCTTTATCAGTCCAGTGGCTCCTATGATAACTGGAATGATTGAGATCTCTTTGAGGTTCCAGTGTATTTTCATATCAGACATTATATCTAGATATTTTGTTATTTTCTCCCTTTCAGCTCTGTTTAGGCCCTCAACCAAAGTTCTCTCTCTCTCTCTCTCTCTCTCTCTTGTTGCATAGGACAATGTCAGGTAGCTGTGGGGATTTCATAGTCATAATGGGTGGTGTATGTCTCATATCCCACAGTTCTCTCAGGTGGATGTTCCCAGTGCCTGCTGCTACACCTGACATTCAGTTTCTTACAGATGATCGATTGGAGGAACCTGCACAATCCATTATGTCGTGCTGTCTAGGAGCCATCTGCCAACATAATTTTACAACTAGATATCAGGTGGCTTACACTCTCCATTTGTATGTGGCAAAACCTGCACTTGTTGTCCTGACTGAGACCAGCCATCTTTTTAAACACATTTGTCATCAGTTCCTGATCTTGGGCAGCCATTATAAGCATCTCCTGAAAAGAAAAAAAACAAAACAAATTACATATTTTTAATTCGTCTTAATTTGAATTTTCATTATTTGCTAATTTTCATAACTCCTGACTGATCAACCATTTTTGATATGAACCAGCCCCTCTTTCAGAAACTCCACAGAGCGGAGTAACACTTTTATTTTGTCTTTTTGATTTAATAAACAATTTTAATCTTTGTCTAATGTCGCCTGTTGTTAATTCTTACAAGTGTCTTATTTTTTATTTTATGTTTATGAACTGTGATTCAAATGTGTCCCGTTTCTTTCTTTCCCATGGTTACTTCTCTCCCTTTCATCGTTTTAATGATATATATATATATATATATATATATATATATATATATATATATATATTGTTAAAAATGAAGGGAGATCTATCGAAATTAAGAGTAGGAAATATATATATATACTACCGATGTCTTTCGCAGTTTCCTATTCTTAATTTCGATAGATCTCCCTTCATTTGTAACAATATATATATATATATATATATATATATATATATATATATATATATATATGAGAAGAATGTTGTAGTTTGCTTGGAGCATTGTGTATAGTGTAAGAATAATTGTTTGGAGGCGATAACAATGCGTTGTTAAAGTGACACATATACGACATGTGGAATCGTAAAAACAAAGTCGTATATGTGTCACTTTAACAACGCATTGTTATCGCCTCCAAACAATTATTCTTATATATATATATATATATATATATATATATATATATATATATATATATTCAGATAGGATTCAGTTTTCAGCAGTCGTTATACATGACGAAATTCGAGAAACGATTTCGTCAGTCAAGCTTTGGGCCCTGTGGGGTCATGTGTATTTTTAGCCGACACGACCAAGAAGAATATGGAGGAGTAGAAAGGGGAATGCAAAGGATGTTAACCGCCCCGCGGAAGGGTGAATCACGGCCAGTTTGAGTACAGCCGCACGAGAGAGAGGAGTGAGGGAACAGCAGTCAACAAGTAAAGATGGCTACAGTGTCGCGAGAACGGTAGATACCTTTTGAAATGGGATTGTAGCCCCGTGCGAAGACACTCGCCAGACGGGAGATATGCTTCTTCAGAGATACCGTAAAATACCCGGGAGATATACAGAATGCAGAATGAACGACCCGAGATTGGTTTCTGAAAAAAAAAGCGTTAATCTCAGTGAGAGATAAGACCCGCTGTTGAGAAATCCCCGAAATACACGTTAACGAAAATGAAAACTACATTTGCAGAGACGCGTGGCTACTATGACTTGCTCGCAATACCGATCCTCAAATGAACAATATATCAACCCGTAAGTTAACAATCGCTGATACATCTTCTCGGACATTCTCCCCCATGACTATTTTATATATATGTATGCTTTTGTGTGAAAATGAATCCTGCTGCTATATGACTATGATAGACAAGCCCCCCCCCCCCTTTTTATGATAGACTTTTGTTCTCATGTTTTCTTTTGTTTTGTTTTTATAGATATATTTATCCCCTTATTTTTGTATTTATAAATAAATATTATTCACATTTTGTCTCAGCGTTCGTGTTGTTCTTTATGCATGCTTCACTTCCTTCCCACTCTATGCGGTCTTAACCAGGAGATATCCCCATCCCTTCACGTTCTGTAATTGATTATAGAACCTGGGATCATCCTATGAGCCAAATTCTCGGACTTTTCTTTTTCTTTTTCTTTTAATTATCTTTGTCACGTTCGCTAATCTGTCGTTCCCAACAAAGGTCCCGTTGTGACAAGATATATATATATATATATATATATATATATATATATATATATATATATATAGTAAGCAATGAAAATATATATGGCAATCAAGCTACACAGAGGCTCCCGTGCCTCTGTGTAGCTTGATTGCCATATATATGTTCATTGCTTACTACTTAGC